>OY728164.1:507314893-507934893 GCA_963277665.1 Viscum album | reverse complement strand
ACTCTAATATCTTCCGCACCTTAGACCGTCTCATGGTTTTTATTATATGTTCCTCTAGATCTCTTCATGAGCTTCGATTTGACTGCTCGGGGTGCTTCAACGGACGCCCGGATCAAAAGTTATGGTCGTTTTAGTGATTTCGGGGTTTCTCAAGTTTTTTTATTTTTTCATTTCATTTCGCGGCGGTTTTACTGAAACCACCACAAAATAGCGGCGGTTTTTTAAAAAACCGCCGCTAATCATCGAATAAAATTAAAAAAAATATAAAAAAGAAATAAAAAAAATAATTTTTTTTTTGCCGTTTAGCGACGGTTTTTTCGCGGCGGTTTTCTTGTAGTGCCACCTAATTCTGATCTAGATCCACCCCCAGTAGCTCAACTAAATTCAATTATTGGGGAGGAAGAGGATGAAATTACAGTGGGTGAGGAAAGGAATGTTCAAATAGATGATGTATCTATTGTAAAAGAATATGTAGATGTGTTTCCGAAAGATTTACATGGACATCCTCCAGAACGAGAAGTTGAGTTTTCTATTGATTTAATTCTTGGATCAAGGCCTATATCGAAGACCCCTTATAGAATGGCCACTGTAAAATTGGTTGAACTAAAGAAAAAACTAGAGGAATTGAGTAATAAGAGATTTATTCACCCTAGTGTTTCTCCATGGGGAGCCCCTGTTCTTTTTGTTAAAAAGAAAGATGGATCTATGAGGTTATGTATCGACTACAGGGAGATCAATGCTATAACAATAAAGAACAAGTATCCCCTACCTCGCATTGATGATTTATTTGACCAACTGCAGGGAGCTCAATACTTTTCAAAGATTGACCTTCGATCTGGATACCATCAGTTGTGTGTGAAGAAGGAAGACATTCCGAAGACAGCATTTTGAACCAGGTATGAGAATTACGAGTTTACAGTAATGCCTTTTGGATTGACTAATGCACCCTCTATATTCATGGATCTGATGAAAAGAGTTTTCAAGGAATATCTCGATGAATTTTTGGTGGTATTTATTGATGATATCTTGGTATAATCCAATAGCTACGAAGATCTTGAAAATCACCTGCGCATTATCCTGAAGGCTCTGAGAAGACATGAATTATATGGGAAGTTTAGCAAGTGTGAATTCTGGCTTTAAGAGATTTCTTTTCTTGGCCATATTGTCTCTAAAGATGGAATCTCTGTTGATCCTTCTAAGACCAAGGCAATCCAAGAATGGCCTGCACCGACGAGTATAAGTGAGGTACGTAGTTTTATTGGTTTAGCAGGTTATTATCTACGTTTCATCTAGAATTTTTCCCGGTTGGCTAACCCATTAACAAAGCTCACACGTAAAGGGGTTAAATTTGTTTGGACAAAAGAGTGTGAAGAATGTTTCGAAGAACTGAAGAGAATATTAGTCAATGCTCCTATATTGACTCTACCATCGGGGAATGATGGGTTCGTTATTTATAGTGATGTATCGAAGAAAGGACTTGGTTGTGTCCTTATGTAGAATGACAGGGTTATTGCCTATGCATCACGATAGTTGAAAATTCATGAACAAAACTATCCTACTCATGATCTCGAGTTAGAAGCTGTGATCTTTTCTTTGAAGATATGGAGGCACTACCTCTATGGTGAAACATGTGATATTTATACTGATCACAAGAGTTTGAAGTATATTTTCTCACAAAAAGAACTCAACATGAGGCAAAGGAGATGGCTTGAATTACTCAAGGATTGTGATTGCACGATACACTGCCACACGGGGAAAGAAAACAAGGTGGCAGATGCTTTGATAAGAAAAGATCATGGAGTTTTGAACAATATGAGAATTGAAAGGGATCCAATTTTCATGGTTCTAGTGAAGATGGACATGGGAATAACCAGGGAAGGTGAAACATCAATGCTTTTTCAAATGGTTGCCAAACCATCTTTACTAGAAAGGATTAAGAGTTCTCAGACCGATGATGAAGAATTTCGAAAGAAGATTGAAGCTGTGAATGATGGGAGATTGAGAGACTTTGTGTATGAAGAAGGAATTTTGAAATTCGGGAAGAGACTTTGTGTTCCCGATATACCTGATATAAAAAGGGAATTGTTGGATGATGCTCATAGTTCCAATTTCTCTATACACCCTGGGAGCACCAAAATGTATAGAGATTTGAAGGAACATTTTTGGTGGGACAACATGAAGAGGGAGATTGCTGATTTTGTGTCAAGATGCATGGTTTTTCAACAAGTGAAAGTTGGAAGGCAACGACATGGTGGAGTATTGCAACCTCTTCCCATACCTGAGTGGAAATGGGATAATATCATGATAGACTTTTTCATGGGACTACCAAATACTCCTAGAAGGAACGATGCAATATGGGTTATTGTTGATCGTCTTACCAAGTCAGTGCATTTTCTTGCTATAAGAGAAGATCTACCACTGGAACATGTAGCAAGACTATATATTGATGAAGTTGTGAGACTTCATGGAGTGCCCCTATCGATTATTTCTGATCGTGATCCCCGTTTTACTTCAAGATTCTGGAAAAGTCTTCAGAAAGCCTTGGATACTAAACTTCATTTAAGAACTACCTACCAACCTCAAACAGATGGACAATCAAAACGAACTATTCAAACCTTAGAAGACATGTTGAGATCCTTCTCACTTGACTTTCAGGGTATGTGGGATCAATATTTACATCTGGTAGAATTTTCCTATAACAATAGCTTCCATTCGAGTATTCAGATGGCACCATATAAAGCGTTATACGGAAAGAGATGTCACACACTAACCTGTTGGGATGACGTCGGTGAAAGAAAACTTGTAGGCCCAGAACTGGTGGAGGAAACGATAGAAAAGGTGAAGGTAATCCAAAACCATATCAAAGAAGCTCAAAGTAGGCAGAAGAGCTATGCCAATAATCGAAGGAAGGATTTGTAATTTCAAGTCGGTGATCATATTTTCCTGAAGGTATATCCATGGAAGGGAGTCATACGTTTTGGTAAGAAAGGTAAATTGAGTCCCATATACATCGGACCTTTCAAAATTCTAGAATGAATTGGGGCTATAGCTTACCATTTGGCAATGCCGCCAAATCTCTCCAAAGTTCACGATGTGTTCCACGTATCACTATTGAGGAAATACATGCCTGACCCAATGCATATACTCACCTATGAGGAATTAGAACTAGAACCTGATTTGTCTTATTGAAAAGATCCCGTCAAGATTCTTGATATGAGAGAACAAGTATTAAGAAACCGGACGACTCGTCTGGTAAAATTCTTGTGGAGAAACCATAAGATGGAAGAGGCAACGTGGGAACCCGAGGAACTTATGGTGAAGAACCACCCGAGTCTTTTCATGCGGTAGTATTCTAGAAATTTCGAGGATGAAATTATTTGAAGGAGGGGAGAATGTAACACCCCAAGCTTCTACGGTACGCTTCTCTGTGAATAATGTAATAGCGTGTGTTGTACGCAACATCGAGTTCTAACACACCACAACCAATCAAACTAGCCGTTATGAATAGTAATACCCACCTTTTGAAATTTATAAATTTTATTTTTCAAAATGGACTTCATTTTTGGATTCGGAATATCGAAATCAGCCTAGGGTAATTTTTGGTATTTTTCTGAAAAACATCATTTTTTGATGAATAGTGAAACCACTAAGTGGTAGTCAAAAAAAATGAATTTTTCATAAAACTTAATTTTACCGCTTTTGTGAGTGGAATTTCGAAAATCCGAGATATACGGTTAATATCAAGGTTTAAAATGTGGTACAATGAGATGAAAATAATTTTTGGTGAATAGTAACTTTTTACTTTTATTTACCACAGTTAAAAGTAAATAGGGTAATAATTAAGGGTAAAAATGATATTAATATTAACCTAACACACGTCCTAATTCTATTGGACAAGTGTATATCGACCAAAAAAAACCTTAGGAATAAAATATTATCATTTAGGTCCACTTGGATTAGATTAGGACATTTATTATTATTTAATTCAAAGAAGAGTTAAAAGTGTTAAAATCAAAGTTTATTTACTAAAACATTTTTAATATAGGGTTATACATAAGGTAAATTCTATTTTAAATATTCATTAGAAAGCTAAAAAGATTTCATACATAATGATATTTTATTTATAATTTTTAGACATTAAATAATTTATTTTACTTAGGACCCAATAATGATGCAGTAATTACCATAATAGTAAAAAATTAAAATAATTGATATTATAAATACCCAAATAAAAATAATTTGAGACTTTTTATGAATTAAAATAATTTTATAGGTTAATATGACATGTTAGGAATGATTTGATTAACTTTTTTTGAAGTAATCATTCTGTTATTATTTTCAAAAAAATCAATTTTCCAAATAGTGTCAAAATTGACATAAAAGAGTTTTTAAAACAAATATTATATTATTAATTGATATTCAATTCCTAAAAATCTAAGGTTCGACCAAGATACTTATATCATGATAGGTGTATCATTAATGGACCAATTTAGGGTCACTTGGAGGTATATAGTAAGTTTATTAACTATATAATATAAAAATACAAAGTGACATGGTAAGTGTCAAACTAATTAACTAAGAGTTAAAACTAAAAGATAAGGTTAATATAATGACCCAAACCCGTCTAAATTCTATTTGTTTAGTGGTTTTAGACCCATACCCACCTTAACCGTTAAATAATCCACTTTTTAGTCATTATAATCCTAATATGAATTTATTATAAAATAATATTTCTAGCTTTTCCAAAGGTACCCCTCACCCCTCTTATAAAAGGGCACTCCCACTTTTCATTAATTCACACCTTCAAAGCCATTTGGATCGGCCAAACTCTGCCCAAATACTCTCTCAACTTCCCTCACTACAACCTAGTGTCCTTAGTTTGATCCAAAATCCAACCTAAGGATCCCTTTTGATCAAATCAAAAGAAAGAACCCGAAGAAGAGGTAATGTTTTCACCACCCCTTTTCAAGTTCCTTTCTTCTTCCATTTGTTCTTTCTTTGTTATTACCATTATAAAATAATTAATCTAGTATCTCCTATATACTATAAAATTATTATAAATATGGTACAACCATATTCAGTATTCTATCCATCCTTTTAATGACATGTCACCATACGTACGTACGTACGGCTTACAGTCTCCACGTCGTGGTGTAATTGTTATTCAATATATTATTATTTGGATGGGTACAATAATGATTTTTAATTCATGTAAATAATTAATATAACGTAATAATGATTCTGTATATATGATATACCATCCAATTATATATTATTTTAATATCAAAAGAATGATATTGTCGCTCGTGCGTACGTACAGACTACCGTCTCCACGAACGCGATGAGATTCATTCTCCATCGTATCCATTCAAGTATAATTATCATTTGATGATTTAAAAATAATGTTTAAGGACTTTATATCATTCTGGATATGAATAAGATACAACCTATCCATGAAAAAAACGACTTACGTAACAAAACATATAAAAGAAAATGAGTAAGTTAACACCCGAAACAACGATAATACTAAGATATTATTAACAAATCAATGTTAAAAGATCATATATGATATCATATTAATGTATATGATTCTTGTATAATTTAATAACAATTATTTCACCATTATACAGGAGGTTAATCTACCCTCAACCAAGGAAAAGTACAAGGTAAGGGTTTATTTCGCAATCTCTTCATTGTCCGAGGTTGTTTATACGTAATAATCTACTGGGACCTCTTTATCATCCACATCCATGTTTCTTAAAAATGTATTTCAAAACATTCTTAATATTTTACATAATATGGGTTAAAGTCATTTATACCATTTTTTGACTTTTTCTAATAAGTTTATAAAGGAATCTTTCTGTCGTTTTCCAAACAAGGTTCTTTTTAACCTTTTCGACATAATTAAGGTAATTTTTTTTAACTTATACGGCGGGTGCGGCTATTTTCCGCCGTTATAAAATCTTCGAAGCTTCCATTACAAGATTATAAGAAAATTTTCAAAGTAAATGCTTTATTTTATAATTATGTTACTTTTAAATTATTTCAAAAAGAGGGATATTTCTCTCCAATAGTTTTGATTTCATCTATCTCAACATCGTTTGATGGATTTTAAGCTTATTTGAAGTTGATTTATTATGATACAAAACTTCCATATCGTATTGAAGGTTTTGTGATTTGTTTGACTGTGGATGTGTTATTTTTATACCATTCATAGTTTATGGAGAAAGTATTGACATTTCGTATGCTAGTTTTAATACGAATGTTTATGTTATGTTTAAACCTTTTCATATGGGAATGCATTTGACTTAATTTGTGACGGGTGGAGCCCGCTGTATCTCCTCAATTCATCGGTAGGTCTCATGAGACAAACTAGTGTCTTGGCATAAGGCCTTGAGAAAATCTTATTTGTAGAGGCCTTGGATATGTGGTTATGATAGTCTTCCATTATGCATTCCATCATTATGAAAGTGGTTATTGATATTGCATGTGATTATTCAATTAGTAGAATATCCATGTGAATAAGTAAATGACATTATTTCATTTTATTTTTGCCATACTATGTTGAAGTTCAAGTTTAAAAGTCTTTTGTTTTAGTTATATATTGCCTTAAATGTTTATTCTTATTTATGAAAGTTTCTGCTATATTGTTATCCTTACTGGGCATTTGAGATCACCCCTTTTCTATGTTTTATTTTTCCCAGGATGTGAAGAAGTAATTTATAAATGACCTGTCGGGATAGTATGAGGGGATACGAGTGTGGACTATGGAGACTATATTGTTGTAGTTTTCATTTTATGATGTAATGTAAACTTTATTAATGTATCTATTGTTTCCAAGGCTATTAAACTAATCGGTCTTTTGAGACTTGATATTTCTTGTGATCATGACAATGTTATATAATAATGAACCGACTCTGGGTAACTGGGGTCGGGGCGTTACAGTTGGTATCATAGGAAGTTTAGTACAAACCTTGGAAGCTAGATTTAGATAAACTCTGATTAGAGAACATAGATCTAAGATGGACTTTGAGGATTAGTATAGAAGAACTTCCTAGAATTTTGGTATTGTAGAGATTTTGTGAGTTTTATGAGCAATACATCCCTATCTGGATACGAGCAGGTAGAGGCGGCTCTGGAACAGATGTACCTAGGGGTAAAACCTGAAAACACTGCTTTGAGCTAGACTCGAACTGGAACTGGTGCATGATAATGAGCCTTGATGCACTCTTGGTTATGACACTCCCGAGGGATATGCTTAGGATAACTCTCATTTTCTTTACAAATCATTATGAAGGGTTTATGAGTATATACTTCCTAAAAAAACATTTTTATGATTATGGATTATATCCATAAATAGTTCAATTTATGTTAAGTGTTTTATAAGTATGAAATTATGTATTTTGATTCATAAACTAATCTAGTTTATGCCATTGTTTAGAAATGGACCCTAGTGGAAGAAATGGAAACTGTATCAATGCACGCACTCCATGTAGGGATTGCCCTCCTACTCAAGATAATTATAGTGGAGCTAGCGATGCAACTGGTGCTGATCAACTAATCACCATACTGGGACAACTCACTCATGTTATGAATAATAACCTTACCTGTATAAAACACCCTGATCCACAGCGTGGAGGATCAATGTTAGATCGCTTCATGAGGCAACAACCACCAACATTTAATGGGAGTACAAATACCTTAGTAGCTGAGCAATGGATAAATTCCCTAGAGAAAATATTTCAGGCTTTGAGGAGTAGTGAAAGTGAAAAAGTTATCATGGAAGTTTACCGCCTCATTGGAGATGCTGATCAATGGTGGTCATTGATTCAAAACATGAAGGAAGATGATGAAGTATCAAATATGGAATGGAGGGAGTTCAAATATCTGTTTTTAGAAAAGTACTTTCCTCGTGACCATAGAGCAGATATGGAAAGACAATTTCTGAGTCTGAGACAAAAGGAGGATGAGAATGTCGCAAAGTATGAGGCTAACTTTACAAGGTTAGAAAGGTATGCTGGAGATTATATACATAACCCAAGAAGTAATATTGATCATTTCTTTGATGGGTTAACACCATTTCTCCATCGAGCATTAGTATCACAATCCTTCTCATCGTACGAAGACATTGTCTCATGTGCTATCAAGACAAAAATGGAATTCTCTAAGTCTTATGACTTTAAAGAAAAGCAACAGAAGAAGAGATATGATGATCAATCTGGGAATGGAAATAAAGGGAAGAAGGGAAAAGTTGAATATCCATCCTGCAGTAAATGTGGGAAGAAACACCCTGGTACTTGCTTAAAAGGAACGAGAGCCTGTTACAAGTGTGGTGAAAAAGGGCACCAAGCTCGTGATTGCAAGGGGAAGAAGGAAGCTACCGATGTCCAATGATACAATTGAAGGGAGATGGGACATTATGCAAATGAATGTCCTAAGCGTCAGAGGAACTTACTCAGAAAAGGCCAAGGGATCAAGGCCAATCTTATGCTATCACTACTGTTGAGGTAGAAGCTCTGAAAGATGTGGTGGCAGGTAATTTAATGGTTTCCTCATGTTTAGAAAATTCATTATTTGATTCTGGATCATCTCATTGTTTCATATCTTCCCAGTTTTCTAAGAAAATTAGATATTTCCAATTTGATTTAACAAGGGATTTGTCAGTTAAAACTCCTAAGGGAAGTATCATTGCAACAAAGTTTTGTGAATCAGTCCCCATTAGAGCACATAAATGTTCTTTATCTGCTGATCTCATCGTCATACCTAGGATTGAGTTTGATATAATCCTCGGTATGGATTGGATTTTGGACCATGATGCGAAGATTTATTGTAAGAATAAGGAGGTTACGATTTTTGATGTTGATGATAAGGAACACCTTATATTTAGATCAGAATCGTCACCACCTAATTCTTATCTAGATCCACCCCCAATATCTCAACTAAATTCAATTATTGGGGAGGAAGAGGATGAAATTACAGTGGGTGAGGAAAGGAATGTTCAAATAGAGGATGTACATATTTTGAAAGAATATATAGATGTGTTTCTAGAAGATTTACCTGGAAATCCTCTAGAATGATAAGTTTTGTTTTCCATTGATTTAATTCCTGGATCAAGGCCTATATCGAAGACCCCTTATAGAATGGCCAATATATAATTGTTTGAAATAAAGAAACAACTAGAGGAATTGAGCAATAAGGGATTTATTCGCCCTAGTGTTTCTCCATGGGGCACCCCTGATCTTTTTGTTAAAAAGAAAGATGGATCTATGAGGTTATGTATTGACTACAGGGAGATCAATGCTATAACAATAAAGAACAAGTATCCCCTACCTCGCATTGATGAATTATTTGACCAACTGCATGGAGATCAATACTTTTCAAAGATTGAACTTGGATATGGATACCATCAGTTGTGTGTGAAGAAAGAAGACATTCCGAAGACATCATTTCGAACCAGGTATGGGCATTACGAGTTTACAGTAATTCCTTTTGGATTGACTAATTCACCCTTTGTATTCATGGATCTGATTAATAGTGTTTTCAAGGAATATCTCGAAGAATTTGTGGTGGTATTTATTGATGATATCTTGGTATACTCCAAAATCTACTAAGATCATGAAAATCACTTGCGCATTATCCTAAAGACTCTGAGAAGATATGAAATATATAGGAATTTTAGCAAGTGTGAATTCTGGCTTCAGGTTATTTATTTTCTTGGCCATATTGTCTCTAAAGATGGAATCTCTATTGATCCTTCTAAGACCAAGGCAATCCAATAATGTCCTGCACCGACGAGTATAACTGAGGTACGTATTTTTATTGGTTTAGTAGGTTATTATCGATGTTTCGTCCAGAATTTTTCTTGGTTGGCTAACCCATTAACAAAGCTCACATGTAAAGGGGTTAAATTTGTTTGGACAAAAGAGTGTGAAGAATGTTTCGAAGAACTGAAGAGAAGATTATTCAATGCTCTTATATTGACTCTACCATCAGGGAATGATGGGTTCATTATTTATAGTGATGCATCGAAGAAAGGACTTGGTTGTGTCCTTATGAAAAATGATAGGGTTATTGCCTATGCATCACGACAGTTGAAAATTCATGAACAAAACTAACCTACTCATGATCTTGAGTTAACATCTTTGATATTTTCTTTGAAGATATAGAGGCACTACCTCTATGGTGAAAAATTTGAGATTTATACTGATCACAAGATTTTGAAGTATATTTTCTCACAAAAAGAACTCAACATGAGGCAAAGGAGATGGATTGAATTACTCAAGGATTATTATTGCACGATACACTACCACCCGGGGAAAGCAAACAAGGTGGTAGATGATTTTAGCAGAAAAGATCATGGAGTTTTGAACAATATAAGAATTGAAAGGGATCTAATTTTTATGGATCTAGTGAAGATGGACATGGGAATAACCAGGGAAGGTGAAACATCAATGGTTTTTCAAATGGTTTCCAAACCATCTTTACTAGAAAGGATTAAGAGTTCTCAGACCGATGATGAAGAATTTCAAAAGAAGATTGAAGCTGTGAATGATGGGAGATTGAGAGACTTTGTGTATGAAGAAGGAATTTTGAAATTCAGGAAGAGACTTTGTGTTCCCGATATACCTGATCTAAAAAGGGAATTGCTGGATGATGTTCATAGTTCCAATTTCTCTATACAACCTAGGAGAACCAAAATGTATAGAGATTTGAAGGAACATTTTTGGTGGGACAACATGAAGAGGGAGATTGCTGATTTTGTGTCAAGATGTATGGTTTTTCAACAAGTGAAAGATGGAAGGCAATAGCCTGGTGGAGTATTGCAACCTCTTCCCATACCTGATTGGAAATGGGATAATATCACGATGGACTTTGTCATGGGACTACCAAAGACTCCTAGAAGGAATGATGAAATATGGGTTATTGTTGATCGTCCTACCAAGTCAGCACATTTTCTTGCTATAAGAGAAGATCTACCACTAGAAGGTCTAGCAAGACTATATATTGATGAAGTTGTGAGACTTCATGGAGTACCCCTATCGATTGTTTTTGATCATGATCTCCATTTTACTTCAAGATTCTGGAAAAGGCTTTAGAAAGCCTTGGATACTGAACTTTATTTGAGCACTGCCTACCAACCTCAAACATATGGACAATCAGAACGAAGTATTCAAACCTTAGAAGACATGTTGAGATCATGCTCACTTGACTTTCAGGGTATGTGGGATCAATATTTACCTATGGTAGAATTTTCCTACAAAAATAGCTTCCATTTGAGTATTCAGATGGCACCATATGAAGCGTTATACAGAAAGAGATGTCGCACACCAACCTGTTGGGATGACGTCAGTGAAAGAAAACTTGTAGGCCCAGAACTGGTGGAGGAAACAATAGAAAAGGTGAAGGTAATACAAAACCATATCAAAGCAGCTCAAAGTAGGCAGAAGAGCTATGTCGATAATCGAAGGAAGGATTTGGAATTTCAAGTCGGTGATCATGTTTTCCTGAAGGTATCTCCATGGAAGGGAGTCATACGTTTTGGTAAGAAAGTTAAATTGGGTCCCAGTTACATCGGACCTTTCGAAATTCTAGAACAAATTGAGGCTATAGCTTACCGTTTGGAAATTCTGCCAAATCTCTCCAAAGTTCACGATGTGTTCCAGGTATCACTATTGATGAAATACATGCCTGACCCAATGCATATACTCACCTATGAGAAATTAGAACTGGAATATGATCTGTCTTATTGAAAATAGCCCGTCAAGATTCTTCATACGAGAGAACAAGTACTGAGAAACCGGACGACTCGTCTGGTAAAAGTCTTGTGGAGAAACCATAAGATGGAAGAGGTAACGTGGGAACCCGAGGAACTAATGATAAAGAACCACCCAAGTATTTTCATACGGTAGTATTCTAGAAATTTTGAGGATGAAATTATTTGAAGGAGGGGAGAATGTAACACCCCAAGCTTCTACGGTATGCTTCTCTTCGAATAATGCAATAGCGTGTGTTGTACACAACATCGAGTTCTAACACACCACAACCAATCAAACTAGCCGTTATGAATAGTAATACCCACTTTTTTAAATTTATAAATTTTATTTTTCAAAATGGACTTCATTTTTGGATTCGGAATATCGAAATTATCTTAGGGTGAATTTTTGGTATTTTTCTGAAAAACTTCATTTTTTGATGAATAGTGAAACCACTAAGTGGTAGTTAAAAAAACTGAATTTTTCATAAAACTTAATTTTACCGCTTCTGTGAGTGGAATTTTGAAAATTCTAGAGACACAGTTAATATCAAGGAGTAAAATGTGGTTCAATGAGATGAAAATAATTTTTGGGGAATAGTAACTTTTTACTTTTATTTACCACGGTTAAAAGTAAATAGGTTAATTAAGGGTAAAAATGAAATTAATATTACCCTAAAACATGTCCTAATTCTATTGTAAAAGTGTATCTCGACCAAAAACAACCTTAGGAATAAAATATTATCATTTAGGTCCACTTGGATTAGATTAGGACATTTATTATTATTTAATTCAAAGAAGAGTTAAAAGAGTTGAAATCAAAGTTTATTTACTAAAACATTTTTAATATAGGGTTATACATAAGGTAAATTCGATTGTAAATATTTATTAGAAAGATAAAAATATTTCCTACATAATTATATTTTATTTATAATTTTTAGACATTAAATAATTGAATTTATTTATGACCCAATGATGATGCAGTAATTACCATAATAGTGAAAAATTAAAATAATTGATATTATAAATAACCAAATAAATATAATTTGAGACTTTTTATGAATTAAAATAATTTTATAGGTTAATATTACATGTTATAAATGATTTAATTAACTTTTTTTGAAGTAATTATTCTGTTATAAGTTTCAAAAAAATCAATTTTCCAAATAATGTCAAAATTGACATAAAAGAGTTTTTAAAACAAATATTATATTATTATTTGATATTCAATTCCTAAAAATATAAGGTTTAGCCAAGAGACTTATATCATGATAGGTGTATCATTAATGGACCACTTGGGGGTCGCTTGGAGGTATATAGTAAGTTTATTAACTATATAATATAAAAATACAAAGTGACATGGTAAGTGTCAAACTAATTAACTAAGAGTTAAAACTAAAAGATAAGGTTAATATAATGACCCAAACCTATATAAATTCTATTGGTTGAGTGGTTTTCGACCCATCCCCACATTAAACTTTAAATAATCCACTTTGGATCCATTAGAAACAGAATATTAATTTATTATAAAATATTATTTCTAGCTTTTCCAAAGGTGCCCCTCACCCCTCTTATAAAAGGGCACTCCCCCTTATCATTAATTCACACCTTAAAATCCATTTGGCTCGTCCAAAATCTACCCAAATAGTCTCTAAACTTCCCTCAATTCAACCTAGAGGCCTTAGTTTGATCATAAAGCCAACCTAAGGATCCCTTTTGATCAAATCAAAAGGAAGAACCTGAAGAAGAGGTAATGTTTTCACCACCCTATTTCAAGTTCCTTTATTCTTCCACTTATTCTTTCTTTGTTATTACCATTATAAAATAATGAATCCAGTATCTCCTATATACTGTAATATTATTATAAATATGGTACAACCATATTCATTATTCTATCCATCCTTTGAATGACATGTCACCATACGTGCGTACGTACGACTTACCGTCTCCACGTCATGGTGTAATTGTTATTCAATATGTTATTATTTGGATGGGTATAATAATGATTTGTAATTCATATAAATAATAAATATAACATGATAATTATTCTGTATATATGATATTACATCCAATTATATATTATTTTAATATCAAAAGAATGATATTGTCGCTCGTGTGTACGTACGGACTACCGTCTCCACGAACGCGATGAGATTCATTCTCCATCGTATCCATTCAAGTATAATTATCATTTGATGATTTAAAAATAATTTTTAAGGACTTGATATCATTATGGATATGAATAAGATACAACCTATCCATGAAAAACACGGCTTACGTAACTAAACATATAAAAGAAAATGAGTAAGTTAACACTTGAAACAACGATAATAGTAAGATATTATTAACAAATCAATGTTAAAAGATCATATATGATATCATATTAAAGTATATGATTATTTTATAATTTAATAACAATTATTTCACCATTATACAGGAGGTTAACCTACCCTCAACCAAGGAAAAGTACAAGGTAAGTGTTTATTTCACAATCTCTTCATTATCCGAGGTTGTTTATGCGTAATAATCTACTGGGACCTCTTTATCATCCACATCCATGTTTCTTAAAAATGTATTTCAAAACATTCTTACTATTTTACATAATATGGGTTAAAGTCATTTATACCCTTGTTTGACTTTTTATAAGAATTTTATAAAGGAATCTTTCTGTCGTTTTCCAAACAAGGTGCTTTTTAACCTTTTCGATAGAATTAAGGTAAGAATGTTTTTTTAACTTATACGGCGGGTGAGGATATTTTCCGCCGTTATAAAATCTTAGAAGCTTCCCTTACAATCTTATAAGAAAATTTTCAAAGTAAATTCTTTATTTTATAATTATGTGACTTTTAAATGATTTCAGAAAAATGGATATTTCTCTCAAATAGTTTTGATTTCATCTATGTCAACATCCTTTGATGGATTTCAAGCTTATTTGAATTTGATTTATTATGATACAAAACTTCCATATTGTATTGAAGGTTTTGTGATTTGTTTGACTGTGGATGTGTTATTTTTATACCATTCATGGTTTATGGAGAAATTATTGACATTTTGTATGCTAGTTTTAATACGAATGTTTATGTTATGTTTAAACCTTTTCATATGAGAATGCATTGGACTTAATATGTGACAGGTAGAGCCCGCTATAGCTCCTCGATGCATCGGTAGGTCGCATGAGACAAACTAGTGTGTTGTCACAAGGCCTTGACAAAATCTTATTTGTAGTCTTGGCACAAGTCCTTGGCTATGTGGTTATGATAGTCTGGCATTATGCATTCCATCATTATGAAAGTGGTTATTGATATTGAATGTGATTATTCGATTAGTAGAATATCCATGTGAATAAGTAAATGTCATTATTTCATTTTATTTTTTCCATACTATGTTGAAGTTCAAGTTTAAAAGGCTTTTGTTTTAGTTATACATTGCCTTAAATGTTTATTCTTATTTATGAAATTTTCCGCTATATTGTTATCCTTACTGGGCATTTGAGCTCACCCCTTTTCTATGTTTTATTTTTCCCAGGATGTGAAGAAGTAATTTATGAATGACCTACAGGGATAGTATGAGGGGATAAGAGTGTGAAATATGGAGACTATATTGTTATTGTTTTCATTTTATGATGTAATTTAAACTTTATTAATGTATCTAGTGTTTCCAAGGATACTAAACTAATAGGTCTTTCGAGACTTGATCATTCTTGTGATCATACCAATGTTATGTAATAATGCACCGACTCTGGGTAACTGGGGTCGGGGCGTTACAATATCCATCTATCAATATATGACTTATGTCTACTCTATGCCGTAGCCATACATTTCTGAATCAAATATACCTTCTCTGATGTCTCCTGCATGAGACTCAGTCCCAAAAACTCTAACTCATCTGCCCTCATCCAGTATAGTAGTGATCTACATAGCATACCATAAATAAACTTATATGTTTCCATATATATAGTTTTAAAATAAATATTTTTATAGGATAACTCCACTAAAGCCAAGTGATTTTCCTAAGATCCACTGAAGTCAAGAGCCCATACCCATAGAATACCCTCAAGCACCTATTCGTATGTTCTGACTGCTCATCTGTCTGTGGATGGAAATCCATTCTCAATAATACATGTGTGTAAAGAGCTTTCTGCAATCCCTACTAGAAGCGTGAATTAAAGCGTGAATCATGATCTAAAACTATAGTCTGTGGAACTCCATGCTGATAGACTATCTCTTGAATGTACAGTTCTCTCAATTGTTCTACTCTAAATGTTTCCCTTATAGGAATGAAATGTGATACCTTTGTCAGTCGATCCATAATGACCAAAATAACATCATTCTTCCTAAGAATATTTAGGAGAACCACCACAAAATCCATGGTCACATCATCCCACTTTTATTCCAGGATGGGAAACGACTGTAGAAAACCTCTGAGTCATTGATGCTCTGCCTTCACCTACTGATAGGTGAAGTATCTTTTCACAAAACCTACTATCTAATTTTTCATGTCTATCCACCAAAATTATCTTCGTAGGTCACGGTACATTTTAATCACACCTAGATGCACATCCCATTTAGATTCATAAAATTACCACATGATCTCCTCTCGTATTATCTCAGGTACCACAACTCGATTCTTCACATAGATGATCTCGTCCTATCTATAAAATTGTCTGAAGATGTTTCCCCACCTTAAAATATTTACCTGAATGATAAGTATTCAAAATACTCATACTTTCTATCCTTTATCCATCTCAAAAGTGTAGAATCCAATACAACTAAAACTAGAGTCATCTTATCCTAACTCTCATAAATCACCACATGCATTTTAGCCAGCAATTTCATCATATTACACTCTACACTAGACTCCTTAACCATCTGAGTCTGAGTTCTCCTACTCAAGGAATCAACCACAATATTTCCCTTCCCAGGAATATATTCTAATTCAAAATCAAAAGACTGCATATACTCAACCCATATTTGCTACCGAAGATTCAAATCAAATTGTGAAAATATATACTTCAAGCTGTTGTGATTTGTTTAGACTGTAAATTTTTCTCCCAAAAGATAGTGTCTCTAACACTTAAGAGAATAAAAAACTATTTCCAAATCGAGTTCATGCATAGGGTAATTCTATTCATGAGGCATCAACTACCAAGATCCACACACCACCACTCAATCTCCCTGCATCATCACAACTCCAAGTCTGATCCTAGAAGCATCACAATAAACTATATACTCCTCACCTGACTTAGGTAGGATGAAAATTGGTGTCGATGTTAAGCACTTCTTCAACTCTCAAAAATCTCTCTCACCAACCTCTAACCATTCAAACCTTACTCCCTTTTTGGTCAATCCTGAAATTGGTGCTACAAATTGGGAAAATTCTTGGATGAATCTCCTATAATATCCATCTGATCCTAGGAAGCTTCAGATATCAAAAACATTTTTAGGCTAGTCCCAAGAAACCACTGTTTGAACCTTATTTGTGTCCACTAACACACCTTACTCCGAGATTATGTTCCCCAAGAAGTGTACCTAGTCAATCCAAAATTTTCACTTAGATAGCTTGGCGTAAAACCGATGCTCTCTCAATGTACCTATAACAATGTCGAGATGTTGGGTATGATCTTCATGAGTCTTGGAGTACACCAAGATGTCATCTAAAAACACCACAACAAACTAATCCAAATACATATGAAAGATCTTGTTCATTAAATATATAAACATTTTTGGTGAGTTTTTCAACACAAATGGCATTACAGAAAACTCTTAAAGTCCATACCTTATTATTAAAGCAGTCTTTGGTTTATCGGAAGCACGTACTCTCAACTAATGATTCCCTGATCTCAAATAGATCTTTGAGAACACACAAGAACCCTTAAATTGGTCAAACAGATCATTGATATGCGGAAGAGGATATCGGTTCTTCAAAGTCATTTTGTTTAACTTCCATTAATCGGCACACAAAAATAAACTTTCGTCAGCCTTATTTTCAAACAAAATAGGTGATCCCCAAGGAGACATACTTGGATGGATAAATCCCTTATCTTATAACTCCTCCAACTAAGTCTTAAGCTCTTGAATCTCAGTAGGTTCCATTTTTTATAGTGGAATAGATATTGGCTCAACCCCTAATATGATCTCAATAGTGAACTCCACATGTCTCTCATGTGGTAGCCCTGAGAAGTATTTTGGAAAGACATCCTGAAATAGTTCCACTACTAGTGGAAGTATATTTTTCCTAACACGCCCATCATCCAACAATAGAAAAGAAACTTGGGCTATGATATCTCCTAATTACTGCATAATTGGCCCTACTCAGCCTTCCTAGATATCCCACTCTCCATGATGAATATACTGGTAACCCTTAGGAGACACAAAGGTCACTCTACTACGATAAAAATCAATGTGGGCTTGGTAGGAAACTAGCCACTTCATCCCTATAATCAGGTCTAAGCCTATTATATCAAGAACATAGAGATCCCATAGGAAATGATATTACTCGATCTCTAGTGAACATCCTTTTCATAGATAGATATCTCTAGACAACACTCTCAACGGTGTATCTATAGACATTACTCCACTCACAAACTCCACTGTCAGGCTCAAACCATCAATTTTTATTGAAAATATAAAGGAATGAGAGGCGCCAGTATCAAAGAAGTCACTAGTTAAATTAGAAGATACTATAATAGTACATATCACTATCGATGGTCCAACCACTCTATCCACAAGTGTAGGTTCTACTACATGTAACTGTGATGCCCCTGTTCCCTGTGATGTTGTCTAACTCCCTTAAGTAGCACCACTCTGCTGATGTGGGAACTTATACCCAGAAGAACCACATCCACTACCTCTATTTCCTCAGCTAGTAGAACTCCAACTGCCATCCCGATATGGTGTAGAAGATCCTATTCCCATAATCCGACTTTGCTCGGATTCTCCTTCAATACCAATCTGTCACTATGACCAATAGAATTTCTATATATGTACCGTCTTGTTGTAATATCAACACTCTACTAGTGGTTAGGAACAATGTCGATGATAATGTATTGGCCTACCACACTAATGATAGATCACCCTAGTAAGGTATTATCCAATCGACCCTCCTATCTGCGTACTCTGATTCCCACTTCCTTGGATAAATTTTTCATAATGGTGCTTCCTGCTCTTATAAGTTTCACCTCCTAACCATCCAATAAAAACTACATATCCATAACTAGAATCCCCCCTTAGGTTCCCTTCAACTATGAGAGCTTGATCCACCACTTCCATAAACTTATTCACCCTAAATATATTCACCTGTGACTTAATCTTACACTTAAGTCCATTATTAAAACATTTTGTCATAGCCACTTCATATCCTACTAACATTAGAGAAAAACATTGCAGATCTATGTAGTGTCCAACATAGTCTATCACTGACATGATCCACTATGTCAGATGCGTGAACTCAAAAACTTTCTCTTATCTCAATGTATCTGGATAAAAGTTTTCTAAGAACCTCTCCAAGAAGTCCTTCCATAACAAACCGTCAGTCTGTCCAGTTCGTGACTGAATATACTACCAGCGCTTCACTGACCCCCATAGAATATAAGTGGCCAACTTGAACCTCATCTTAGTTGGAGTGTCTAAATATCCACATATTGTCTCTATGGACTCAACCCATAATTCATCTCCCTCAGGTATACCCTCTCTAGTAAAATTTGGAGGGTGGTGCAACTGAAACTCCAATGTCAACTCATACATAGTTTTCACTACTCGCCCTGGGTCTCTTTCCATTAATTTCATGAAGTGAGTGAAGTTATCTTGAAATTTCTCCCCTTCATATTCAGCTGGCATGATCAGTGCCTCAAGTTCCCTAACTTGAAAATCATTCCTAGGCACATCCCTCGGTCATCACCTCAACAAGAATCATGGAGGCATAATCTATACAATGCCAAAAACACATCTCAGGTCTCATAACAAAAACTTATAACATTTTCATAAGAAGAATAATCACAATAAATATTTTCCCCCTACCTCACCACATGGTCAAAACCGAGGCACTATCACTACCCTTAACCGTCATACATCTAGTATTTGGTTAAGAAGGGTAAACACACCATCATAATAAAGTGTATAATTTAGACACCCAATTATTCTAATTTCACATCATTTTTTACAACATTTTTTAATTCTGTTTAAGAAACATTTTTCATTTTAATCTCATAAACAAGGAAAATAGTTCAATTTTAACAACTTACACATAACCCGTTTTCTCATGTGTGCCTAAAATGATGCATGTCACAATAACCCTAAGTGCCTAGAATGATTCATGAAGACTCAAATATCATTCCATTATGGTCCATGAAACAATACTCAAAATAAATCTTAGAAACAATAATCACATCACACCACAAGTGCATCACCCAAGGTGAAATAATATTCAACTATAAGAGCAAACAATAACAACAACAATCCCAACCTGAGTACTTGAATTTCTTCCCGTACATGGGTTTGAAACTCCCATGCACAAGCTCATTACCAAGACCTGAATCTTCCTAGTCTCCTATCTACCTTTCCCAAAACAGAAAGATAAAAGAAAAATAAAGAAAACTGTACCTCTGATACCACTTTGTAATGTCCTGACCTGGGTGCCAGGTGACGGTGCGCCGAGCTAGTTCACCATATGACCTCAATCACACCTCCCCGTACACTAGAGGTTGTCGACTAACAGCGAGGGTCTGGTAAGTCAGTCATGGGGATACTATACCCTTATCTATTAGAGTAAAAAACCAATGTAAATAAATAAACAAACGTGAGAACATATATAACTAGGACAATACTCATGTCATAAGATAATAAAATAGTAAAACAATACTCAAATGAAAATGAAAAAATGTTATGCCAATATAAGTTTCAAGTTTCTATAATGAAACTAAAAATAAAGACACTACAACTCCCCAAGAGGGTTTCAAACCATGTCTGGTCCACTCATCCAATCTCCATCCCAAATCATCAATTCATCCCATGGTCTTTCCCCTTATCCTATCCTGTAAGAATATAATATATTCAGGTATTGACCAGTCACCCTAAATAGGGTGTGAGTACAACTTAGTAGGCTACAACCAATGATTTATAAAACCAATCAAGTCAAAAGATAGTGTATGAAATTCTATAAGAAATAATTACAATGCATAAATAATTGGTTATTACATTATCATTTATTCTGATCTAACTACATTAACTCTAGGGTTCCCAAGGAGACCCATACCCCAATACTAGCTTCATCTCACGCCAAATCCCAAAGTGTACCCTAGGTAATATCATATCTTAATACCTTCTTCTTTTTAGAGCTTAAAGTATTCAAAGGGGATATGATATCTCAATACCTGATTTGACTCATGTTGGAGTTCAAAATATTCTCGTGTGAGGCCATAACCTAGAGTGTCATTATTTCCAATATTTAATTTTGCATTTATAAGCCACATTTCCAAAGTTACCAATATAAAAAATGTAAGGAAGATAACCATGTTACCATGATTACACCTCAATATAATGACCATGTTCCTATTCTCTTTACTCATAAGTAAGATGACCATGTTACAATACTTACTCCTTAATAGAACGACTATGTTCCTATTCTATTTACTCACACGTATAATGACTATGTTACCATGAATACTTCTCAATTTAGGATGACCATGTTACCATTCATTCACAAATAATTAATTCATAATTAATTATCCACACTAATTATATTACTAATTCAATAATTAATTAAAAACAAAAAATCCATTAGTTAACTCAACAATTAACTAAAAATTTCAATCAATTAATTAATCAATGTCACAATTCATATCCCAATAATTAATTTTTCCAGAATTAATTATCTCATTCTAAATCTCAACTAATCATAATTAATCCCATAATTAATTATTCAGATCAAAATATGAAAGCATATAATTAATTCACAATTAATTATCTCAACTTAACTAATTAGATATCTCATAATTAATCCGCTGATTAATTATCTTTATTAAAATCCATAAATCTATTAATCAATTTCCCAAATTAATTATCTAATAGGGTAAACCCTTAGTTTTGTGATTAATTCCTCAAATAATCATTTAATTCAGCAATGCCTTGATAAATCAATTGGTCAACATAATTAACCTAATTTAAGAAAATCAATTTATAAAGGATGCTAATAATTTTACATTTTTTCATATATGTATCTAATCCATGACTATGGGAATTAAATTTTAGGCCACCTACCTCAATTATTTTATGGGTGTTCACTCAACAGAAATCCCCAAAATTTGAGTAGAGCAACAATGTAGATATGAGTTTTGAATCTAAATCCCTAAATCAAGATAAAGGATATCAAGATCTTATCAATATAGATCTAGATATATAGTACTAGATCTAGATCTCACTAATTAGGTTTATATCTAAAGAAACAGTGAATAAACTCCTCCAAAATATCAAGGAATAGAGAGGATATGCATCTGGAAGAGATCCACTTACCAGGATAAGAGAAGATCTTCGATTTGGGATTTGAATCTTGAATAAAAAAGGTTGAACGACCTTGGAACCCCTCTGAAAAGATTTTGGATCACCCAAAATATTCAATTCCTGATCCAAGGTTGAATATGAGGTGTTTCAGAGTTCAAGGGATTTTAAAATAAATTTTCAGATGATTAATAACCACACGCATAGTTTTATGGTCAGGGGCGCATGGTTAGGTATACCATAAACCAACCATATAGACCTCACTGTTCGGGGTTGCATGGTTTCCTAGGTTTGGGAGCACGGTTTTGCAAATCATGAGCTGCCCATGTGAACCTCTCTTCCTAGGTTCACATGATTAGCTGGGTTAGGTGTACAGTTTACCCTAGCTATGCACCAACCATGCATAGACCATTTTTCTCAAAATTTATTAAAAACTACACCCAAACACACCCCAAGTCATAAATCTAAATAAAGTTACTTAAATTATCATGAAATGTACCTAAATTAAAGCTCGAGATAACTCCAAAAAGTTCAGGATCTTACACCAAAAAATATATTTATGAATAATATAAAATAGATGCTATTTTCTAGTCTAGTAATAATTCCCAATTTTCCTCATCAGAAAGGAGGAAATTCTTGACTTTCTATTGAGATCGTTTCTTATAGTGTTTCATGGAATACTCGAGGTGGTTAATTTTTCTAACTAGAAACATCGTGCAGGTTAGACTAAATCCTTAAAGATAGTGTGCTTGCATGACTCGAAATATAACCAAATTTTACAATTATTTATCATTAATATTAAGGATTTAGACCCATGAAGATGGATTCTAAGTCCTTGATGTTTATGAATCAACACATGGTCAAGCTGGATCAGTTTGATGACAATAACTTCTCCTGGTCGAAAGACAAGATAAATTTCCTCCTTGCAGTGTTAAATATCTTTTACATACTGAAACCAAATCTTCTTCCTATCCCTGAAGAGATCACTCCAAATCCCAACAAAATTCTTGTTGACATGACACAAGTTTAATACATTTAGACAATGGGGAAAAACATGAAGACAATGAGGTTTGGTGTCAAGGAAATATTCTCAACATGTCATCAAATCATCTTTATGATTATTTTCTCCAAATGAAGTCTGATTGAGAGATTTGGGACACTTGAATTCAATTACAAATCTGAGCAAGAAGGTACCAATGCGTTTCTTATTGTAGAATATCTTAACTTCAATATGGTTGATAGAAATATGATGTTGGATAAAGTTCATGAACTCTAAGTCATAAAAAAACTCTTTCCCCTCAAAATTAATGTATGAGAATATTTCCAAATAGGTGCAAGCATAGCTAAGTTTCCACCTATGTGGAAGGAATTTGGTAAATCCGTTATTAAAAAGAGTAAGGATATTTATTTGGAATAATTGAAAAATCTTCTTCACATTGAAGAAGAATCCATGTTTAGAGATGTGGGTATGGTTTCACAATTTGATACCAAGGTTAATATCATTGAGGGAAAGGAACCACAGAACTCTTCCTTCCATGAAGAAAAATCAATAATTTAAGAAGAAAGGAAACCCTTCCAAGAAGAAAGTAGAATGAGTTTTCTATAGAAAACTAGGGATTTTTTCAAGGGAATTTTGTTATCGAAAGAAACCGAACAAAGCCACAAAAAATATGATGAATGAAGAAAATCTACTTGTGATGATATTCAAAGTCAATATGGAATCGACGAAGATGGGATGATGGTTTTATTTTGGTGCTATAATGCACATGTGAAAGGATCATTTGAATGTTAAAAACATTTTATGAAGGTACTATTGTGAAGGAATTATACCATGGAAATAATACACACATCAAAGTTGTCATGAACTATCCTATATACCCTGGTAGCCTGATCTTGAGCTGGATCTGACATATCCCAAAGGGTGTTCCCTATCACCATGGGTTGGTGACTATCACCTGACATCAAAACTCCTCCATTGAAGCTGAGTGGAGGTGATCGACGCTGCAAGGGGAATCAAAAAACCCTAGGAGAGGGAGACGTCGTGCATGGAGAGTGTGGAGCCAATAGGTGAGTGACACACTTGTAATTTTTTTAAACTTTTGCAATAATGTCAAATCACTTTATTGCACATGTGGCTCCAAAATGGTACATATTTGAAGGTGATAAGAGAAAGGTCAAAATCCAACCAACCAATGAGGTTTCAGAAAGTTTATGAGTAATTTTAACACTTATCTATTTTATCTTAACCCCTTGGTAAACCCGTTTTAACCTTAATCGTGGTAATTAATTTGTTTTATTATTTTTACTATTAATATGAAAAAAATAGTCAAAATTATTACCTAATATTAATTATTATGATTCCAAATATGGAATATATTTTATTAAATTAAATTTATTGAAGTTACATAATTTAATTTAAAAATAAACCCTCAAAACCTTTTGAAAAACGATTTTTCAAAAAACGATTTTTTCATAAGATGATCTTACATTAAATATATGACTAGTAATTATCATTATATAGATTTAAATTAATATAGTTAGATATATAATCTATACATTCCATTTAAATCACTCGACATTAAATATTACTTTAATTAATTAAAATGGAAAGACACTATGCCTTAAATAAACAGTTTTCTTAAAAATATCCATTTTTACCTCCAAATGGTCTTTTCTTTATTTTTGATAAAATTGATAATAAATATATGGTTAATTCTACAAATTATAACATTTTCTTATAAATAAAAAGAGGAATAGTTAAACACTACATTTTCAATTATTCAGAAAAACTTAATTCTAAGGGAAATTTTGAATAACTCATTCTAGGCTTATTTTGACCAAGTAAGTTCAAAATAGATATTTATCCTATCAAATTAGATATTTTGTTTCATAAAATATTAAAATGTACATTGGGTTATAATTTTATTAAAAATAAAATATTCACTTACTATAATTAAAGCCCGAGTGTGGCATTTCTTGTTTGGATTCGAGGTTGAGCGATAATAACATGGCCACATAGTAATATTTCATCTATATGAATTTAGAAGTGGTGCCTCTTCTTACAGATGTTAAAGGTTTAAGTTCCAAGAGAGTTCATGAAAGTATCAAATCACATGGCCATAATAATGGTACGAATTTGTGATGATATGATAAATGAGTAGTTTTTATACGTGCTAAATATCCATTTATTTTATAAAGATTTTTATTTTAATTCTTATCCAACTTCAAATTTTACATCAATTTGAAATGTTTACACTATGTAAAGGTTTAAATCTCCATATTCCTTTATTATGTATATCATTCTATTTGAAATTTAGAGATTTAAGGTTTGTGGGTAATATTAAAAAATGTGGTGGAATGCTATATTTATTAATTATGATATTTATTATTAATTTGTTTAATATTATCCAAATTGGAATTTAAATAGAAAATATTTAAATAATTCCAAAATATGGGGTACTTCATTTAAAGAGTTGTGGATCCTCATTTAAAAAGTTGTAATGTGTTGGGGACTTTTTGAATCCAACAAACATCTTTATAAATAATATGAAATAAACACTCCTTTTTTAATCCTATGAGAATATCCATTTTTCCTCATCATAAAGGAGAAACACCCTGACTTTCTATCAAGTTTGTTTATTAGAGTGTTTTGTGGAATTGTTAAGGAGACCCATTTTGCCTACTAGAAACATAGTTTGAGGTGGACTAAAAGGATAATGTCTAGCATGAATTAGAACAAAACCATATTTTACAATATTTTCTAAAAATATATGTATATGAATATTCATTCAAATATAAACTAAAAAATTTAACTTCAAATTTTTAGTATCAATTTGAATAATAGAATTCCAATGAATATTTAAATTGGAATCTTAAAGTGGAAATTTGCATCAGATTTTTTCAGAGAAAGGTTACATTGTTTATTTATGTATTTTAATTGGAAATTTAAAGATGTATCTGTTTTAAAAATTTGACAATCAAATTTCCAGTGTAAAATCACATTGAAAATGAACACTAAAAAAATTACATCGTATATTTATATTTATACACAAAAATATTGTATGTATGTATATATTAATTTAAGTGCACACTATAAACTTTCACTTGAAATTTCAAGTGTAGATTTGTACTGAAAATTTACATTTCAAATTTAATTCATTTTAATATTTTTGCATGTATGTATGTTAAAAATTTATAATTTAAATTTGAAATAGAAATTTACAATGTAATATTAGAGTGTATATTTATATTAGTGTGTGGTCATGCATGTGTATAGTGAAATTTCATGGATGGGGTAAGGTTATGTGGAAATTGGTGAGGATTTTCTCCCTGATGCTGAAATCCCCACCTTTTCTTCTCAACTTACCAAGAGAAATTCATTGTTTATTTTACAGTGGATTTCTGCCAGAAGGCATAGAAAAATTATATAAGGTTTTCTTCTATCCATAAAAGAGAGTATCTTGTTGAGGGTTTCTTTGGAAAAAACACTGCATACAGGACTCTATCCCAAACATTTGAAATTTATTCTCAATGGGGAAGTCTTCTAATGGATGGGTCTGTTATATTTGACATACCTTTGATTGATGAAAAATTATATGATCATAAAATCTTTAAATATAAGGAGAAGCTGCATAAAATTGGAGTGAGGTTTGAATTTGGAGAAGCATGTCATTATATTGGAGAATGTTTCATGAGAATGGAAGTCTCCTCTTCCTTAACTAAGGGTAGTGTATTCTCCACACTTAATTTCATTAGATTCTTAGGATCCAATATGGTTCCAATGGATGATTTTATCAAATTAATCAAGACAGGACATTGGCTGAGGACTCCCCAGGGAGACAAATACCCTTAAGCATCAGTTTTATTTGATTGGTACTGGAGTGCAGCCAAAAAAATTATAAAAATACCTTTCATCGATGAGGATTACTATGGTGAATATATTTTTTCATACGAAGAAGAACTCCAATTTCAGGGTGTGGTGGTTGGGTTTAACAAAAGTTACATTCTTATTGTAGAAAATCTAAAATACTCATCTTACATAAACCCTTATGTAGCTGACATATTTATTTTGATGCTACAATGCATCTTTCATTCTTGGTCATCTAACAAGATTTCTAACATTCTTGAAAGAAAGAAATGCTTGGAGAAAAACTATGGCTACTGGTTCCTGGGTGAATTCTTTTTGAATGGGGTTTCCTTCTATAGGTGTTTGGTGGATCCCCATTTATTGATGAGGGATTATATGAAAATCACATTGGCTCTTTCAAAAATGAGTTGAAGAAAATTGGCATGGTCGTAGATTTTGAGGGTTCATCCTCACGATTCGCTCAATGTTTCAGGTAGTTAGAGGCTTCCTCTTCCATTGAAAAAAATAGGTTCTTTCTTTTCTAGTTTCTTGAGTTGGAGGAGGCCAAGCATGTATTCAAAAATGATCTTATGAATTGAATTAAAGAAGTATAATGTTTAGGAACCTGGATTGGTCAATATCGGTTCCCCAAGGACTTCATAATCTCTGGGCCATAGTGGGTACCCATTTTTGCAATTTTTGTCCTTCCTTTCATTGATGATAGTGAAAAATATTATGGAAAAGACATACATCAATACAAGTATGAGCTAAAAATTATTAGATTTACCCTTGAATTAAAGCATGGCCTGGATTTTATTACCAAGAGCTATTTCTTCCCATCATACCCCACCTCTATAGTTCCTACAAGTGTTTTTTATTTGTTGTAATGCATCTGAATGTTGCGATCATGGTGGGAAAACTCCACACCTGATGATTTCTTATCCAGGGTATCCAAGAAATGGTTGAAAACCCATTTGGGGTATATGACCTCAAACAAAAACTATTGCGATTCAATGATCATGAAGAGAGATGAATGGAGGGAATAAAATAAAATTTATTTCAACAAGAAAAAATGGTTACAAAAGACCCCTCCCACACCTCCTTTTTTCTCATATGGAACTCTCAAGGTTCTTTCAATGGATAGATAAGATATCTTGACTTAGAAATGAATGAAGAAGGAAGCTCCCCAAGGCCTCCTTATATAACCATAGTGGGAGGTGTCAAGGTTGACATAAGTCCCCCAACAACCCCCAAAAATCCCTATATATCATAGAATTCTCCTATAGATTCCAAATGAATAGGGGTTGCACATGTAGAATGTGTTTCAGCCATGTTCATGGGTTGGCGAGGTTGGTGCATCAACCACCAATAAGGCAGCTGAAAAAAAATACTCCATCAATTCTCCCCCTCCAGCTGCAATTCACTAGAGTGTCTGAAAATGTCTAGATTCTCCCAAAAAACCACCTTTTTCAACATATTGGTATGGTTTTCCTTTATTTTTAAATTCTAAAGTCTCAGCAGATTTCGATCCATCACTTTTCATATCCAATGATAGCGAATATCGATATACTTCTTGATACACTTCTTACTCTCCCTCATTAGTAAGAAAAAAAATACTATGACTCTAAATATTTTTTTACAGAATCCTTCCCTGTGAAGATCTTCCAACCTATGAAATGTTAGGTTCGGGATACACAACATCACCTAGCTCTTAGGATGGTTTTGGAACTTTTTGTGGAGAGGATTGAGTCTCCCCCTGCTCAAAATCCTCCTCCACCTCCTCTTGTTCCACTTCTAATGAGTCCTCTTGCACCTACCCCTCTTCATTGATAGGTGGTGATGATACATGTGTTGGATCATGAATTGATTCCTCAAAACTTTCCTTTTGAGACATTCTAGGATTTTGAATGTCTTTGATCATCTGGTTCTCTTGGAATATAGAATCTTTTCTTCTGATCACCTTCCTATCATTTGGGTCCCAAGACTTGTATCTGAACTCCTACTTGAGCTCCTTGGATACATGTATAAATTACAAACATCCAAATACTTGTAAATGAGAGTAATAGAGATGTTTACCAGACCACCTATTCTATGAAATATCAAAATTCAGTGGGACCAATGGTGTGATCTATTGATGATATAGCATGAAACCTAAATAGATTCTCCCCAAAATGTCTTAAGTAAATTAGCCAAAATCATCATGCTTTTGACTTTCTCTATGATGGTTCTGTTAATACTCTAAGAAACTCAATTGTGTTGTGGGGTGCGTGGGACCGACCTCTCATGTAGGATGCCCTGAATACTGTAATTGGCATCAAATTCCCTAGATGTGTACTCTCCTCCATTTTCTGAATGAAGACACTTCAGCTTCCTTATAGTTTAACACTCTACCATTGAATGAAACATTTTGACTTAGTCTAGTACTTGGTCCTTTTTCCATAAGAAGAACACTCATATCCTTCGAGATACATCATCAATAAAGGATAGAAAATATTTGTTACCTCCCAGTGAATCCACCTCCATGGGATCATATACATCATAGTGCACTAGATCCAACAACTCTAATATCCTTGATGCAGTATTATTTAATGAGACTCTATGCTTATTTTCATACAATAAATATTTACAGGGATCAAGTGATGCATCCTTGTTAATACTGATGTACTTCTTCTTTGTTAGGGTAGATAACTCTCTTTCACTCATGTGGCCGAGTTTTCTATGCCACATATTTTATGTCTCTCCTTCCACCGTATTGCGGATGTCTATATATATCTTCACATGAAATTTTTACAAATAACCACATATATGTCATCAGGTGATAATGATTTCTCCTTTTTTCATCTTACATGCTCCATTGATGAATGAGTTTTCATAGCCTTTTCGATCAAAGAATATACATGATAACAGTTTGAGTCTAAGGTTTGGATCATGACAAACATCCTTCAGGTTGATTGTGTATCCAACATTCATCTTGACTTGGATATCACCTATAACAACAATATCCACCAAACTCATATTCCCCATCTTGATTGCACCAAAGTCACTGGCTTGACAAGTCAAGAAATACTCACGATGCGGAGTGACGTGGTATGATGTTGTAGTATCAACCACCCATTATGTTTCTTGGCCTAATGTATAAAAGAATGTATCTTCTTCATATTTGGAGAAAATAATAACTTCTCCCGTGACACTCACATATGCATATCCATTTCCTCTTTGTTGATTGTTACTTTGACCATTTTCTTGTAGAAACTTTCAACAATTATTTTTCATGTGTCCCTCCATGCCACAATGGTAACATTTGTATAATAGACTCCTAATATCTATAGACCTTACATTTCTCTTTCTTTAGCCTCTACTTCCCCCCCTCGACCTCCTTCTTTTTGTCTCCCTCACTTCTATTGGAAGAGAGATTGTGTTTGGTTGTAACTCACGTCATTCCGTCAGGACTCCTCATTGAACAACACATCCTTTACCATTTTTATGATAAGTTTTCATCCGAGCACTGATTTGATGAGTGATATTAAAAGCATATCCCAGATATTGGGAAGTGTGCAGAGTAAGTGGTTCACACAATCTTCATCATTCAGAGTCTTACCTACAACCACCAATTGGTTCACCAGGCTTCAAAACTCGCTGGTTTGCTCGGATATAGAGCTTCCACTTTGTAGTCGAAGATTCATCAACTTATTCAATAAGAAGATCTTCTTCCGAGCAGTCTTTCACTGGTACATATTTTCCAAATCAATCCAAATTTCATACAAGTCAGTCTCTTGTGCAACCTGGTGGCAGACACTATGATCAATCAATTGGCGGATTTGACCGATCGTTTTCTTGTTTAGCTTCTTCCACTTCACTTCCTTGGTGGCATCATATTTCACACCTTTGTTCTCAATGGGGTCAAAAATATATTCAGTATTAAGTAGATATTCCATTCGATACTTCCAAATGGGGTAGTTTGAAGAAGTCAACATAATCATCCCTCTCATGGATGGTCCCTCCATTGCATTTAAATTCTGTAAAAATTGATGTAGAAACTGAAAAATAGAGCACACTATTGCATCTATAATAGTAAAAAATGGAGTAATCGACTCCTAGATCGTTGAAATCGGACACCAATTAATCAAGATATGACTAACTCAGTGTTAGTGGTTGAGATCATCTGATGATGTGGCACTGATGTGGCATGATAGAGCAGTTACCAGAATATCTTCGTAAAAGTCGTCGATGCTGGAACAATATTGTCTTCTCTAAAAAGGGGGTACTGTAGCACCCAAAGTTTGTCCAATCTTTGACCGAGCCTAGTAAGCTAATTTTAGCTCTGTTTTCGACATTTCTTGCACCGTTGGAATTACCTCAACACGTACTTTCAAAATTTTCCTTCAAAACACGATTCCAAACAACTTAAATTTTCTAGTTATCAGAAAAAATACACCGCTCGCTGCTGTTTCACTAGAACCTCCTCTGATACCACTTATTGTGATTCACTGATCATGAAGAGAGATAAATAGAGGGAAGAAAACAACATTTATTTCAATAAGAAAAAATGGTTACAAAAGAACCCTCCCACACATCCTTTTTTTCTCACATGGAACTCTCAAGGTTCTCTCAATGGACAAACAAGATCTCTTGGCTCAGAATTGAATGATGAAGGAATATCCCCGATTCCTCCTTATATAGCCAGGGTGGGAGGTGTTAAGGTTGACACAAATCCCCCACCAACCCCCACAAATCCCCATTTACCATAGAATTATCCCATGAATGCCAAATGAATAGGGGATGTACATGTGGAATGTGCAACATTAATGTTCATGGGTTGGTGAGGTAGGTGCACCGGCCACCAACAAGGCAATTGGAAAAATACTCCATCAAATCCTTACTGTTCAGCGAGAGGTGGTCAGAGTTTTTGCAGCGTACAAATGATCCTTTCATCGATAAAAGATTTTATGGCTCATCCATTAACTCATATATCCAGGAGATCCATGTAGTGGGAGTGATCATTGATGTGAATAATAGATGCCAATTTCTGTATGACTGCCTCAAATCTCACTCAGAGTTTACAACAATTGAATTAATTTATATTTATCCAAGCGAACTCTGTTGTTTTTTTATTCAATTAAAAAGTTTTGTTTAAATAATTTGTCATGAAAAATTATTTTATTTTTTATTATTATGCATATTTTGTTTGGTCAGTATTTTTATTCTATTGGGACTCCACTTGGGCCTTCTATTCTACTAGGATCCATGTTGGTTCATGGTGCACAAGATATTCTTTCAGGCTGTTATTCCATTGGAATGCCTCCTTCTATCATGCCACCCTGGCAATCCACTTTTTGTTGGTTGTTGATTAGCCTCTATCCAATGAATCTGTATTGTGCTTTCTATGTTTGGTTGATCCCCAATGATCCTTACCTATTACATCCCATTCATTCTTCTACTGCTGCGTGTCCCACCTTGTCCACTGTTTGTTACACCAACCTGGCTTCGTGAGTCTTCCACTTACTCTCCACCATCAACACATCCCCTCACATCCTATGCCCATCATCCTGTTTCCTTGGATCTTCCCATACTATTATTACTGTCACCATCCCTTCATCAAATAAAGGTGTTCTTCATCTTATTTTTATCTTTGAGAGAGAGTTTGAGAGGAAAAAATCTGCAACAGTATTCTTCTCTGATTCCTTTTTAACCCCCTATTATAGTGACCTTCTTCAGTGGAGAGCTCGAGACTCATGAGCTCTATCTGGACTGATTCAGTTTCAAGGACCTCTGACCCCGACAGTGCTGTTTCTTCTTCGAAACATATATTTTTATGAGGATGTTCCTTTTATTTATTCGGCTTCCATGTTGTATGTTCTTGCTTTCTTTTTGGTCTAGTTTTCATGGTTGCGTGCATGAGTCCATCCAGTTTGGGGGAGTATGTTACTATCTCTGATCCAAGATTCATCACTAGATCTTGGGGTAACAAGGTCCCTATTCTCAAATAGTTTATATGGTCTGTGTGCATGGTTTATTTACTTTTTTGTCTCTTCTATATGTGATATTTTTCTTTTTCATATTAATAATGTATTATGGTGGAGTTTTTGTCATGGAGTAGAACCAAAAATGGTCTGAACCATGTAAATATTTGTGTTCCTTTTACTTTCTCAGAATTTTCCTTTTTCGTTACTTTCATCTTTGTTAAAACAATTCTTCATTTCTGTTCCATTTTCTTCAAACAACTATAAGTGAACCCATTATGAAATTAATAATTGGTATCAGTGCTTGTAATCATTTTTAACAATGTCTGTTAAATTTGAAGTTGAAAAATCCATTAGTGAAAATGATTTCAATTTGTAGAGAGTAAAAATACATGCACTATTAGTTAATAATTTACATGTAGATTATTTACACAGTAATAAAAAACCTGTAGTGACCATCTCTACCGATGGTCAGTCCACCACAACCATTGTTGATGTCAACCCTAGTATACTGGAAAAGACTCAACGTGCCCTTCTATTAACCTTAGGAGACAAAGTTTTGGGTAAAGTCTCACAAGAAATTACTGCTAAATCCATTTGACATAATATTTAACATTTTTATATGACCAAATTCTTTCTTTGACATTTGTTTAAAAGAAATGTGGTTGTATAATTTCAAAATGAATCATGGAGATTCTGTGTGAGTTCATATTGATGAGTTTAATAAATTACTTCTGGATCTAGCTAATATAGATGCAGAGGTAAAATATGAGGATCAGAATTTAATTATTTTAACCTCCCTTGATGATTATTTTAATTCCTTAAAGGATTCCATGATGTATGGTAGGAATTCGATCACTTTAGAAGAAGTAAAGTCTAATATGTTGTCTTGCAGTCTTCAAACACATGGTTTGAAAGAAGAACTTAACAGTGTTAAGAGTGATCCTCAGTTAATATATACTAAGGTTCCAATGAAAAATAAAGTAAAAAGAATAAATAGTTTAAGAATTTATAGTATTTTGAGTGTGTTAAGAATGACCATGTAAAAAAGTTCTATCCCGACTTAGAAAATAGAGATAGTATGGCCCAGTCCTATATGGTATGCCCGAGGTTTGATACAGTAGAATATCTTTAATTTCTATTTAGCAACCCCTTCATTAGAGTTAGGCATAGACTCTTTGTTGTCTCTCTTCTACAATCCTAGGACTGGCCCTACTTGTCTTTATGGGGGAACTTGGTTGAGAGAGAGGGTTTTGTGTGGGTTAGTCTAAGCCATTCGGGCTTAGGTGAAGACTCTTCTCATATTGGATTCCTATTTTGGTTGGTGTGTGTTTTTGCTGCTTGTTATTACTTGCATTTGTTTTTTTTTTTGAGATTTTCTTTGTTTTTATCGTTCACCATGTTTTATCCCTGAGAAAGGTTTTTTATAAGAATTTTCATGATCTGGAGTTGTATTTTGTGGTGGAAAATTTGGTAATATTGGTGAGATTTATTCAATGTTGTTGGTTAGTCTGTTTAATTTATGGACATGTTTTAGTAATTTGTTAAGTAGTAGAAGGGTGGGTATGGACAGTCTGTGTGCCACTATGTCACATACTAAGTGTATCCGTGTTGGGAGAGTACTATAGAACTAGTTTTATTTTTTTTAAATAAAAACTTTCTGAAACCACTGGTAGGCTAGTTAGGGACTATAAGAACACCGCCATGTTTTTTTAAAATTGAAAAGGTGGAGATTTATTTTTTTCATTTTCAATTTAAATGTTTTTTTTAAATAAATTGTCATGAAAAATTATTCTTTTTATTATTATTATGCATATTTTTTGTTGGTATTTTTGTTCTATTGGGGCTCCACTTCATCCTTATGTTATGCTAGGATTCATGTTGGGCCATGGTGTGGAGGTTGTTCCTTGGGATGTTCTTTCAGGCTGTTGTTCCATTGGTCTGCCCCCTTCTATCATGCCCCCATGGCGATCCAAATTTTCCTGGTCATTGATTATCCTCCATCCAATGACTCTGGATTGTGCTTTCTTTGTTTTATTGGTCCCCATAGATCCTTACCCATTTCCACCCTTTCATTCCTATACTACTGTGTGTCTAGCATTATTCACTATTTGTTACACCATCTTAGATTCACGAGTCTTCCGCTCACCCTCCACTATCCATGCATCCCATCACGTCCCGCACCTTTGAACCCGTCGCCTCGACTCTGCCCCTGCTATTATTACTGTCAGAAAACCTTTACCATATATGGGTTTTCTTCATCTTAGTTTCTTTTTTGAGAGATATTTTGAGAGAGAAAGATCTTTGGTGGTATTATGCTCTGACACCTTCACAACCCCTTATTTCAGTGTCCTTTGGTGGAGAGCTCGGGACTCACAAGCTCTATCTAGGCCGCTTCAGTTTCAAGGACCTCCGACCCTAATAGTGTTTTTTATTCTTTGACACTTCTATTTTTTTGAGGATATTGATTTTCTTTATTCATATTCTTCATTGTATGTTCTTTATTTATTTTCTGTATGGTTTTCGAGGTTGCATGCGCAAGCCCATCCAGTTCGAGGGAGTACGTTACTATCTCTGAGTCAGGATTCATCACTGGATCCATGGTCCTTGTGTGTGGTTTCTTTACCTTTTCTATCTGTTGTATGTTCTATGTTTCTTTTGAATATTAATAAAGTATTGTGGTGGTGGTATTTCCATGGAGTAGCACCAAAAAAGGTCTAGACCATGTAAATATATGTGTTCCTTTTACTTTCCTACATTTTACTTTTTGTTTCTTTTATATTTTTTTAAAATATATTCTTCATTTTTGTTGAATTTTCTTCGAACAAATATATGTGAACCTATTACAAAATTTACAAATTCAAGTGGAAATCGGATTAGAAGGATGAAAATAAGATTCAGATCCTACAAGAAAGTGAAAATGGGGAGTGGGTTGGTCTTACGGACTGGTATCCATGATGAACAAGGTCTCTTCTCTATGATATTGGACATTGTATATGTACACTAAAATGATAATTTTTTTTGGGGAAGCGGAGTTCCATGGATACGAAATCGAACAAAAATAGAAATAAAAATGGAGAACATGAGAGATTTATGTGGTTCAACAAGGGTTGCCTACGTGCATGGGAGAATGTAGGCCTTTCTATTTATCTCTCTAGATAATACATAAAAATATCACACAAAAGGATTAAAATGGGGTTTTTTCTCTAATTAAAAATTCATGGGATTAAATCCCATTACATAGAGGAAATATAACCAGAAATTTATCTGGTTGGTGGGTAGTTCATCTACCCTTGATAATTTCCTCCTCGCCGCTGACTGCTTCAACGATGGATATTGTGTGTCCACTTTGTATATATAGGTTGGTTGTTTCCTAGGATGGTTGTTGATAATTTCCCCTCAATCAACTCCCTTAATTGGGAGTGGCCCCCACAAATATCACCTTCATGATTAATTTGGGGTATAAGCTAGACTCGTAGTCTCCCTCCAGGTGTCCGACTACTCTTTTGGTAAAACTTTTTTCATCATGTCTGCCACATTATCATTGCTATGGATTTTATCAACTTTCAACAATCTTTCTTCAAATAAATTTCGGATCCAGTGGTATCACACATCAATGTGTTTGGACATGGAATGAAATATTGGGTTTTTTCTGAGATGAATAGTGTTATGAATATCGTAATAGATAATATAATTCTTCTAACTCTATCCCAAATCCTGTAAAAACTTCTTCATCCACAATATCTCCTTACATCCTTCAATGACTGTGATATACTCTAATTCTGTGGTAGACAAGGAAATACACTTCTTAAGTCATGATTTCCATGAAACTACTCCCCCTGTAAATGATATTAGGTACCCAGATATGAATTTCCTCATGTCTACATCTCCAGCCATATCTGCATCTGTGTATCCTTCCAGAACAACTTTATCATTCCCAAAACATAAATAATGACTATATATACCTTAGAGATACCTAAATATCCATTTTACCAATTTTCAATGCTCCTTTCCTGGATTTGATAAGAATCTGATCACAACATTAAAAACGTGAGAAACATATAGTCTGGTTCACACCATGGAATACATAAGACTTCCATTTACTGACTAATAAAGAACCTTTTCCATCTCTTCTTTCCTTCTCAGTTGATTGAATTTGACTTATTGTAAGACTTAAATGACTCGCAAGTAGAGCACTGATTGGTTTTTCCTTGCTCATGTTGAACCGTTCAAAAAACTTCTCAATGTACTGATCCTAAGATAACCAAATCTTGTGATTCATCCTATCATGAGAAATATTCATACCAATAATATGAGTAACATCTCCCAAGTCCTTCATTTCAAAAGGATTATTCAACTCATTCTTCATCCTATCAATATTGGTGATATCCCTACCAATAATTAACATATCATCAACATAAAGCAACATGATAATGAAATAACCATTAGAAAATGGTTTGATGAAAATGCAGTGATCAACAATCATCCTCCTATACTCATTTTTTTCCATGAATGAGTCGAGTTTTATGTACCATTTTCTTGTTGCTTGTTTCAAACCATATAAACTTTTCTTAAGTTTTTATACCATGTTTTATTTTTTTACTTTCACCTGAAATTACTCTAGATACTACATGTATACATCCTGATCAATATCACCATGTAAGAACATAGTCTTTACATCTAATTGTTGAACCTCCAAGTTCAGACTTACTGGTAATCCAATAACAACTCCGATAGAATAAATTTTAACCACAAGAAAAAATATTTCATCAATTTCAATAACTTTCTTTTGATTTAATCCCTTCACAAACATTCTAGATCCGTAATATGATTGTGAGATGCCATCTTCTCTTTTGATTCTATACACCCACTTGTTCTTGACTGTCTTTTTTCCATGTGGTAATTCCACCAAATCAAATGTGAAGTTCTTTTGAAAGGATCTCATATCCTCTTGCATAGCCTTCTTCCATTCCATCTTTTGTTGACTCCTGATTGCATCATCATATCTATATGGATATCCCCCATCAGTGATCATCATATACTCATGTGGTGAGTATCTACAACTTGGTTTTCATTCTCTAGTGGATCTCCTCAACTGTGTTTCGGGGGGAATCTATTCTAAAATATCATATGATGGAGACATATCAGCAGATGAATACATATTACCTAGAAGTGATTTATCATCAGTGTCATGTATCTCTCTCACACTAGCTAATACTGATGGTAGTGAGACTAGTTCCAAAATAACTAGAATTTCCTCATACCACAACTTCTTTGCATTTTCTGGCTTCTCAAAATCTTCAATCGTCTGCTCCTTAAGAAACACCACATCTCTACTTCTGATGATCCCACTTCTAATAGGATCCCAAAGTCGTTATCCAAACTCCTCATGAGCATATCCTAAAAAGATACCCAACTTTCATTTTCCATCCAGCTTTTCCCACTCATCTTTCGGTATGTGAACAAATTCCATGCAGCCAAATACTCTCAAGAGTTTGTATGAAACATATTTACCTATACAAACCCATTTTGGAACATTGTAGTTTAGTGTAACTGATGGAAAAATTGATAAGATCAACTAAATTCCTAATTCCCCCCCAAAGCTGTTTGGAAGATTTTCATTTGAGAGCATACATCTGACTCTCTTGAAAATTTTTTTGTTCATCATTTCAACAACACCATTATATTGAGGCATCATTGGTACTAATTTTAAAACCTGATGCCAAAATTCCTATAGTACTCCTCAAATATACCATGATACTCTCCTTAATTGTATTCTTACACACACTTTAACCATTTTCCTGTTTCTCTTTCCACCTTCACATGAAACTGCTTGAAATCATCCCGCACTTGATCTTTAGTTTTCAAAGAAAAGTCCCTGACTTTTCTAGAATGATCATCTATGAAGGTAAAAAAATAACTAGAACCTATAAGGACCTATCCTTAAAACATTAAATAATCTTGAATTAAATTAATAATTCACATTTAGGATCTTTTCAGGTTTAGAGTTTTAGAGAATTAGGACAAAACTATTACATTGAAAAATATTAAAAAGTATACACTTCTACTCATTTTCCATTTTTTTCACAAAATAAAAACTCTTGAAAAAAATATTCATGTCTAATTCCATGTTTAAGAGAGCATGAATTTTCCTTGATCCCATCCTTGACCCTATTCTACTCTATGTCCTGTGAAAAATATTTCAAAAACATGGGATGAGCATAAAAATCTCAGTAAGGGATACACAAAGATTGAAAACTGTTAGTTTTTTCAAAACAACAGGTAAACCATGAATACTTTATCATAAGTAATAATTTTCACCTTTTTGAAGTAGTAAATACTCTTCACTGAATAAAAGATCATTGATTAACCTTTTATAACCAAAATATTACCATAAAACTCATATAAAGAACACATAACATTTAAAGGTAACTTGGGACATAAAAATACTTAAATGGAATAACCATAACGTTGAATTCCAAACATATCACTAATTGGAATAGCCAAACGGCCAACTTCCATACCCAATGCATTGGAGGTTATAACGTAACCACCCATCCTGGTATTCACGGCACCACACGTTATTTGGTTTATCACGTAACCACCCTTCAAATGTCCAAGTACCATTATAAAATCATAAGACATAAAAAAAATATAATAGAAAGAAAACATTTCCACATTTAAATCACAATACATCACATAAATAAATTGAATTACCAAATCCATTATCAAAACCATTTTCAATACCGAAATACATAAAAGAGTATATGGTATTTATTTTGTTTTAAAAACATTACATCTTGTTGAGGAAGCCAAATATCAAATAATACTCGTGGTGGAGGAAAAGGTCGTTGTCACCGCTTATATAAAAAGAAACATTCCTTTTTGTAGTTTAGTAAAATGCTTCGTAGAAAAATATTCCTTTTGAAAAGTCAAGGGTGTTTATACATCGTATAAAAGAAAGCCGTGTATTAAAACAAAATATGCCTCAATGAAAGGAGATTGAGATGAAGTCCCTTACCTCGTGTCTGACTTGAATCGATCGTTATTTAATCTCCTGAATAATAAACTAAAGTTAATTTATACTTGCTTAATAACCTTTTTCAAGTTTATTATTCCTTTTATATAACTTGATACCATGTTATAAACATTATTTAATCATTTAAGTTAATAATGTTTGTCTTGTCGATATTTGGTACTTGAGTCAAAAATAGACTTCTTATAATTACATGTTGTTCATGCGGTCAAAGTTTCATTATATCCAGAATTATATTAATGATTTTGATATCATATATATCATATATATCCAGAATATACATGTATTTATAATAGTACATAACATTTAGAGGAATGAAATGAAATTCACCATTCATGGAGACTGTAAGCTGTACGTACGCATTAACGCTACTACCATTTCTATTTCATATTTAATGGAATTAAAACATAATTATATATAGTATTATTATAATTCCAGTGTTTTATCATATATAATATCATTAAATCTATACTTTATACCTACCACATATGGTATGAACGAGTCATATCACTTTGAGGGGGCGGTAGTACACACTTCCTCAAATGAAATTATCACGTTTACCCATAATGGAAGCCATAAAGGTATGCTATAAGTGGAAATTACATAAGCATAAAGAAAAAATAAAAATAATATATATCATATATAAATATAGTGCAATCATAATGGCCACCATGAGAGGCAGTTGGAGATATTTGAACAATCATCATTTCGTGAGGTGTTAGTTTTCCATCCACAGAAACATTATGTTATTCATCCATTAGATAGAGGTGTGTGTAAGTGTAGTTTGATTCCTTCTCATAACAACATCCTAGTATATTGAGGATTCTGGTGTTGTTACAAAATAAACTAATAAAAATATTTTATGGGTTGGAGAAGTAAAATAATAGAAAACAATTTAAGAGAAACTATTACCTTTAATTTGGGTAACTCCCTTTGGTTTGGACCAAAGGACTTCTTGAAGTGCCTTCTGCCTAAGGTAAGGCTTCTAGGAGGAGAATAGGGATGTAGGGAGCATAATTGGGCAGAGTTTGGATGATCTAAAAGGCTTGAGAGGTGTGAGGAATTGGTTAGAAGTGGTATCCTTTTATAAGGGGGAGGAGGGGCTCTTTAGGAAAGTGTGATAATATTATTTTATTATATAATGATATTCAGTTTCTAGAGGTCCAAAAATCATTAAAGTCTAAGATAAGATAACTCAAAGTCTAAATAATATAATCCATTAAGAATTGGATAGGTTTTGGATGTTATTTTAATCATTATAATCTTATTTATTTAAATCATTTATTAATTAGGTAAATACTACATCATTATTATGTCATAAATAATTTAATTTATTCGACGTCTAAAAATTATAAAAAAATACTTTCATGTAGGAAATATTTTTGAGATTTCTAAAGAATATTTATAGTCTAAAGGATGACTTATATAACACCATATAAAAATTAATTTACTAAAAGACTTTTGTTTATGTCATTTTTGGCTTTACTTTAAATTAATTAATCTAAAGTGTCATTATCATTCATAAGTGGCTCCATGGGGTCCCAAAATCGACCCAAGGATGCCCATGGTCAGACATTACTCATCCAATAAGGTTTGGACAAGTGTTAAGGTAATTTTGAATTATTATAATATTCTCTTTACCTTGAATTACCCTATTTACCTTTAACCGCGGTAAATAAAAGTCAAAAGTTACTATTCACCAAAAATTGTTTTCATCTTATTGAACCACATTTTACTTACTAATAACAACCATGTATGTCGGATTTTCTAAATTCAATTCACAGAAGTGGTAAAATTTCATTTAAATGAAAAAGTCGGTTTTTTTAACTACTACTAAGTGGTTTCACTATCCATCAAAAAATAAAGTTTTTCAGAAAAATACCAAAAATTCAGCCCCAGCTTTATTTGATATTAATAATTCAAAAAGGATGAATATTTTTCAAAATTCAAAAACATAGAAGTGGCATTAATTAATTTAAAATTAATTCCCTTTTCTAAAACAAATAGCGTGTTTTTATGAAACTATAACTATCAAAAGATTGAATTTTTTTTATGGCCAATTTCAAATTGAAATTAATTCCAATGACCAAAATTGGATTAAATGGTAAAAATATCTTATAATTATACTTTTAAACCAATTAAAAAGATAATCTAACCATATAAATAAATTATATTAAAAGGTACTTTTGAATTAAAATACAATATTTTCCAAAATTCTTAAAAAATGAACTTTATCCGAAAAATACCAAAAAATTTCCCAAAGTAAAATTTGATGTCCCAAATCTAAAGAATAATTTTATTTGGTCAAATAGAACATATAAAAATGACCAATACTAGATTTAAAGAGGGTTCGCCATTAAAAGGTGGTAAATCGACCTTTTAATGTAAATTATTTTTAAAATTAGATTAGTTCATATTTTAAGCCTTTAAATTTTATTAGATAAATGTAAATAAATTTAAAAAACATGTATAATCATATTGTAGTTAGTTTTGTTCATTACCTCCAATACAACGTCTAGGAGTTATCTACCATTTAAAATAATATTATTATATTATTAGTGTGCAACGTAAGATTTCAAAGAAACCCATTGTTGTGTATCGGGTACGCTATCGAACATAGAAACCCCTTTAAAGTAAAATTAATATTTAATTCACAAATATTAATAAATATGAAATATGTATTATTCTTTATTTACCTGGGATGTTACATCCTTCCCCCCTTTTTGGGAATTGCGTCCTCGCAATTTTACTTATCAAAATAAGTGGGGGTATTTATCCCTCATAGCATTTTCAGATTCCCACGTTGACTCTTCAACCATATGGTTTTTCCAAAAAACCTTTACCTGGTGAATTACCTTATTCTGCAACACTTGCTCTCTATGGTCAAGAATCTGAACTGGTAGTTCTTCATAAGAGAGATTCTCTTCCAACTGAACTCCCTCTGGGCTCAAAACATGAGATGGATCTGGCAAATACTTTCTCAACATCGAAACATGAAAAACATTGGGTACCTGGGACAAACTTGGAGGTAAATCCACTCTATACGCCACTGATCCAACTTTCTCCAGAATTTCATAAGGTCCAATGAACCTGAGACTCAACTTTCCCTTCATATCAAAACACATCACACTTTTCCATGGAGAAACTTTGAGGAATACATGATCACCTACCTCAAAAGAAAGATCCTTCCTCCAGTTATCTGCATAACTTTTCTGTCTGCTCTGAGCTATTCTCATGTGCTTCTAAATCAACTGAAATTTCTTTTCCATCTCTTCTACCAATTCTGGTCCCATCAGCTTCCTTTCACATACTTCATCCCAAAAAGCTGGAGTTCGACAACGTTTTCCATATAATGCCTCAAATGGAGCCATCTATATACTGGAATGAAAACTATTATTATATGAGAATTCAACCAAAGATAGATGTTGGTCCCAACTTCCTTGATAATCCAGTGAACAAGAACATAGCATATCCTCCAAGGTCTGAATTGTTTGTTCTTATTGCCAATCTGATTGAGGATGAAAAGATGTAATAAATTTTAATTTAGTAGCCAACGACTTCTGAAGGCCTTTAAAAAAGTTAGAAGTAAACCTGGGATCACGATCAGATACAATAGAGAGGGGAAATCCATGAAACCTGACTATCTTTTTAACATACAACCGAGCAAGTTGATCTAGGGATAATGTATCTCGAATAGGAAGGAAATGAGAAGATTTAGTCAATCGATCAACAATAACCCAGATTGTATTATTACCTCGATATGTCTTCAGAAATCCCACAACGAAGTCCATGGATATATTTTCCCATTTACAATCTGGCAACGGTAAAGGATGAAGAATCCCTTTCGGTAACCGCCGCTCTGCTTTAACATGCTGACAAGTCAAACACTTCATAGTAAAATTAGAGATATCTCTTTTCATTCCATCCCACCAGTAATACTTCTGAAGATCTCTGTACATCTTAGTACTACAAGGATGAACTGAAAATGGAGAACTATGAGCTTCACATAACAACTCATTCTTCAACTGTGAATCACAAGGCACACATAATATCTTCCCAAACCTCAAAACACAATCATTATCAATGTTAAAATCAGGAAACTTACCCTTCTGAACCAACTCTACTTTTTTCTGCAACTCACTGTCTTCTTTCTGCACTTGCTTTATTCTGTCTAATATAGATGATTTCACTGACGCCTGAAACAAAATAAAAGAATTTTCTACACCAAAAATTTCGATGCCAAAGTTTATCAATTCGAAAACCAAAGGATATTGTTCCAAATGTAACATGGTTAATGAAGAATTAATTTTTTGACTCAAAGCATCATCCACTTTATTTGATTTTCCTGGATGGTAATGGATCATGAAATCACAATCCTTGATTAATTCTAGCCATCTCCTCTATCTCATGTTCAATTATTTCTTAGTGAATATATACTTTAAACTTTTGTGATCAGAATATATTTCACATTTTACTCCATACAAATGATTCCTTCAAATTTTTAAAGAAAAAACAACAACAGATAATTCCAAATCATGTGTAGGGTAATTTAACTCATTTGGTTTCAACTGACGTGAAGCATAAGAAATTACCTAATCATTCTGCATTAGGAAACAACCAAGTCCTTTCAACGAAGAATCACTATAGATAACAAACTCACCATTTCTGGATGGTAGTGACAAAACTTGAGCATTCACCAATATCCTTTTCAATTCCTGAAAACAATCATCACATTATTTTGTCCAGATGAACTTAACACCTTTTTGAGTTAACTTAGTCATTGTACTAGATAACCGTGAAAATTTTTAAACAAACCTATGGTAATAGCCTTCCAAACCAAGAAAACTACGAATCTCGGTTATATTTGTGGGTCTTGGACATTCTTCAAAAACTTTTTTTAGAAGGATCAACAGTTATTCCATTTTTTGAAATAATGTGACCAAGGAAAGAAATTTGTTGTAACCAAAACTCACACTTTCTGAATTTCCCATAATGTTTCTTTTCTTTTAAGGTTTTTAAGATGATCCTTAAATGAATTTCATTCTCCTCTTTAATTTTAGAATAAACCTAAATATCATCAATGAAAACAACCAGAAACTAATCCAAGAACTCACAACAAATTCTATTAATAAGATCCTTGAATACAGCAGGTGCATTGGTTAACCCAAAAGGCATAACTACAGATTCATAATGGCCATATCTAGTATGAAATGCGGTCTTTGGAATGTCTGATTCCTTTACTTTGAACTGATGGTACCCCAATCTCAAATCAGTATCCAAAAAATACTGAGCTCCCTGGAGCTGATCAAACAAATCATTGATATGAGGCAAAGGATACTTATTCTTAACAGTGATGTTATTCAATGCTCTATAATCAATGAAAATTCTCACTGAACCATCATTCTTTTTAACAAAAAAAATAGGAGAACCCCATGGTGATGTGCTAGGTCGAATGAAACCTTTATCAAATAACTCATACAATTTATCCTTTAGCTCTAAAAGTTCAATTTGAGCCATTCGATAAGGGGGTTTTGAAATTGTATTAGCATCAGGAACTAAGTCAACAGTAAATTCAACTTCCCGATCAGGTATAATATAAGGAAAATCATCAGGAAAAACATCAAGGTACTCATTTATAACTGGCACATCATTAATCTGAACAGTTCCTTTGTTTTCAAAAATATGTGCAAGGTAACATTAATTTCTATCTTTTACTAGTTTTTCAGCTTCCTGATATGTTATCTTAATCAAGGGTTCATTTTTGTATACAAAATGAAAATATTTCTGAAAAGAAACCTCTTTAGATCTACATTCAATCTTAGCATGATAAACAGAAATCCAATCCATACCCAAAATAACATCAAACTCTACTGGAGACAAAACAATGAGGTCTTCAGGTAGATTCTTTTGACACACAAGGACAAGAATGTTCTTATGTTTTCTTTTTCTCTCAACATTTCCTCCAAGTGTTTTTACTGTAAGTTCTGTATTCATATATTGAGATGGAATACCCAATTTACTAGAAAACTTCTTAGAAATGAAAGAGTGTGTAGACCCTGAATCAAACAACACATTGACATAATATGAACAAACAAATAGTGTACCTAATACAACTTCATTTGATGGCCCAAAATCTACTAAAGTAGTTGAAAATGATTTCACCACCACATTCTGCTTGTATTCTGGTTGCTTTCCTTCAGTTGAGTTCTTTTTTGGACACTCATTTGCATAATGACCCATTTCCTTGCACTTAAAACATTTTACTGACTGTAAATCATATTTTGTCTTACCATTACCCTGACCTTTTTCAGTGCAATTACAAGCCTTATGTCCCATTTTACCACATCGGTAGCACTTACCATAATTTAAAAGACATTCCAAAACATGCTTTTTACCACAATTTTCACAAACTATAAACTTAAGTTTCTTACCATCAGACTTTTTTGAAGAGTTCTTCCCTTTTTCCTGCCACCTAGACCTCTTATTCTATTGTTTGTCAAAGAACACCTGATCATAACCAAACTCCATTTCTACCTTCTCCGCACATCGAACAAGTTTTTCATAACTTTTAAACTCACGAGAGGATAATGCTCTTCGATATCGTGGCTTCAGTCCTGAGTAAAATAGATTTTTATTACTATCAAGATCTCGAATGAAATTTAGTGCATACCTTGTCAGTCGAGTGAACTTTGCTTCATAAGCAGCCATTGAGTCATCCTACTGCCTCAATTCTAGGAATTTGTTTTCCATCCTAAGATGAACCACCTTAGGAAAATATTTCTCAAGAAACAAACCTTTGAATTCATCCCAATCAAGATCATCAATCTCCTCACTATCCCAGATATTTTTCACCATCGACCACCACTAATCAGCTTCACCTTCAAAATGGTAAACAAAGAGACTAACCTTTTGATGTTCTGAACAAACCATGACATTGAAAATCTTCTCTAGTGCTTTAATCCACCCTTTAGATAGCATAAGGCCAGATGATCCTCTAAATGATGGGGGATGTTGCCTCATGAAATGCTCCACTACTGACATGTTCCTCTGTGGTTGGTCTGGATGATATTGTCCATGGATACCACCACCATTTATAGCCTGAGTCAACTATGGCATCACTGCAACAAACTGTTTAGTTCCAATTTCAACCATCTCCAGTTTCTGATTTGGTAGGTTGCCTTCCTCCTAATGTCTTACCAACATAGCTGCCTTGTTTCCTCTGCGGAAAACCATTCTGAACATAGAAATATATTAAGCAAAGCAACATGGTAATCTGTAAATTTCATATCATTTCAATATTACCATAAATTAATTTATGGACATTTATTTAACAATACCCTAACTCCTAAAGTTATCTAAACCGACCTCTGATACCAACTATAAGGACCCGACCTTAAAACATTACATAATCTTGAATTAAATGAATAATTCACATTGAGGATCTTTTCAAGTTTATAGTTTTAGAGAGTTAGGCCATAACTATTACATTGTAAAATATTACAAATTAGACACTTCTACTCAGTTTCCATTTTTTTCACAAAATAAACACTCTTGAAAAAAGAGTCATGTCTAATTCCATGTTTAAGAGAGGATGAATTTTCCTTAATCCCATCCTTGACCCTATTCCACTTTATGTCCTGTGAACAATATTTCAAAAACTTGGGATGAGCATAACAAGCTCAGTAAGGGACACACAAATATGGAAAACTATTAGTTTTTTCAAAACAACAGGTAAACCACGAATAATTTATCATAAGTAACACTTTTTACCTTTTTGAAGTAGTAAATACTCTTCACTGAATAAAAGATCATTGCTTACCCTTTTTTAACCAAAATATTACCATAAAAATCATATAAATAACACATAACATATAAAGGTAACTTGGAATATAAACATACTTAAATGGAATAACCATACGGTCGACTTCCACACATATCACTAAATGGAATAGCCATACGACCGACTTCCATACCCAATGCATTGAAGGTTATAAGGTAACCACCTTTACTGGTATTCACGACACCACCCATCATTTGGTTTATCATGTAACCACCTGTCAAATGTCCAAGTACCATTATAAAATCATAAGAAATAAAAAATAATAAAGGAAAGAAAACATTTCCACATTTCAATTACAATATATCACTTAAATATATTGACATAAAAAATCCATTATCAAAACCATTTTCAATAAAAAAATACATAAAAGTGTATATGGTATTTATTTTCTTTTAAAAACATTACGACTTGTTGAGGAATCCAAAGATCAAATAATACTCATGGCAGCAGAAAAGGTCATTGTCACCGCTTATGTTAAAAGATACATTCCTTTTTGTAATTTAGTAAAATTCTTCATAGAAAAATATTCCCTTTGAAAATTCAAGGGTGTTTATACAACGTATAAAATAAAGTCATGTATTAAAACAGAATATGCCTCAATGAAAGGAGATTGAGATGAAGTCCCTTACCTCGTGTCCGACTTGACTCGATCATTATTTAATCTACTGAATAATAAAATAAATTTAATTTATACTTTTTTAAAAACCTTTTTCAAGTTTATTATTCCTTTTATATCACTTATTACCATGTTACAAACATTATGTAATCATTTAAGTAAATAATGTTCGTTTCGTCAATATTTGGTACTTGAGTCAAAAATGGACTTCTTATAATTAAATGTTATTCATGTGGTCAAAGGTTAATTATATACAGACTGATATTCTTGATTTGGATATCATATATATCATATATATCCAGCATATACATGTATTTATAATAGTACATAACATTTAGATGTAATAAATGAAATGCACCGTTCATGGAGACGGTAATCCGTACATACGCATGAACGCTACTTCTATTTCTATTTCATATATAATGGAATTAAAACATAATGATAAATAGTAGTATTATAATTACAGTATTTTATACCATATAATATCATTAAATATATCCTTTATACGTACCACATATGGTATGAACGAGTCATATCACTTTGAGGGGGTGGTAGTCCGCATTTCCTCAAATGCAATTATCGCGTTTACCCATAATGAAAACCATTAAGGTATGCTATAAATGGAAATTATAGAAGCATAAAGAAAACATAAAAATAATATATATCATATATAAATATAGTTCCATCATAATGGCCACCATGAGAGGCGGTTGGAGATATTTGAACAATCATCGTTTCGTGAGGCGTTAGTTTTCCTTCCACAGAAACATTATGTTCTTCATCCATTAGATGGAGGTGTGTGTAAGTTTAGTTAGATTACTTCTCATAACAACATCTTAGAATATTTAGGATACTGTTTTTGTTACAAAAGAAAGTAATAAAAAGATTTTAGGGGTTGGAGAAGTAAAATAAAAGAAAACAATTTAAGAGAAACTGTTACCTTTAGGTAACTCCCTTTGGTTTGAACCAAAAGACTTCTTGAAGTTCCTTATGCCTAAAGTAAGTCTTATAGGAGGAGGATAGGGATGTAGGGAGATTAATTGGGTAGAGTTTGGATGAGCCAAAAGGCTTGAGAGGTGTGAGGAATTGGTTAGAAGTGATCTCCTTTTATAAGGGGGGAGGAGGGGCTCTTTAGGAAAATGTGATAATATTATTTTATTATATAATGATATTCGGTTTCTAGAGGTCGAAAAATCATTAAAGTCAAATATAAGACGACTCTTAGTCTAAATAATATCATCCAATAAAAAGTGGATAGGTTTTGGATGTTATTTTAATCATTATAATCTTATTTATTTACATCATTTACTAATGAGGTAAATACTGCATCATTATTGTGTCATAAATAATTTAATTTATTTGATGTATAAAAATTATAAAAAAATACTATCATGTGGTAAATATTTTTAGATTTATAAATAATATTTATAGTCTAAAAAATGACTTATATTACACCATATAAAAATTAATTTACTATAAGACTTTTGTTTATGTCATTTTAGGCTTTACTTTAAATTAATTAATATAAAGTGTCATTATCATTCATAAGTGGATCCATGGGGTCCCAAAATCGACCCAAGGATGTACATGGTCAGCCATTACTCATCTAATAAGGTTTGGACAAGTGTTAAGGTAATTTTGAATTATTATAATATTCTTTTTACCTTGAATTACCCTATTTACCTTTAACCGCAGTAAATAAAAGTCAAAAGTTACTATTAAAAAAAAATTATTTTCATCTTATTGAACCACATTTTACTTACTAATAACAACCATGTATGTCAGATTTTTAAAATTCAATTCACAGAAGTGGTAAAATTTTATTTAAATTAAAAAGTCAGTTTTTTAACTACTACTAAGTAGTTTCACTATTCATCAAAAATTGAAGTTTTTCAGAAAAATACCAAAAATTCATCCTAAGATTTATTTGATATTCAAAATTCAAAAAGGATGTCTATTTTTCCAAATTCAAAACATAGAAGTGGCATTAATTAATTTAAAATTAATTCTCTCTTGTTAAAACTAATAACGTGTTTTTATGAAACAATAACTATCAAAAGATTGACATTTGTTTATGTCCAATTTCAAATTGAAATTAAATCCAATGACCAAAATTGGATTAAATGGTAAAAATATTTTCTAATTAAACTTTTAAACCAATTAAAAAGATAATCTAACCATATAAATAAATTATATTAAAAGGCACTTTTGAATTAAAATACACTATTTTCCACTATTCATTAAAAAATGAACTTTATTGGAAAAATACCAAAAAATTACCCAAAGTAAAATTTGATTTCCCAAATATAAATAAGAATTTTATTTGGTCAAATAGAACATATAAAAATGACCAAAACTAGATTTAAAGAGGGTTCACCATTAAAAGGTGGTAAAATGACATTTTAATGTAAATTAATCTTAAAATTAGATTCATTCATATTTTAGGCCTCTAAATTTTATTGGATAAATGTAAGTAAATTTAACAAACATGTATAATCATATTGTATTTAGTTTTGTTCATTCTCGCCAATACAATGACTAGGAGTTAACTACCATTTAAAATAATAATATTATATTATTCATGTGCAACGTAAGATTTCAAAGAAACCCATTGTTGCGTATCAGGTACGCTATCGAACATAGAAACCCCTTTAAAGTAAAATTAATATTTAATTCACAAATATTAATAAATATGAAATATGTCTTATTCTTTATTTACCTGGGATGTTACAGAACCTACCATCGACTTAGTGCTCATCATGTAGATATCAGTGTGAATAAAATCTAAAACATTTTCTTTTCTGGACAATATATAACAACAAAATTATACTCTGTGTTGTTTTCATATGATACAATCAATACAAGTATCCAAGTGTGCAAATTTTAGTCCTAATAATAAATCTTTCCTGGAGAGAATATTGATTCCTATCTCACTCATGTGACCAAGCCTCCTATTCCAAACATCTATAGGAATATCTTTTATGGATACATTGACTTCTCCTTCACACGGTCTAGAATCTATGAGATAAAGATAATCATCTTTATTTCCTTTATAAATTACCAGGTTACCTTCGGTAAGGTTAAATTTCCCATCACTGAAGGAATTGGCATATCCATTATCTTTAAGAATTCCATTGGATATTAGATTGAGGTGAATATTAGTAACATGCCTCACATCCTTCAACAATATCCTGCATCCAATATTTGTTTCTAGAAAAATGTTAGCAATACCTGTAATTTTGGATGCACCATCATTTCTCATATTCACATGTCTAAAACTCCCTGAAGTGTAATATGAGTAGAAATAACTTCTGGGAGTGACATGGTAGGAGGTGTCGGAATTGATCACCCATGTCGAATCTTGGCTTACATTACTGGCCTAATTATCTTCCTGAACAATAACAATTTATTCATTGACAACTACAACATCATTATTTTGGGTCTTACCTTCCTGAATCCTTTTCTCTTCCTTTATCCTTCTACACTCCCCTATGAAGTGTCCGGGATTTCCATAGTGGTGGAACTTCATGTCATACTAGATGAGGATTTTGATCGCTTCCTCCTTTGTAGACTTTGGTAATGGGGTTCTCTTCCTCTTCTTCCAACCTTCCATTTCTAGTTCCCTTGTCTTTTAGTGACAAGATCCTATGATTCAGGTGAATATCTCTCATCTTTCCTTCGGGAATCTTCATTCATCATGTTGTTTTTCACCATTTGCACCATGATAGTTCGACCTAGAGTTGAATTGATAACTTACATGACTAGTGTGTACTACGTTTTTGGTAAAGAACTCAACATCAATAGTGTTTTCAACTCATCGTTAATCATCATTTTTGTGGAATTTAACTGATCAACTATACCTTGTAACTCTCTCATGTGCTCTGATACGTTGGTACTATATTTGTAATTCAAGTTGACAAGAGGGCGTATAATGTTTTATTTGTTTTATGTGGTTGTACTCACATACATCTTTTATAATTTTCTCTATAGAATGAAATCACATCATGTTCATTGGAAATTTTTTGGAATATAATCTTGTTGATCCACTGTCTGATTTGGGAAACACACTTCCTATTGAGCACGAACCACTCTACATCAACTGGATGGGTGTTGGATGACATCTTCTCACCAGGTTTACCTCTTATTGATGATTCCTACTTTTGGACTACAATGGGCTTAGTGGTATCCACTATTGGATTCCACAAATCTTTAATACATAAAATATCCTTCATTATGGGTTTTTAAATGGAATAATTAAAAGTGGTAATATTAATCATTATTCTAGTATTTTCTTCCATTAATGGAGTACAAATTAAGAAAATATAAATATACAGATGTGTTCAGAATGATTGAAATAGATTTAATCGACTCTTGAATCGCTGAAAATGGACTTCGATTGGAAAATTTATAGCCAAAATAGTTTCAATGGTCCAGATCGACCGATGATGTGGTGCTGACGTGGCTCACCAAAATAGCCATAAAAAAATTCACTGTCGACATGAACAATACCTTATTCTCTGAAAGGGTGGTACTATAGTACCCGGGGTTTTTCCAAAATTTTTACCAGCTCTATAGGTTTCATTTTAACTCCATTTTTTGATACCACTTGCGTTGTTGAAATCATCTCGTTGAGCTCTTTATAGACTTGGCCTAAAAAACAAAAATCGGCCAACTTTAATTTTCCGGTCACTGGCCATGAGATTCTTGGGATGAAAAAAAATACTAAATTCATACAAGATGCTTAAATACAATTCCCTTAAAATGAAAACTTATGATTTCATATGGATTAATAAATAATAGAAATCCAAACATAAACTATTTAAAGGTTTTAGGTTGTCATGAAATTTTTCCTGAAATTGCTTCTGTCTCAAAATCTAAAAGGGAAAAACTTGATGAAATAGGTATACAATTCACATTTCTTAGATATGTAAAACATAATAAAGCTCCCCAATTCATAGTTACAAAATCTAAATATTCAATATCTTTCAATGCACATGATACATAATGGATGGTTTCTTTATCCCCTGCTCCCTCTTTTGGTGCTATAGTGAATTCCTCCCCTCTGTTGCTCCCTTCCATTTCCACTTGTGGCTATGAAGTTTTTGAAGGTACTAGTGTCATAGAAGAAACCAATGGGCCAGATATTTTAAACATTTTCATCGTTGAGATGATGATACTTGTCCTCTTTGACGATTTTAGCCCTGGTACGGTCTGAGAATATCACGTAAATTAAACAGAGCACAAAAACATAAAATGAAAAGATATTTTTTTTATCTGAAGATACACTCAAGATATGATTGTCATCAGTGATCGTTGCTTGAAGGATCCAAAGAAGTATCCCTCTATATAATCCACACACACTACAAAAACCCATTGGAGTGTTGATCGTTGAACTGTGGGTGCTAGCGTGGAGATCCAACACTGCCTTCGACTCCTTGATGATCACCACATCATCATGATTGTGATGCATGAGGGAGAACATGATCTGATCTCCTTGATCAAGATATTCTATCTGTAGGAATTGGGAGTGGAGAGAGAGGCTCTAGAAATTTCACAATTAATAGTATATTGTGTGAGAATTTCTCTCTATTTATAGTGGATGTTCAAAATACCCGGTAGGGTTCCCCAACCCCCGTGTATTTATCGTCCACAAAATAAATAATAATGAAGAACTAAATTGTGTCATAAAAATTATTTTATCACATAACTATAATATATATAAAATATATTACATGATAAACCCTAGTCATTAACTCGACTCGTAATTCCAACTTAATATTAAACGAACCTGAAATATTAAACTAATATTCATTTGATTAATATTATTTCACATATTTACATAACTTGTAAATAATTTTAATAAATAAATTCAACCCAATTATTATTAACTTAAATAATAATGAATTTATTTATTTATCGATGATCGATAACTTTTAAAAAACTCAGACCTCATGGTAGGTCCCACCATGTTTGATATACATATTCAATTGAATAAGGCAGATTCTTGAATATGATATTGTTTGTAACCCTCTAGGACCTTATCTCGATAGTAGTTAATAGTATCCACATACCAAGAGAAGAGTATAGAAACCCATCAAATCCCCTAAAGAGATAAAGGTAGTCATAATAATGAAAACCAACCTACAAACACATACTGTGTACTATAACCTCTTTATCTTTAAATATATCATAAAGAAGGACACACACTTGTGTCATCTCCATTTTCTTGATTTAATATTTGTTGATATAATTGGATGGATTTATCTTTAAACTACTTTAGCCAAATAATTATGAAGGTATTACCATCCTGATCAACCAGAACTGAGATATATTACTTCCTTAACTTGGAAGTGATAAATCCTTTATTGACCATTCAATAAATGTCATATCACCAATAACGTATCCGACACAAGCTACCTCACCACGATTTCATTGTCATCAATTTTTCCTTAAATCAATGTACATGATAAAATGACACACACTGGTAATGATCTCAAGTCAGGAGACCAATACACATGTCCATAGATAGTAACAACCAAGTACACCCAAAACATGTGGTGTTCCTTTTGATGAGTCTATCCTCATAATATCGCTACTAGAGATCACTAAGTGTGAACTACATGAGAATAAGTCTTAATTCTTATGAGCCCCCAACACCTGATAGTCAAACATATACTATGTCCAGTCAATAGAATTTATCTAGACTATACAACCTTTGTTTAAGATTAATGTCAAAGTATCTTGAAGTTATCATTATAGTCTCAAATCTACAATAACCTTTTGATACAAAAATTAATTTATGTACATTACCATTTCAATAGTGGATACAGAAAAGTATACACTATAATGGTAAGAATACATCATGTATATCTAACTGTATAAAAGACATGGTAATTAAAAGTACTATTCAAGTTGGGTCTTGGGAACCCACCATTACAACACTCTCACTTTCACTAGATCCAAATTGTTAACCAACCTTGTTAGCTCTCACATAATTTAGATCATGTTTCTACTGAGTCATGAATTTAGCTGCTGGGTCTTCCACATTTTTGTCATGTGACAATTTTGTTATATGAAACCTCATATCCTTGAGTGAAACTTCTAAAGAGATGGTATCCCCAAGTATATCCATTTTTATCCACAATAAAACTTGACATCTTGGATAGTACTAGTAATAGGATTATCATAATGATAAAACTTTTACATACTAGGTGCAATTCCAAGATATGTAACAAATCATTGCGTTTAATAACTTCTTCTTAGCTACCTTAGAAGCTGCAACGTACTCTATTTTTGTAGGAATGGATACCACTAGCTTGTATGTGTTTTTATTGATCATTAAATTATCATAATTATGATATTAGATCAAATTTATTTGTTTCCCACCAAAACCAGTATCCCTTCCTATACACATACTAGGTACATATCATTTTTACTTTCCCATGTGCAATAAGATAGTACTGATTTTTTTACTTGTAGTTCACTTGGATATAATAGATAATAGCCTACTATAAAGTATGTACTGGAAATATCATGTCTTTTACATATCATGGAATATGTTATTGATCCATCATTGAATCGTATGGAACTCAACTCACCACTTAATCTCCTCATATGCCTTTTCATGTCTACTTGGAGATATTTATGCCATGTGACATTGGTAACAATTCTCTCTTGAATTGTTCTAGATTTTATTGTTCAATACCATGTCACTATATGTACAATTAAATAGGTTCAAACAACTATTAGATCTAACTTGGTAGATACTATTCCCTAGAACTTAGGTTGTAAGACCAATATGTGTTTTCCATATGTTTTTGAACATATTTTACTTAGAAAACAATGGTGCTCTCACTAACCTCTATTAGAAACATAGAAAATATTAATTCCAAATGAATATTATATGAATGAGATTCTTACTATAGTCCTAAACTAGATTTAAGTAACTTTTACCCTTATTGGCATTTTTTGATGTGACCATATCTTTCTGGTTGCGTCATATAGACACCTTCCATGAAAGTAGGTCTTTACAACCAACTTCCAATTAAATTACCATAGAAAGTATATATGATAAGTAAAAATCTAATGGATTTAGGTATATTGACTTGTTATTACTTATCTAGCCTTATTTTTTATCATTCTTGTACCACCAATGTATCATCTCACTTGAATACCCACTATAGTATTCAAAATAATAACCCCCTTTGCACTTTGATACATGGAATCCATTATTTACTTTTAATTAATATTGTCAATATTAGCTAATAGCTATATAATGATTAATTTTAAGAATTATTATTCACAATGAATAATTTATCACCAGCTGCAGTGAATATAAAACCATATCTATGGTTTCAACCTTCCTACACAGTATGTGTCTTTATAACATTTTCTTCCACACCTCTTGTGGAACTTGTTCTTATGAAAACTACATGTGCATCTGCAGAATTGACTAAACCAAATAAATCTTGCTCCTATTTTCTCAAATAGATATGTTCATCCTTTTATTGAAATGAATTATATCACTTGACTATAACCTTTCTATCATAGGGATTTATGTAATTTACTAAGAAATTGTTAGGATAATTACTTTAGATTCACTTTGTGTTTTTCTTGATGCAAGTTTGTTTATATCCTAACAAAATATTTACATCTAAACACATGTAATTTATGACATAATGTATTTTCATCATGCTATGACTCATATGATATCCATTTTGCATTAAAGTTGGAATATGGTTATAGGATTTCGTCATTATTTTCAAAGCATGTCTTGAAATATAATGAAAGTTTTTACAAGTTGCAACATTTATTCTCTTTAAATCATGGACCTGATGTATAAAATGTGCATTTAGAAATTTCTCTATGCTACATTTTTTTTTCAATGTTAACATGTAAGACTTATCATTGATCCTCCTTATTAGCATCAATGTCTTGATTAAAATAAGGTAATGTGCATTTAGGAATTACTCCACACTACATTATCATGATCGATGAATACTTGGTCAAGATATTATTTAGCATGTTGGACCAAAGTAATTAATATCTTCTTACCATGAATATACTTCATTATATCACATTTCTTAATTACCTAAAGGAACCTTATGAAGTATATTTACCACTATCTTACCCTTTGAATAGTTCATGCTCTCTTGTTGAACTAATTCTAAAATCTTTGTGACATACCTTTATTTCTAAAAGTTTCTTTATCCAAAACTAAATAAGTATATATGTCGATAATACCTAATGTGTTTATCTCTACTGATCCTAAATACAAAATTGGGTATATCCTTGATGTCCACTTTTTGTTTTACTTGAAAAAGATTTATCTTTACACAACTGGGTAAATAAGTCTTACATTTTATATTTATCATGTATTGCCTATGTTTCAAGTATCATTGAACTATTTGTTGAGTTTGAGACACCACAAACAAAATTCATTCCTAAACCTAGAATAATGTATTATAGTGTCCAATGAACACATGATATAATTTTTTCGGTTATAATCAATAATATTTTGACTTAAATTATTAACTTGAAAATTATAAGTTATGTGTTTCTCACCGTCGACTTAGGAGTTACCCCTTCTCAACCACTTGGAGAATACACCTGAATTCTTCTAAAATTTCTATACTTACTTGGTTTTTTTATTCAAATACACATATGTGATTTGAATATTATATTTAATACCCAATAATAATGTTAGAAACATTAATAGAAAAATACACACTAAAGAAGAATTGATTACTTCTTTATTTAATTCAGTTCATTTCAATTAAACTTATATAGAATTATTTTATGATATGCAAAAAAGATAACCACTTGTTTAATAACAAAACTCATTATTTAAAAGAGACTGTGAAGGTACCTTTGGTATCAGACTTTCTATTGGCCTTATCACATTTTCTTTCAACTTATTAACCATTATAATTAATTATTAAATTGTCTTAAATATTCTTATTGCTTGGAAAATATTACCTAATAGGTAATAAAGTGTTTTCTCCATACTACTCATTTTGTAACCTAAAATGAAACTGTATTAAATGGGTGAAATATTATGAGAAAGTTATCCATTGAAATATCATGATCCATCTTTCAATTTACACATGTCAAGTGTAACCATCACCTTATTCATATCCCGCTTCTCTTTATCCCTGTAAGCTTCTAGGATATGAGACTACATGTTAAATCATTCATGTCTTGATGTAGTGACCACAACTAACATTGGATGTTGATGATAACATAATGAAATAACCATAATATATTTCATACATGAGTCTCCTATAATCATTTTTTAACCCCTTGCTTCCTGAGGTGGCTTAATAGGTATAGGGACATAGGCACATGAAATTTTTGATATCGTAGTAGTGTGCGCAAGCACCTGTACTACACTTGGAAATTCATGTTAGTTTGGACATTTAATTTATCTGATATTTATCACATTTTATCTTGTGGTATTACTTTGAATTTTATAAAAAATAAAATTCTAATTGATTAGTACTTTTATATACTGATTACTGATTTAGACATTATTGATTAATTAATTAAATCACTAAATGTCTTCCACTATTTTATCAAATTCTAGGAACCATCTGTACTAGAATTAGAATACTCTGTCACTTGAGTATTCAAGTGGCAAGGATCCTTGAACTTCCCCTCACAGTCTACAAGATATGGATACATCACTACTTGGAGGGTTCAAGTTATAATTTTGACTGACCAACTGTATTAACTCTAAACTCCTTGATTTGTTGTGTGATGTTTCAACTTCTCAGAATCATAACTTTGATTCCCTCAATGATTACCTCTAAAGTGATAGAAATTCAGCTATGAAAAATCCTTAATACCATTTTAGTTAAGCCAACTCATTATTCTCAAAATAACTCCCTAGTAGTAAGAGGAACCCTCACCAACGGTTGACCAAGCACCCCAAACACCTAGTTGTGTTCAAATTCAAACGAGAGGAGGAATCTGAGACTTAATATTTCTTTGAAGGTGTTTTTTATTCTTCTCTCGATGAATGTAATCCATTTCTATTAATATTGTTTATACTATGTTTTTGAGCTCACAAATAAACATTAATAGAAAAAAATTAATTACTTATTTATGCATTTTACATTTTATTATTTTATATATTTTCCCATTGTTAGAAAATGCATGAAATAATAAATAAATGCATAAAGGAAAATAACTACCATAGTAGTCTTGGGCATCTAAAACTGGTTGTTCCATTTAAAATCAATGGAGCAACCATGACCTAGGGGTAACATAATAGAGACATAGCTTGACTCAGAAGGCATCTAATCCCTATTCGGTAGGTCTGCTTCTCGTCTAGATTTCACCTCGACTTGGTGTTTTCTACGTCTTAAACCATCCTCAACTTGGTATAATGCCTCATCTTGGTGGGGTCCACACTGTAGATCATCTTCGTCTAATGTATATATATACTCACACATGGGAGAGGGGGACTAGGGGGTGTAATGTACATCAAATAAATTGGACACAAATACCCCTATACATTTTGAAAAAAAATAAACAACGATGTGCAAACCATGTTAATTAATTACAATCATCGTAAAAAGTGAAATAATAATTAATTAAATAAATTCATACGTACATAGGTCATTCAATTTCTTAAGTCCAATAAGCGGGTAAAATTAAAGTGCGATAAAAAATAAAATTGTATTAAATTAAAATACGAGGGGTATTAAAAATTCATATAATTTATTTAATTCACATTCGGTCCCTTAATTAATTTAATTTGAATATAAAAAATTAAATTAATTAATTAATTTAATATAACATCAAAATGAAATAAATTTAATCTCAGGTATTAAAATATTATTTTTAAAGCAAAATTAAAATTTTAATTAATTTAATTTAATACTGATTTAAATGATTAATTAAATTAATTTTAATTAATTGGGCCCCGATAACCCTGCGCATGCCTAAAGAAGGTCACATTGAACCTATAAAGACCAGTTTCAGGCTGTGAAAACCCCATCCTAAGACATTTTAGGCCAAATAGGCCTGTTCATACCCATTCTCAGTCAGGTAGATCCACTCCAGCTCAAATCGGGACAGATTAGGTGTTGCAAAAAGTTAGCATGGGTACCTCGCAACAAGGTAGTTATCTAGAGTAGTATCTTTCTTCATTTTTTTCGCTTTCTCAAAGTCTTCCCACCTCCAGACTTATTCATTTAAAAAAATTAGACTTCATGTCAAGATACCTCCCTTTCTATTTTCCACATTTTGTTTATTGTGCATAATTCCACACATCCATCCATTAAATAATAATTCATTATAATAAAAAAATAATAATTATTATCATTATAATAATAAAATAATTATTATAATTATAATAAAATAATAAAAATAACAACAACAACAACAATAATTATTATAATAAAATAAAAATCCACATTATGGAGGAATCGTTCTGGTCATTGGCTGGAGAAATTCTATTGATCAGAATCCAATCGGTACCCAGACAGAAAAACAAAAAAGACAATAATTACCACCAAATAAAAAGAACGAGATCATCATAATCAAATTTTAATACCTGATAACCACCAAACGATCTGTACTAAAAATTTTGGTTGTCCATGGTCATCTGAAATCATATCGACACATGGTTTATTACATTGGGACCGAAATTAAACCCTTTAATTAATTTAAATCTAATTTAATTTTCCTAGGCTCAAAATAATTAACGTGATCACTCTGATGCCAATTGATGGTACCAGGGTCACAAAGGAAATCGGTGGGCCATGGATTTTAAAAATTTTCATCATTGGGATAATGAGACTTATTGTCTCCAATGATACGAGCCCTTCTACGGTCCGAGTATCTCACATAAATTAAAGAGAGCACAAAAATGTAAACTGAAAACATACTTTTTTTATCTAAAGCTGTTCTCGACATCTGCTTGCCATCAGCAATCACTGTGTGAATAATCCAAATCCAGATTCCTCTAGATCATCCACTCGAACTTCAAAAATACGATGGATCATTGATTTTCGAATTTTTAGTGCTAGTGCAGAGATTTGACGTCACTTTTGATGCCCGGAAGATGACTGCATTTTCATGCTTGCGATGTGTGAGGGAGAACACAATCAGAAGACCTAGATCAAAATTTTATCTCTCTATGAAGTGGGAGAGGAGAGAGAGTCTCTAGAAATTTCACAATGAATAGTATATTGTGTGAGAGTCTCTCTCTCTATTTATAGTGGATGTTCAAAATACCCGGTTGGGTTCCCTAACCCCTGTTTATTTAACACCCACTAAATAAATAATTATGACAAACAAAACTACATCATAAAAATTATTTTATCACATACTTGTAATATATATAAAATATATTACATGATAAAATGAGTCATTAACTTGACTTGTTATTCCCTATTAATATTAAATGGACTTGGAATATTAAAATAATATTCCTTTGACTAATATTATTTTTTGTATTTACTTAAATTGTAAATAATTTTAATAAATAAATTAAACCTAATTATTCTTAACCTGAATAATAATGAATTTATTTATTTATTGGTGATCTATAACTTGGGCAACACCCAGACCCTATGGTGGGTCCCACCATTTTTGATATACCTATTCAACTGAATAGGGTAGATTCTTGAATACGCTACAATGTGTGACTCTCTAGGCTCTTATCTTGATAGCAGTAAATAGTTTCCATAGACCAAGAGTGGAGTTTAGAAACCCATCAAGGTTCCTAAAGAGATAAAGATAGTCATAGAATTTACAACCAACCTATGAAAACTTACCGTGTACTATAATATTTTTGTCTTTAAATATCTTATAAAGTAGGATGCACCCTTATATCATCTCCCTTTTCTTTCTATATTATTTATTTATCTAACCGGATGGATTTACCTTTTGACTGATTTGGACAAAGACTTATGAAGTTAGTACTATCTTGATCAACCATTCTTGAGATATATTACTTCCTTAACTTGGAAGTGACAATCCTTTCTTGACCATTCAACCAATGTCATACCATCAATGACGCGCCCAACACAAGCTACCTCACCATAATTCCATTATCATAGTTTTTTCCTTGCATCAAAGTACGCGATAAAATAGCACAAAACGGTAATGATCTCAAGACAATGATACCAATACACATGTACATAGATATGAATAATCAAGGACACCCAAAACATGTGGTGTTCCTATTGGCAGGTCTATCCTTATGATCTCACTATTAGAGATCACCAAGTGAGAACTTCATGATAAGAAGTATCAATGCTTATGAGCTCCAAATACCTAATATTAAAATATCTACTATGTCCAGTCAGTAAGATGTATCTAAATAATATGACATTTATTTAAGATTAATGTCATAGTATCTTGAGGATCTCATTATAGCCTGGGATCTCCTATAACCTTTTGATAAGACAATTAATCTATCGAAATTACCATTTCAAAAGTGGATGCAGAAATATATACACTATAATGATAATGATACATCATTTATATCAAAATGTATACACAATACGGTAATCAAAAGTACTATTCAATTTGGGTCTAGGGAACCCACTATTAAAACAGTTCCTATCTCCCATATCTTCCCCAATGCATCCTCTATTAATCTCAGCTCCTCGTATTGTATTTGTGAAAAAATAAAATGTTGTTTATTTATTAATTTTGATTGGGTTTTATTTATTTTAAGGTTATTGTCTTATTAGGATTTTCAAAAAACTCTCCTTTGTTTCACTGATGGTGGTAGTCTCCTTCTCTGTTCGTTGTTCATTTGGCCTTTGATTGGTCCTTGTTGGATGCATTGTAGCTCATTTTTCCCCTTCTCCCTATGGTTTTTCACTAAGGGCATTCAATGTAACACCCTGGTTCTAGTAACATAGAGTTAGTGCCATTTTTATTACATTGAAATAAATACAAGGGATCACAACACCACTATACAATTAGTTTAATCATCTTGAAGAACCAGATACATATATAATTCCCATTTTACATTGGAAATAAAATATAAAACATATTAAAAGTAAATAATTTTTATCCTTTAAATTCATTCAAATATCCCTTTTTCATAGCACGGGGAAAATAAAACAAAATAAATGTGATCTCAAATTCTCAGTAAGTGTTGAGTACAATAGAAGATATCATGAGTATATATGGAATAATCAATATGATAAGGTAAATAATCAAAAACACATGTAATTTAATCAATAAGTTGAGAAAAAAAATGAATCCATGAATAATATCAATGTAATAATCTGAAGGATAATAATAAGTGAATTCTCAATGAAGGAAATGTATAATAATTAATGTCTTGATCAAGGCCACATGCCAATATATTTTCAAATATGAGTAGTTATACACCAAAAACCCATTTAATAAGGTTATCCAACTGGTTTGTCTTATGAGACATACCGATGAAACTTTGAGTTTTCTATAACAAGACTCCACCCGTAACTACATGTCCAATGAATTCCTTATATATCAAATGATCAATTTAATTCATAAAAAAATATTTTTTATCAATGAATATTTGTATTGAGTAAAGAATATAGAATAATAAGATTTACATAGTCTATCAAATAACCTTCATAGTAAAACAATGTATGAAAAATTGGTATATAGTTTAGGAAATAAGAATATATATGATATAAATAATATGGATATGGGAGTGAAATTTAATTTCTAATGAAATATGATCAGAAGAAAGTGAATGTTTTAAGCGAAAGTTATTGAACAAAAAATCAATAAGAGATAAAATATGACCATAAATTCATCATAAATATAGGCTTTGTATTAAAATAAAATCTTTTAGAGAATAGGAGGAAATGGAATAAAAAAATTTAAAATAAAATTTCATTAAATAATTTTTTTATAAAACCATGAAAAACTTATAGAAGAAGCTATATAGTGTAAAAAAATTATGGCGGTGGGGAAATCCGTTGATGTTGTATACATTAAAAATAAACATTACTTTTGATTTTTTGAAATTAAAGTTGAAAATGACCCTTTAAAAAAGAATTATAAATATTCCTTAATAAATCATTTGAGTAAATAAAAAGGTATTTTATAAAAAAGATTAAAAAATATCGATATAGAATAAAAATAAACCCAATCAAAAAGGGAAATAAGATCTATTTTTCTTTTAAACATTTATTTGTTTGCTTAAAGTTCCAAAGAGAGGAAAATTTGGAATAAAAAATAGAAATCCATTAAATATCTAGAAGGTAATAAAATAGATATATTTTTAAAGGATATATTATAAGATTCAATCAATGAAAATATAATCAATCCCAAAAAAATGAGTTTGTAAAATAAATTCTTACCTCCTTAGTAACTTTTAAATTATAACCCATTTAAAGATTAAACATGAATTGAAACTTTAATTATCATGAATAAATATATATTAATGTTATATACATCTAAGGGGTAGTATATACCCCACATAAAAGAAAATTGGTGCATAATACTAAATATGTCATAATGAAGTGGAAATTGAGACGAAATACCTTACCTCACACCTACACTTGATTTCATAATAAATTTATATTTATATACATACCTATAATATCATATATATTCCACTTATAAAATCTTATCACCTATTTGTTAACAATATTTCATTACTATCATTGTTTTAGGTGTTAATTTCTTCATTTTTTCACGATGTTTTGATTCATCGGTTATGATCCTTGTGTATTTATCATGTTTATTTCATATCTAAAATTTTAATCATGATAAAAAATCATAAATATTCATTATATACATATTTAGTATCATCTATGAAATGTGTACATGAAAAATTAATCACATCGCTTCATGGAGGTGCTAGTCCATACATACGCACGAGCGAAGTTATCATTTTTTAACTGGTGAAAGAGTAAGGAAGTAGATAATATATTACATTTAAAAAATCATAATTATGTCATAAATATTATATATATTAATTAGTCCCATCATTATTTCCAGCTATGTGAGGAGGTGATGAAAAACAAATTACACCGGTTCATGAGTCGATAGTCTATTATACACATGAGCGATGGTTTTTTTTCCCATTTGATGGATAAGGGGATGAATAAATATTATGACATAACATAATTTCATATCAGTATATTAGAGATACTGTTATTATATTGGAATTGTAAATAATTGACTTGGAATACCATATAAACCGATATCTGAGTTGATTGTACACTAACCCAAAGAGCGTTCCCAATCTCCACGGGTCGACGACAAGAACCCTAGCATCAACAAATAATCATTGGGAATGATTTTGACCTAAAAATATTTAAAATATTAGAGTGAAATTCAAAAACCTCATTAGATATATAAATCAATACATACGTATCAATGTGCGAAGTGACACTATGGAAACTGAAAGCAGAACATAACAACCAAAACCTGCCTCATGGTGGTCCAAGACCACCCACCGTGTCCCAAGTCACCCACCCTTAGTCAAAAAAGAACAAAACCAAAAAGGAATGTGAAATCAGAAACACATACTATAAGATAATAAAGGCCCAAAACACTAAAAGGTATAAGTAGGGTGTGAGCTAAAGAGTCAAGTAGTATTCTACCAAATATTCTATGCAGTTACTTCATAAGGTAATTCAAATATACTAAAATAGGAGTTCAAATAATTATATGAGTATTAGTTTAAAAATGTAGTTTTAAAAATTTAAAAATCATTTATTAAACTAAACCTGTAAAACATTTCATTTCACCATTTAAAAAACAAACATTTTATTGAAAATCTTTGAAAACAATTTCACAAGCTAAAGTTAGATAATCAAGAAAATATGAGGATATGAACCTGATATTAAAAGGTTAGAAAGAGTCAATACAATAGATTCATGGTGCATAATAACAATAAATGAATCAAGAAAGGAAACTCTAGTTCCAAATAGTGCAACAGATGTTGTCATGTATCAAGATCAAGTTTATGGATGTCATGGGTACAACCTAGGTGTGATAGTGAGTCCCCATCAGATTAGCTAATAAAATACAACATGACTAAATATCGGGCTTACATCTAGTCTCACAGGTCTAAAGTAGATCAGTTCCATGTACATCCACTTTCCTGTCCACAATTCCATCACCTAAACCTTTCCTGTTCACTATGGATCCACTGGAAGGGTGTGGGCCTTCTATTAAAGAATATATCTAGCTCATCACATCTAACTATCTAGGTTTCCATGACTAGTAAAAATAAGGGGTGAGATAAACAAGTTATGAGGATCACACGGGGATCCTTATCGTCAAAATCTCACTCTCACCCCCAATGTATCTCAAAGTAAATAATCCCTTTTTCAACCCCCACAATAATGGGAAGTATAACAATAAAAAAAGTTACAATTAAGGGATTATCACATGAGATAATTATCATAATGTTCCTACCAGGACATCAAGAATCATAAATTTCAATTAAAATCCTTTTATAGAATTCAATATTCAAAAGGGTAATAATAACTACTTACTTCACAATTCATCATTAAAATTCCAAACAGGTATTTAAAATAATCAATTATTTCAAAGAAACCCTAAATCACTCAAAGGAAGTATTTCAATTTTAAAAGGATTGAATAAATTTCAAAACATGGGTTTACAACCTCTTTTCATGTAGTTAAATCATTTATTTGAAATAACCCAATAACACCAATTTCAAAATAAGGATAAGATAATTCAAATGGGGTTCTTGGTCATTTAATAAATTCATGCTTTAAACTATTTATAAAACATCAAATAGTTCAATTCATTTAATACAAATCAAGGAATTTCATTTAATAAATCAAAACTTGATCCAAATATCTCAATTTCTCCAAAATAAAAATTAAAATCTCTTTGAAAATAAATCCAAACAAACATGGAATTTAAACGATTCATAAAAAAGTGATAGATATCAAGATTATAGCCATTTAATTAATTCCATGTTCAATTCAAAGAGAATATAGTCAAAGAAGACTTTATAAGGAATTTAATGAACAAATTTCCTAAAACATGTGTTAGAAATTAGGAAACATGTATCTATAAATTATCAAGAAACAATAAATCAAAAAATGAAGGAAAATCATAGAAACACCTACTTGAAATATTTTGAATCCAATCATAGTGAATCTGAGATGTGTCACCTTCGATGGAGATCACTGGATCTTGGAAGATAGACGTCGAAAGAAGAGAGAAGAGATCCTAAATACATAATTCCACATCAATCAACCAAGATCCAAGAAAAAAGGTCATTATAACCTCTAGAAAGAAGGAATCAAGAGGATAAGGGAGATCCAAGATTATGAAGAAAATAACTCACCAAAAGAGAAGATCTCCACTTTTATTGGCACTTCGATCTACCAAGAGATGAGGTTTGGGGAGCCAAAATGCCTTTGGAGGGGTCCCAAAATCCTAAGGATCAAATTATGGTTGAGTGAGAGGAGTTTAGGGTTAATTAAGGGGGGGGGGGGGGGTTGGGACTTTAATTACAATTTTCAAAACATTAATTATCATTCACACGGTTTTCTGGTTCAAGTCACACGGTTAGTACTAACCATGCGCCTAACCATGCAATGTTTCACACTTTGGCTAAACACTTAGTTTAACTATTTGAAAACCATGCGAACAAGGTACACACTTTGTTTAACCATGCACAAACCACGCCCAAACTATTCAACATGTTTCACACTTTTTTTAACCATGCACAAACCTTGAAAAGGTCTGATAAAATACCAAAAACAACCCTCAAAGTGATCCAAACATTGGGTACTCAAATAAATGGGTCAAAACACATAAAAAAAGAAACATGATGTTACAACCTACCCACCATAGGACTTTATATCCCTATAAATATTCTAGTATAAAATATAGAACATGACGACACAAGAAGAAATCCATCACTCATCTTATGAGGTGAATGGTCCATGGTCCATAAGTGAGACTCACCCACAGTTTAAAAACATACCCAATCAAAAGATCAAAACACCAATATCATCACACATCTCTAAACTATATAAATAGTGGAGACCTATTATAGGTATCCCCACCATTTAAAGATTCCCCAAAATGGTATAACATAAGAAAAAACATGTTCTGTAGACCCAAATAAGAGACTTCACCCACTCACTAAGGAGAAACATCTAAGGTCAAACATCCCCAAGAAAGGTAAATAATTAACAAGTATTTATACCATGGGTATGTTCCCAAAGTTAACATAGGATTTATCAAAACCGAGACTCATACCTCAATGAGCTCATAAAAATAAACGCCATCACTACCGGGTGCCTGGTCTATAAAAAATCCACATCGCCTTAGTTATCTGAGTACATTTCCAAGGTCTATCCAAGTCCAACTAGAAAGAGCTCAAACAACCAGGTCATCTCACAATATTTCACTACACTATCACCAAGTAGATCATTAGGCATATTAAAATTGAGCTCTAATCATCAAGTCAAAACAAGGGAAACACCAAGGATAAATAATCAAGATATCAATAAAAGGAAACCATTATCAAATCACCAATCAAAAAATGACCGAAACTAAGGTCCACAATATATTATTTAAAAATATCCAAAAAAAAGTATCCAAAATAGACAATCCAAAGGAAGTAAAAGTAAATTTCTTTCTACTTCCACAAAAAAAAAACAAAAAAGTTGGATCAAAATTATCAACACCCATAAACTAACAGATGGCAACAAAAAGCTTCTGTATTGCATGAAAAGATTCACTCTAAGGCCTATGAATGGATCCCCATTATGATGAAGCATCAACTTCCACTCAATCAAGAGCTGATATTCCCAATAAAATTTTCCATTTCGAGTGGAACAGCTTAAAAAACCTCTTAAGGTGTCCTCGATGGACACACCATCCACAAACCTTTGGATCATTTGAACACAACCTCTTAGAATGACCATATTCTTTACACTGGAAACACACAAGAGGAATCCTCTTCTTTTCCTAAGGAGACTATCATTCCTCAACCATGAATGAGGCATCCTTTTATATCGTTTCACTAGATCTTCTTCAGCTGATAAATCCATATTGATAATCTCCTAATGAGATATCATCCTAAAAGTAGGCATGGTAGTTAATAGGTATGGGTGAAGACCTTTTATAAAACAGATATCCTTACTAGAATCATCATGAAAAAGCCCTAGTATGAATCATACCAAATGTTATAATTGCATGGAATACCTCACAACTGATTTATTATCTTGACCAAAACCACGAAAGTCATCAAATTTCTCCTTCTTCACTTCCTCTGGATACTGAAACTGAATGAAGATTTACTTGAAGCATTCCCAAGACATCCTTTCTTATAGACAAGAGGGAACCAAAAAATTTCCACCACGATTTTCCAGGTCAATAAAACAAGGATTTGATAGACTTATCCTTTATAGATTTAGAAGTCTTAAGATAATTGAATATCCCATCATCTTCTTCAAGCCACTCCACAACCTCAAGAAAAACTTGTTCGGATTTATAAGAAGGTAGATGACAATCCATGAATTCAAGGATGTGGTTCAAATGATGTAAATTCTCTAGCTCTGCCACTTGATATGGATTATGGGTAGAGTTGTTGACAAGGGATTCAACTTATGGAAAATGTGAAGAACTACCTTGAGGACCGTACCATTGGATCAATATTCTATCTTTCTTGAATGAATTTTTGGGATACATTTCTTAATATCCCAAAGCATATGCATATCAACTCAATCATCAAAGAACACTCAAACACAGCACAAATTTTTTAAACAAATTCACAACCCACTTTAATCAAAACATCATTGATTTCACAACACAAAATATTTCACCATTTATAAAACATTACTCTTTACTTTAAAAATAATAAATCTTTTTATAATGAAATTCTATTTCAAAAACCCTTTACCAGCACATGTAAATTATTCCATGGTCTCAAAAGCATTAATACCATTTCTCCAATCATCAAAACCATTCTTATTTTAAATCCATTAAAAACCAAAATACCTTCTTAAAAAATTATTTTATCACCTCACATAAGAGACTTTGATAATTAATTTATCATACAAAAAATTTCATAAAACTCATTTTTTGGTCATAGAAAAAATTTCTCACAAAACATGGTTTAATACACAATTTATTTTACAAAATGGGTTTAAAATTATTAACAAGGGATTAAATTTGAAACAACCCACATCCATAACCCACATAACCAACCTCACATAAGTGAATTCATTTGTAAGAAAATGGATAAGGTTCAAAGTTTAGAACCAAGTAAGAATTGTAAAATTATTAGTCATATGCACTGGTGAACCACACAAAAACCTCACAAATATTTGTAGTTTTATTTACAAACTATCCATGTTTATTCCTTGTAGTTTACCAAAATGTGAAAACATGGTTCCATTATGGTCATCCTTCCATTTTGGTTCAAAAACTCATAAGAGATTACCCAAATTAAAGATAGCCTAATTGGGAATATAAATATAATTTATCATTAAAAACCAATAACTCAAAAGAAAGACTCAAGTCCCAAAATCCCTAATAACTAAAGTCTCACCATGAAGGGGTGGTGATCAAGCACCTGCTCAGAGACTACCTCTTGAGTCCTGATGCATTCTTAATCTCCTTTCTAACATGACTCACCCCAAATGACATAAGGATTTAAAATTCAAGTATTTTCCTTTAAGGGAAATCCTCACATGATACCATTTTTAATGAACCAACCTATAATACCATCTAAATCAATATCTGAGTTGATTCACCATTAACCCAAAGAGTGTTCCTGATCTCCACAGGTCGACAAAAAACACCCAGGCAATAACAAATAACCATTTTTAACAATTTTCCCTCAAAATATTTACAATAACAAAGTCCAATGAAGAAAAATCATCAGATATATAAATCAATACACACATATCTATGTATGAAGAGACAATAAGGAAACTAAAAGTAGAAAATAACAACCAAAATCTTCCTCCTAGTGGTCTATGACCACCCATCATTTCCTAAGTCACCCACCCCTAGTTACCCAAGCATGAACCGACAAAGTAATGTGAAAGAAAAGATAAGAAATGGTTGCAAACACCAAAAGGTACGAGTAGGGTGTGATCTAAAGAGCCTATTAGGATTCCACAAAATATTCTATGCAGTTACTTCATAAGGTAATTCAAATATTCCAAAATAGGATTAAAAATAAGAGTATAAGGATTAGTTTAAAAATATATTTTTAAAATTTTTAAAATAATTTATTAAACTAAACCTATAAAACATTCCATTCACCATTTAAGAACTAAAAATTTTCTTGAAAATCTTTGAAAACCATTTCACAAGATAAAGTCATATCATTGAGAAAATATGAGGATATACAACTGATATGGAAAGATTATCAAGAGTCAATACAATAAATTCAAGGTTTATAATAATAGTAAATGAATCAAGCAAGGAAAATTATGTCCCAAATAGTGACAACGACTGTTGTCATATATCAAGGTCATGTATATGGATGTTATGGGTATAACCAAGGTGCGATAGTGAGTCCACCTTAGAATATCCAATCACATACAACATGACTAATTGTCATGCTTACATCTAGTCTCATGGGTCTAAAGAAAACTACTCCATAGCCTGAACCTTTCACGTTCTCTATGGATCCACTAGAAGGGCGTGAGTCCATTAGTGAAGCATATATCTAGGCCATCTCATATAACTATCTAGGTTCCCATGACTAATCAAAATAAGGGGTGTGATAAACAAGTTATGAAGATCACACATGGATATTTATTGTAAACATATCACTCTCACCCCAAAAATCTCCCAAAGTAAATAATAACTTTTTCAACACCCACAACAATGGGATGTATAATAATCAAACAAGTTACAATTAAGGGATTATCACATGGTAGAATTGTCATAAAGTTCTAACTGGGTAGTCAAGCATTATCAATTTCAATTCAAAACCTTTTATACAATTCAATATCCAAAAGGGTAATAATACTCAATTACTTTCACAATTAATCATTAAAATTCCAAATTGGTCTTTAAAATAATAATTTGTTTTGAAGAAACCCTAAAACATTCAATGTATTAAAATTTTAAAAGGATTTAATATATTTCAAAACATGGTTTTATACCCTATTTTCATGTGGATAAATCATTTATTTCAAATAAACCAAGAGCAAAAATTTTAAAATAAAGATAAAATATTTCAATGGGGGTTCTTGTTAATTTATTAAATTCATACTTTTAAAACTATTTATAAAACATAAAATAGTTCAATTAATTTAATTTAAATCAAGTAAGTTCATTTAATAAATTGAAACTCAGGCTAAAGCCCTCAATTTCTCCAAACACCCTTTAAAGTTTATTTGAAAATAAATCCAAAAAACATGGAATTTAAAATTTTCATAAAAATGAGATTGGTATAAAGATTATATAAATTCAATTAATGTCATATTCAATTCAAGGAGAATATGTCCAAAGAAGATTTTATAAGGAATTTAATGAACAAATTTCATAGAACATGTGTTAAAAACTAGGAAACATGTATCTATGAATTATCAAGAAACAATGAATCAAAAAATGAAAGAAAATAATAGAAACACTTTCTTGGAATATTTGGAATCCAACTACAATGATTCTAAGATGTGTCTCCTTTGATAGCGATCACCAGATCTTGGAAGATAAATCTTAAAAGAACAGAGAAGATATCTTAGATCCAAAATTCCACATCAATCAACCATGAACTAAGAAAATAAAAGGTCTTCATAACATATATGAAGAATAAATAAATAGAATAAGGTATATATGAGATGAGGAAGAAAATAACTCACCGAAAGAGAATACATCTTCTTCAATTGGCGCTTCAATCTACCAAGAGATGAAGTTTGGGAGCCAAAATTCATCTGTAGGGCTCCTAAAAGTATAAGTATTGGATTATGATCGAGTGGGTTGATTTTAGGTTTAATTAGGGTGGGGGGTTTAAAGACTTTAATTACAATTTTCATAACTTTAATTACCATTCATATGGTTTTATGGGCCAAGGCGCATGATTAGTACTAACCATACACCTAACCATGCAGCATTTCATAATTATGCTGCACACTTAGTTTAACCATGCACAAACCATGAAACCGGGATGAAAACTTTGTTTAACCATGTAAAACCCATGTGAAAACCATGAAATAGGTTGCAAACTTTGTTTAACCATGAACAAACTATGCATCCCAAGTTTTACACTTTGTTTAACCATGCACAAACGATGCAAAAACTATGTAAAGGCCCGAAAACCTTCAAAAAAGGTCCAATAAAATACCGAAAAAACCTACAAAGTGATCCAAACATTGGGTACTCAAATAAATGGATCAAAACATGTAAAAACATAAATCATATGTTACATGAATTATTAGTACATACTTGAAGGTGGTAAAAACATAAGAAAAATGAAAGTGTTCAGTTAAGATGATTACCTCTTCTTTGTAGGAACTCATTTAAATATCCTCTTAAGGATCCTATGGATGGTATTTTGGGAATATGAGAATATATAGAACATAGATAAGGATTTTTGGAAGAGATTTTAGTAGGGTTTTATCGAGCTAAATGTCTCATGATGTGTGAATAAGTGAGGGGAGGAGGTTCCCTTTTTATAAATTAGGAGAGTGACATACTTGTAATTTTTTAATGCTTTAAAATATTATTAAGTCAATTTCTTAGTCAAGTGGCTTCAAATTGAGTCTTTCAATGTTGAGATAATATAGGGTCTAAATATATTCAACCAATAGGATTTAGACACATTTTAAGGAAATTTTAACATATATCTATTTAGATTAACCCCCGATAAACTCATTTTAACCATGAATGTGGTAACTAATTTTTACCATTTTTACTATTCATATTGATAAAAAATAAAATTGAACGCATTAAAAAATTTAGAAATTTTTATTCCAAATACGAGAATCATTTTATAAAATTTAATTCTTATAAATGGAATAGATTAATTTAAAAATAAACCCATAAAATATGAAGAAAATTTATTTTTCCTGAAAATGCATTTCTCAAGAATATGGTGATATTACATTAACTCTATGAAAATTAATCATAATTATATGAATTTAAATTAATATATTTAGATATATAATATGTAAATTTCATTTAAATTATTCATTATTAGAGATTATTTTAATTAATTAAAATGGGAAAACATTATTCACTTAAAAACAATTTTTTTTGGAAAATATACCTTTTTTATCCAAATGATCTTGTGTATCAAATTGATAATAAATTCATGGTTAATCATGTTGGAGTTGGTGACATAGAACCCACTTCTATGAACTTTATGATAAACTGTATTCATATTTTTTAATATTAATGAAGTACTTATCACATCATGATTGTTCTTCTATATAACATAGTATGTGATAATGTCCTAAGAGTAGTTGTCGCACTAAAATGTCATAACAGTTCCCCGCTTTGATGAGAACCCATAAATTCTATGACAATATTCTTAAATATTTGTTCTATATATAGATGATATCATTTAAGGGATACAATGGATACAAGATATTAGTGGTGGATACTCATAGGACTTTGAGGCACATTCTCACGGTGTATGCCCTTGGTAATATCCAATGTAGGATATTATGAGAACTAGACGTGCCAGTAGAAAATCCATATTTATATGTGTCATTAAATGTTACTATATTTGGATGTGTTTAATTATCCTTAGACTTTAAGATTATTATTAATTAATATTATAAGTTTCATACTTTGATGCATTGATGAAAATCCTGACGACATATGTTCGCGGTGAGGTGGGATACGTTGGGGGCATCACGAGTAATATTTCATAAATGAATAACGTGAAAAAGGATTTTTTTCCTTTAGTTATTTAAGGGAATTTGATATCTTAGGCCATTTGATGGAAATGATATATATTAAATAAATCCATGTCCATGGTGTTCTATAGGAAAGTTTTATTTCTAGGATGTCAAAGAAAGAGACATCGAGCACATAGGTTGATGGCACCAGCATGCAACCTAATTGATTAGAGATATCATGTTAGAGGGATTATATTACACAGTATGAATCTGTATGAGGTATTATTTCATTGTTACATTAACTTATTTCTCTATGGGTGCCTTAGTATGTTTCAAGATGCTAACCTTGGAATTTAGGCTAGTTCGACTAATGCCACTGAGAAAAAGGCCTAGAGGGTCACACACTAAGTGTATCCAAAATATCAGTTAAATAATAATAATATTATTTATTATTTAAAAAGATAAATAAATATTATTTCCTCACATGGTTTAATAATTATTCATGTTTTCTTGATTACATATATTCCATGACCAGTTATTCAAGAGAATATAATGTGAGCAGAATATTTAATAAATATTAATTTACTTTTTATTGAATATAATATTTATTTATTTATTATAGAATAATGTAGTGATATTTATTTGATAAATAAATTTTCATTATTCAATGCCTGATAAATATTGTGGAGGAATGAAGGACCGAGTTTAATAGTCTGGTGAGAAATAATATATATTTTGAATATTATTTGAATAAATAATATTTAATTTTAATTAAAAATTTATGTGCATGTCGATAAATAATAATAATATTATTATTATAGACATGGTGTTCTTCAAGGGATTAAATAAATAATAATATTCACTTGTGAAATTATTTATTTATAACCCTAGCAATATATAAACTCAATTATATCATTTTCACATAAGTCCAATTCATTTTTTTGGTTGTGCACAAAAAAATTGGAGAATCCTATCAAGGCCTAGAGAGATACCTTATCAAAGAACACTTATAAGAATGGAGAAAAATATTACTTCAGATCCCACTCTCAAGTCTAGAGATATTAGGGAGAACACTTTGGAATAGATTTTTCTGGCGATCAAAGGTGGATGACACAAGAGATAGGATCTGCCATGATTTCACACGAAGATTCCTACAATTAAGTTCAGAGATTTGTGGAAGTTGTGTGAATCACCTCTAGAGGGAATTTGACTTTGATTCTTAAAATTAAATGATGGAACAACATAGATCTGTTGTCAGAATTCTCAACGAGTAAAGAATTTCAAAAAGGTAATTCATTAATTAGTTAAATTAATTATAAATAATATGTGATGATCCTCTCTATAATTATGTAATTTTATCTATTTTCTATTTTATTTGATTCAATTATATTGATCATGACATTTATAATTATGTAAATATCAGATTGATCATTGATCATGATAAAAAAGAAAATTTGGGCACGACCCACCGCATGCTTCTGCTTCACCCAGAACCTACATGTGGTATCAGAGCGGTCACATAATTATTTATAATTATTTAAAGATTGTTGATTAATTTATGAATTTTTTATTTGGTTTTAAATTCATGTTTAATCATTATTTTAATGAAAATTGTGAGATCCACTTCTTCCTCTTTCATTTCTCATAGATCTAATCAAAAAAATTAATTTTATGAATGAAATAAAATCGAAGATCTTATCCATAGGTGCCAAGGATTCTATCCAGATAACACAAGAGTACAAACCGTGTAACTAGAGTTACAGGTTGTGTACTAGTGATCAATGCATCAAGAATTAATTTGGAATTAATTCAAAAAATGTACATTGATTACATGTGGTGCATTTAATACCTTACACCACATGTTGACCAGGCCATCCTGACACACGATCAGCCAGAGTACACACTGTATAGCTCATGTACACGGATTGTAGTCCTTTAAGTCACATACGGTTTGTGTATTTCGATACACGACCCACCTTATTGGTGACCATGTAATTTAGAGACCACACATCATGTAGTCCATTTTACATGTCGTGTACTCCAATTTTTATGAGGCACAATTTACACACTAATTCCCTAGGTATGTGCCTTAGATAGACGGTGAGAGACGTACATGCCATGGTGCTCACCTGTACACATCATTTACTTATACCAAATTATGTAGATTTAAAATTAATTTATTATACTGAGTAAACCTTATCAACATGTGCGTATGTGTGGTCATTAAGTTGATAGGACACTTCATGTGATGGGTTATATATATATATATATAAATGTTTAATTAATTTCTGTGTAATGTTCAGATTGGTATATCATGTGTGAGTCGTATGACAGTTATTAATCTATGTTCATATAATCATAACATGTTACAGAAAAATCATATGATTCATGTAATCATTAAGTTGATAGTAAACATGATGAAAGTAGTGTGATAATTCATGTATTCCACATGTCACAAGAGTAAACAATATAAGAGTATAATACATGTTCGATAGATTCATATATGTATTCACTATGTTGCCTCCAAGATACATTTATGTAAATAGTTTATTTCTAATTAATTTTAATTAATTTGTTTAAAATTATGATGGATGATAATCTCAAGGAAATTCAAATGAGAATGAAGATAAAATAATTTATTAATTTAAAAAGATAATTAATTGATTTGATAATGATTTATCTTAAATAATAATGATTAATAATTGAATGACAATTTTATTAAATGGTAATTTGTTGCTTTCATGTGGATGATTATTAGCATAGACCATAAATTTGTATGTGATTAGTTTATTGTAATTTATTATTAAATTAAATTTTTGGTTTGTGTGCCTTCTCTCTTCTTATTACGTAAGGGCCTACATTCTCTTGGTTTCATTTATGTAAACCCCTTATTTACCTCACCCATGTGTGAGTAAAAGCACATGTAATGGATAGAGCTCCCAAGCTTGTGGAATTGGTTCAAGAGTGGAGTCAAGGTGAAACTAATACAAGAGATATATATACAGAGGTGGACATATGGAAAGATGTAACATGAAACTTAATTGGTTCAAGGTGTTTTTAACCTAGATCAACAATTAGTTTATCAACTAATTGATAAACTGACCATTACTAAAATTTCATGATCATACCGCTTAATTATTTTATTCCTATCAAGTAACATGGTTATTTCATTATGGATGTTTTTTCACGATCACATGAATTAATGAAATTAAAAATCATTCAATATGGAACTAAAATAAATATTATTATGTGTAAATATTATCTAAGACATGGTTAATCATTTAAGAAAATACACTTAATATTAACAAGAATTTGATGAATATAATAATTGTAAATTTATGCATAAAAGGATAAAATACCTCAATAATATATATTAAGTCATTATAGTCTTCCACTACCTCAGTTAAAATCGAACAATAGTTCAAAGTGCTTGACCATCCAAAGTAGGGTTGCTTTAAATTATTGGGGAATTCTAACTTAAAGTTTTGGGTTGAATTAACTTAGTTCACATCAATGTTTGAATTACAAATTAGGACTTAGTGTAACTGAGAGGCAAGGGTTGAGGTAATCCAATTTAAGGATTTCAGGATTGGGGTGTCCACTCAACAGATCAAGGAATTATGAGTTAACACAGTTGGCATTTGGAATGCCTACCTAAAACCATTTAAGTTGCTTGAACAACCAAATTTGGGGTAATAAGAAGGGGAATATGGATTCTTTCTACTAGAATGTCCAAAAAATAAGATATTTTGAGGCCAATGGTGAGGGAAATTGGGTTTCGATAAAATAGCGGAAGACTAATAAATATAATATTTATTTATTTGTCTAAATTTTATCAAATAAAGTAATAAAGTTAATCTTATCTTATTTGTAGAAAAAATAATCAAATGACTACAAACATATCACTTCAATCCATACTTGATAAGGATAACCTTCTCACCAACACAAATTTCCTAGAGTTTCAAAAGAACTTACGCGTTATCCTTCGCTATGAAAGGAAATAATATGTGTTGGAAGAACCAATTCCTAATGTACCTGGAAATGAGGCTAGTGATGAGAGGTGTCTCTCAATGAGAAGAATTTGTGTCATAACCCATACCCTAAGGACCGTTCTATGACTATCCCAAGCTCTCCTTCCATAGTCTAGGGGCTGACGACTAGCACCGAGTAGGCATATCACCAAAAGGGAAGACATTCACCTCTAAACCCGTACACACACACAAATCTAAAATTGAGGAAAGTAAACACAAAGTAAACCAAATATATCACTAAAAAAACTACTGAGAGTGAAATAAAAACAAAAAGTAAAAAGGGACCATAATACAAGACCAAAACCACAAAGGAAAATACAACTGCCACTGTGCGTCTGCTCGAGACCCCATCCAAAGGGTAGGTGAAGGGTAGCTACCTGTAGCTATAGAAGTACACTCTTTCTCCCCATATCACTGAGCACCACCTGGTCCTGATCCACCAAGGTCTTCGTCGAAGTGTCTATCACCAAAATGATACACGACATGTGCACGCGAAGCCTGTGTAGAGTTGAGTAACAAAATACTCAATAGGGACCCAAAACCACAAAGAAAAGACCACAAAGAAAGACATATCAGAAAGAAATATAACTCACACCAGGAATAACTCAAATTATTGAAAGTAAGGCTATTATTCATAGAGATAAATCATCTTTTACTACTGAGGGATTAATATCTGATGAATCATCAAAGTTCGTTCAACTACTGGACCACTGAGGTGTGCTACACTAATATACCACTAAGTTCTGCTCAGTTACTGGACCACTGAGGTCCGCTCGTCTGCTAGACCACTAAGTTCTGCTTGTCTAATAGACCACTAAGGTCCGCTCATCTGTTGGACCACTGAGGTCTACTCATATGTTGGACCACTGAGGTCCCCTCCTCTACTGGACCACTGAGGTCTACTCGCCCTCTAGACCACTAAGGTCTTCTCGTCTATAGGAACATTGAGGTCTACTTCGCTACTAGAACAATGAGGTCCGCTGAGCTACGGGACCATAGGGGTCCTCCTGGTTACAGGACCATCGAGGTCCCACTCTTCATATCCTTCGTGTCACAACCAATTGTAGGATTTATGGTGGTATCACACTTGATTCCGAAATAATATACTTCTTAAATTCATCTGTCGTATCTCAAATACCATGAAAACTCACTTAGAGTATAACCAAGGAGCTATCTCGTTGTAAGGGTCCCAACGCTGTAAGCGGTACATCAATCGGATGCCCGATCTGAAAGATATTGGCGTTTTAGTAAACAAGGGCCGGTTTCATCTGGGCCCGATCCAACTTGGTCGGACTGACTTGACCAACCCAGCCCGGGGGTCTTGCATAACCCGACCCAGTTCCACCGACCCAACCTGACCCGGTTGGGTCTGGGCTGACTAGGCCAGGCCTGGCCTAGTGTCCATGCCCATTGGGCCTTGCTGAACTTGGCCCGGTTTGGCTGTGGGTCCAGTTCACCGGGTCACCCAGTGACCCAATTCTCATTCGGTCCGATCCGACTTAGTAGGACCACTTTTGACCAACCGGGCCACCCAAGGGACCATTTTCCCATCTGTCCCTACCCACATTGGCAGGATGGTTTTCCTCCATCCAAGGCCGCCCAACGGCCCAGTTTATTTTGGCTAGCGAGCTTGGATCAGACCTGGATGCCACGCGGCCAGCTGATGCTGACCACCTCACCTCTAAACATGGTCTACACTGGATCATGTATCAGTGCACGTCGTGGCCCGCCCCACGGGCCACTTACCTTGACTCAGTTCCCGATCGATGCCGTTTTTCTATTCCGCCGCATACCCCTCTGGTCACGACCTACACAGCCTCTGCGTGCCGCCAGGGCACACAACCTCCCTCCTAACCTCGACCTTGGTGTCGGTGGCTCCTACTACTACGACGGCCTGGTGTTGCAACTACAGATGGGTTTCCCGGTCTTGTGGTGTAGACCGCCTGGCCACGACCTTTCTTGTCTGGCACCATAGACCGATGCACCGCTGACCTTTGCACCACGAAGAACAGAAAAAACACGAGAATAAAATTGGGGAGGGAGTTCCAATACAAGAACACACAAATAAAGATCCAAGTCTTTGTTCGTGTTGACCCGGATGTGTTCTTGATAGCAGGATCATGAAGAACCAAAAATAAGACAGAATAATCACTAAGATAGATATCCCATTTTTATCCCGCACCATTAACCCTCTCATATAAATGATTGATCTATGGGTTAAAATGTTTGTGAGTTAACCCGAATTCATCTTTTAAAAGAAAGAAAGGGGAAAAGAAATTCACACAGAAAAGCATCAAACCCATACCTGGAAAAGAAGATTTCTCGAGGATGATCGTCCATCATTGTCTGCCGATCTCTGGTTCTGATTCGATCTCCAAGGGTATCGTCACCACTTTCCGAGTTGCTGGCATTCGTCGTTGGAGAGTTTTCCTTTAGAGACTCAGAGGGATTTGGAAGATCCAAATATGATCTCCAATTCCTGTTATCCCATTAAATGGGGAAAATGTGTCACGAAGTTTCTGTTATGCTAAGTCATCATCAACACACTGTTTCATTTATGAAATAGTGTTTTTGTTACTTTGCGTTTTAGTGTCTTTATGCAGTTCCATTTATGGAATGAAATAGTCATCTCTTTACAATTTCGAATAAAATAAGCTTTTTAAGTTTATTTTATTTTCCCTTAAAACGTCCGAAAAAATAATTTTTTCCCTCGACCCATGCCGATCAATGTTAAGTCTTTCTTGAGGAGAAAATCTCATTATGAACTAAACGGTGGTCTCATATTTTTAATCTGAGTTACCATTTGAGAGTTATGTGGATTCAAAAATAAAATAACTTTTATTTAAATTAATTTATTTATGGTTACATCCCAAAAACCAACTTTCATAGCCAACCTGTTTTGGCTATTTTTAGAATCCACCTAAGGGAAGCATACCCTCATGAACTCAATGGTACTATCAGATTTTTAATCTGAGTTACCGTTTATGAGTTATAAGGATTTTCCACTAAAATAACTTTATTCAATTATTTTATTTACGGCCAAAAACTACTTTCCACTTTTGACCCACGCTAACCAATGTTAGGATCTAGATAAGGAAAGAGTACCATCACAAGCTCAATTGGGGTATCCGATTTTCAATATGAGTCACCTTTCATGAGTGAAAATGATTTTTAAAAATAAAATAATTTTATTTAATTATTTTATTTACGGTTATGTCATTTTCAGGTTTTCTCACTAGAGGCCCATGCCGACTAATGTTATGTCACGCCTTGGGTAAAACCAACATCCTGAACACAACGATGCCCTCAGATTTTTGATCCAGACACCTATTTTAGAGTTATTCCACTTTTTCTGGAAAACCTATCACACACACTATTTAAAACATAACATTTTTCAATGGATCATTTTGGGTACTCTTGGCCTCAGAATTGCATGCTGTCTCAACTCCTGGTATTGAAATAATCCTATTTAATTTTCAAAAAAAATCATGGAATTTTGGGGTATTACATTACTCCCCCTTTTAGGGATTTACATCCTCATAAGCCAAAACAAGGGCTAATTAAATAGATGGGGGTACTAAGCATGAATCTAAGCCTCCTACTCCCATATTATCTCCTAGAGATTCCCATGTTTCCTACAAACACACATCAGAGGAATCAACCATCTACAATGGATCCTATCCTATCAATCCTATATCTCTATTGGGTACTTCGCGAATGTCGCCCCATTATCAATCTCTAGCTTACTATGGTTGATGATGTGATAAGGGTCGTGAATGTATCTCCTCATCTAGGATATTTGGAAGATGTCATGCATCCTCTCTAACTACGGTGGTAGATCCAAGAAGTACTCCACCTTTCCCACTCTACGCAGTATCAGGAAAGGTCTAATAGACCTCAAAGATAACCTGCCTCCCCGACCAAATCTCTGTATCCCTCATCGAGGAGAGAACCGTATGAATACATAGCCCCCATCCTCAAGCTCCAATGGTCTCCATCGCCTATCAGTATAAGACATATGTCGGATATGTGTAGTCTTCTTCCATTCTTGGGTGACCTCCACCTTCTCAGTGGTAGCCTGTACCATCTCAGTACCCATGAGTGTTGACTCCCCTGGGTTTTTTCCTACATAATGGTGACCTACATGGTCATCCATACAGTGCCTCAAACAGTTCCATATCAATGGTGGAGTGGTAGTTGTTGTTTTACAAAATCTATACCAGTGGTAGGTGGTCCTCCCAATCATGACCAAAATCAAGAACGCAAGCACAAAGTATGTCCTCCAAGGTTTGTATGGTCCACTCTATCTGACCATTTTTCTGTGGGTGAAGGGCTGTGCTATAGTGCAGCTAAGTCCCAAACACCTCCTGTAATCCCTTCCAAAACAAGGATGTAAAGCGTTCATCCAGATATGAGACTATCAAAGATGGGATTCCATGTATTTGAACTATCTTATACATATAGAGGCATCCCAATCTCTCTACTGAACCCCAATCTTGAATGTGTAGGAAGTATGCCGACTTGGTGATTCATTATTTGATCATACAGATGGTACTGTGTGCCCTAAAAGTATGTGGTAAGCCTGTCATGAATTCCATTGATATCCCATCCCACTTCCACTCTGGTACCTTGAGGGGTTGTGTCAAAACTGCTGAAACTTAGTGCTCATCCTTCACTTGCTAACAAGTGAGGCATCTCGAGACAAACTCTTCCACTGCCTTCTTCATCCCTAGCCACCAGTAATGATGTCGGAGGTCCCGCTACATCTTCGCCACACCTAGATGTACCACCAAAGGGGATGTATAAAACTACCTCAACACTTCCTCCCAAAACACCACTAGTATAACAATTCATCCTATGAAAAGGATGACATGATCCCCACCTTTCAAATATCCATCAGGGGCTTGCCCCGTGGACATCTGGGAATGTGTTGTCTCGTTGTTGGAATCTATGAGTTGTGCCTCCCTGACTCACTGTAAGAGTGGAGGGAAAACTACCATCGACTGAATATAAGTTTTCTACTCTCTATCCATGAAGGATATATGAAGTGAGTCCAACTGCTCTAAGGCTTCTTTCAGTAGTTGTAAACTCGATCTATTACTGAGAGCATCTGCCACCATGTTCAGCTTCCAAGAAGTATAGACTATCTAGAAGTCATAGTCCTGGAGGAACTCTAGCCAACACCACTGTCTCATATTTAGATCCTTCAATGAAAATATATACTTAATACTTTTGTGTCCAGAGTAGGCGATGAACCATTCTCCCATGAAGGTAGTGTCACCACATCATCAATGCGAAGAATACCGCTACTAACTCAAGATAAGGGCACTCTTGAAACTTTTTCTTAATTGATAAAATGCCTACGAGCACCTTTCCATATACATGAAATTACACCCCTTTTAACGGAAGGATGGGTTCATTGTCCCTTTATTATTGGGTACTCTTTATCCACATCCAATTGGTAAAAATGCCAATAATACACACATAACCTCAAACAATGGGTCTTAATAATCCTTTCCTACACCCTCATCTCGAAAATCTACAAGAAATACATTTGATATACTAATGATGATATTGGTTCCATCTCAGGGTGTATAATGATAGAGAAGTCCATCTCCCTGTGGGGTGGTAATACTAGAAACATCTTCTGGAAAGACGTCCCCGTACTCTTACACTACTGTTAGGAACTAAAAACTCAAAACATCCCCTGCCACATGGGTAAGGCTGGCCAACTCAATTGTGATATGCTACACCCTCCTATGAATGAGTATATCACTTGCTTCCTGGGTTTCCTTCTTCATCAACCAAGGAAATCCCCATTCTAATGCAATAGACATAACACATCCTTTTTTCTAAAATAGTCAATGTGAGCATGAACTGTGGATGACTAGTCCATCCCCAAACTAATTTCATAAGACCTTGACACTACCACCAAGAGTTTCCAACTGAAAATCTTTCCTTAAGGGTCAGATCAAACTATCAGGATAAGTGTGGTTATCGATTCTCCTACCATAGGTATCTCTAGATGTAAGGGTCAAGTCAATGGTTTAACCAGAAAATCTAGGTCTTGAACAAGGTTTGTGATAATAAGGAATGATTAGAACATGTGTCTATTAATACGATAGATAATAGTAGAAAAATATCATACCTCAAATAATTTCTAGATCCCTTGGGTCATAATCCTTGTCCACATGTAGCTACCCCCTTTCCTTATCCTCTAGCTTCTGAGCTTGGTGTGGAATACATTGGGGTGCTGGTTGTAACATGTCAAAATGTATAACACCTCCTACTACTCTCACATCTCTTCTACCATGTCTTCCACCCTATAGATTAATCGGTTTCTATCACTATCTCCTCCCTGGTTACCCATACACTGTTTTACTATCAGCACAGTGGACTAGAACATCTCTAGCAAGATGTCCCCTACCGTCTCTTAAAAAGAAATACCTCTTTCTAGGCCGACTAGACTCACCCTATGAGCCTTGATCTGTAGATCCTATATCATGGGACCTATGAATCATCTATTGTTTACCTTCCACGAATTAATCGTCCAACTATTTCTTGGTGGTATCTCCTGTATGAGCATTGGGCACAATTTCAGTGGAAAGAACTCCTCTCTGAAGAGACACTCAAAGTCTATCCTGGTGAGGGTCGCCTCCTCATGCTTATGGATGGTCAAAATCCACCATCTCCTAATGGAGCCCCTATAGAAGGCTCATGGCTAGAACCACCATCTGGTCAAGTGGCTTCCTCACTAAGCAGAAGACTCACGTCACTACCTACAGCCAATACTCAATGACCTAAGGATCTATATCTCCCCAAAACCTGAGAGGTCTTTATCTCTAGAACTAATGTAAGGCACTGAGCCTATGTGCATCCTCTACTGGTAGTGATTCTAGTAACTTCTGACCCACAGGTGGTGGTAAAGCTGGGAAACCACCCGAAGGTACCATCTCAGACAACGATCACTTTACCAAAGAGTCATCACTCTGTGAACCATCCTAGTGGTCACTCACTAGAATCCTGGCTAGATGGCTGGATGGATGCATCTTGAAAGATATAAAGATGAATTGAGATTAACAAATTACACCTGGTGAGCTGACTCTAACTCAGAAATATCATGAGAAAACATTCAAAGAAGAATTCAACCTGTGTTTTCATGTACCGAGTTAGAAAACATAATTCAGGGTTCTGATGTGTGGATATGTCGGCCACCGCACCAACCCTAGACTCCCTAGACTGAAAGAAGAACTTGAAACAGTTAACAATATTTCCCAATAAAAATTTAAAGACTCTTATTTATTATGTTAGAACTGACCTCCTTTGATATCACTTTATCATGATCCATCCCCCAGGGCACGTGCCGTGACTACCCCAAGCCAGCCTTCCATAGGCGAGGGGCTGGCGACTATCACCGAGTAGGAATATCCCAAAAGGGAAGGAATTTTCCTTTAATCCTATACACACTCACAAAGATAAAACTGTAGAAAGTAAACACAAAGTAAACCACAACTATCACTGAGAAGAATAATGAGAATACAATACAAACAGAAAGTACAAAGGGGCCAGAATACAAGCCCAAAAACAAAAATAAAATTACAACTACCATGGTTCGTCTACTCAAGACCCCACCTGAAGGGTAGCTTAAAGGTAGTTGACTATAGCCATAGAAGTACACCCATATTTCCTATCTCACTGTGCAACACCTGGTCTTGGACCACCAATGTCTCAGTCAAAACATCGATCACCTGCATGGTAAATGACATGTGCAGGTGAAGCCCATGCAGGGAGGAGTAACACAATACTAAGTAGGGAGTTCCTCTTGGCTACTGGAGCATCGAGGACCCACTCGTCATATCCTTCATGTCACAGCCATAAATAATATTACTACTCATAGTGCACTTGATTTCAGAATAATCTACTCCTCAAGCCATCGATCGTATCTCGAATTCCATGAAAAATAACTTAGAGTATACCCAAGGTACTGTCTCATTACTAGGGTCCCAACGACCATGGGCAGCGTGTCAATCAGACGCTCGGTTTGAAATATATTAGTGTTTTAGTAAACAAGGGTTGGTTGCATCTGGGCCAGGTCCGACATGGTTGGACCTTCCCAACCAACCCGGATTGGGGGTCCCGCATGACCCAACCCAACCAAGTTGGGTATGTGTCTGCACCGCCATGACCCCCACTGGCTGTGGCCTCCAAAGCCTTGGCGCACCTCCTCATGCCTTCTGCCAGCCTCAGTGCTGGTGGCTCCTACTACCGCAATGGGCTAGGTACCATGGCCTGGTGCTGCAACCTCTTGCTGATATAATGGACCGCTTGGTTGAGGCCTTTATAACCTAGCACTACTAGCTGATATGCTACTAACCTTTTCACCACGAAAAATAGGAAGAAAATAAGAATAAAATTGGGGAAGGAGTCATAATACAAGAACACCCAAAGAACAATCCAGGTCTTTGTTCGTGTTGACCCAGATTCATTGATGTTAGAAAGATCACAAAGAACCAAAAATAATGTGAAATAATCCCTAAGATAGATATCTTGTTTTTATCCTACATTATTAACCCTCCCGTATGAACGATCGATCTACAGGTTAAATTGTTTGTGAGTTAACCTGTATTAATCGTGTAAATGAAAGAACGGGGAAAAGAAATTCACACAGAAAAGAATTAAACTCCTACCTCAAAAATAAGATTGCTCGAAGATGATCATTCATCATCTTCCATCGATCACCGGTTCTGATTATCTATCCAAGGGTATTGTCAATGCTTTTAGATTCATCGACATTCATCGTTGGAGAGTTTTCCTTTAGAGACTCAGAGGGATTTTCAAGATCCAAATCTCATCTCTAATTCTTGTAATCCCATTAAATGGGGAAAACACGTCGTAACGTTTCTGTAATGCTGAGTCACTGTCGTTACGTTGTTTCATTTATGAAAAAACATTTCTATTACTTTGCGTTGTAGTGTTGTTATATGATTCAATTTATGGAATGAAATAGTAGGCTCATCGCTGCGTTGCAGTGAAACAATTTTGAATAAAATAAACTTTTTAAGTTTATTTTATTTTTCCTTAAAATGTCTGAAAAAACAAAATTTTCCCTCGACCATTGTTAATCGAGGTTAAATTTTTCTTTGGGATAACATCTCATTACAAACTCAACAGTGGTCTTGTATTTTTAATCCAAGTTACCATTTTTGAGTTATGATGATTCGAAAATTAAATAACTTTTATTTAAATTAATTAATTTATAGTTACATCCCAAAAACCAACTTTCACAGCCGACCCACATCAGTCGATGTTAGGCTCCTCCTAAGGAAATAATACCCTCAAGAACTCAATGGTACTCTCAGATTTCCAATCTGAGTTACTATTTATGAGTTATAAGGATTTGAAAATTAAATAACTTTATTCAATTATTGTATTTATAGCCAAAAGCTGATTTCCACTATTGACCCAGGCTGACCAATGTTAGGTTCTACCTAAGTAAATCATTCCCTTATGAGCTCAATAGTTGTCTCATATTTTCAATCCGAGTAACCGTTTGTGAGTTACAAGGATTTGAAAAATAAAATAATTTTATTTAATTATTTTATTTACGGTTATTCCATTTTCGGGATTTCTCATGGGAGGCCCACACCGACTAAACTTAAGACACGCCTATGATAAACCCACCATCCTAAATACAGAAGTGTCCTTGGATTTCTGATCTAGGAACCCGTTTAAGAGTTATTCCACTTTTTTAGGAAAACCGCTCACACGCACTATTTAAAACTTTTCATTTTTCGATGGATCATTCCGGGCACTCTAGGACTCAGAATTAAACAACATCTCAGCTCTTGGTCTCGAAATAATCCCATTTAATTTTTTTAAAAAAATCCTGAAATTCCGAGTTATTACAATTTGAATGATTCTACAGATGTTCAATGTTTAATGTTATCACCCATGACCAATGAGCTTTTTAAGAAACATGAGGACATGGATGAATATAGAATAATGTTACACCTTTGGGATCTTTATTACAAGAATTTTAGACATGAGAGACATAAGATCTCTAATGATTTGTTTACAAATAATCTCGGAGAGTTTGTGTCAGCTAGGCCTCATGTAGTCAATTTTATTGGATACATTGAACGCTTATACATCTTAGGGATTGAATTCTCCGATGAGTTTCATATAGATCTCATACTTTCATCACTTTCTAAGACCTTATCCATTTTAATTCTAATTACAATTTGAGCAACAATGAGAAGAGTTTTTTTAGAACTTCTTACTTTGATTCACCAAGTGGACATGGGGCATGAGAAAACTATGGTATTTATGGTGAATAATAAAAAAAGAACAAGGAAATGGGGACCAAGAATAATAAAAAGTATAAATATTCCAAGTACCATCCTTCCAAAAAGATGAATATCCAAAGGCACAATAAGGAAAAGGAGGCAGTATGTTTTTCATGTGGGAAGACATGCCACTAGAAGGAGAAATTCACCCAGAAGCAAGGCAAATCTAAAGGTGCATTTTTTATTGAGTGTATTCCTTCAATATCTACACATTGGGTATTAGATACAATTTTTGGTGATCACATATGTATCCAAATGTTGGAACCAAGAAGATTTCAAAATATTTATAGAGTAGAGGTGGATTTGAGAGATGCTAATGGTGTGAGGTTGGATACTCTGTTCATTTATGACTACCACCTTTCATTACCAATGAGAATGAATTTGGTTTTAAAATATTGTTATTATGTGCCAACGGTTACCAAGAACATAATTTTTATATCATGCCTAGATGAAAATGGGTTTATTTTTAAGTTTGAAAATAAAAGTTGTTTCTTTTATAAAGACAAAATATGTTATAGTATGGAACATTTAAATATTGGTATTTATGTATTTAATTATGAAAACCAAGTATTGGAAATTGACGACGAATCATGTTTACACAAGTCATATAACACCTAGCTATTTCATCAATGTATTGGTCATGTAAATGAGAAGTGTTTGAAAAAGGTTTGTCAAGATGATTATTTAGACTCGTCTGATCTAAAACCATTTGAAATATGTCATAATTGTTTACAAGGAAAAATTACCAAACCGTTATTTGATGGATAGGGTGAAAGGGACACAGAGATTCTAGGATTGGTATATACTAATGTGTGTGGACCATTTCTAGTAGAAGTTATAGGTGGGTATTATTACTTCATACTTTTATTAATGACTTGAGAAGATATGGTTATATATACGTGATGAGGTATAAGTTTGAGTCCTTTGAGAAATTCCAGGAATTCAATAATTAAATATAGAATAAACTTTGAATGAAGATAAAGACGATTTTATTGGATTAAGGTGGTATATATATTAACCAATAGTTTATTGACTTTCTATGAGAGTTTGGGTTTATATCTCAACTCACTCCAACTTATACACCATAGTGGAATGGTGTAAGTGAAAGAAGGAATCATACCTTGTTAGACATGGTAAGGTAGATGATGAGTCATGAAAATATTTTATTATCCTTTTGGGTATATAAATTACAAAATACAGCATACAATTTTAGTAGTTTCAGTTACTAATTTCTAAACTTTCTCTCCTTATTAATCATTTTCTCTTTGTTGAACTCATTGATGGGAAACATGTTTTTCTTGAATTTAACTTTTAGATAGTTGTTTCTTAGAATGACATGTTTCTTTGAAATGTACTAATCGAGTCTTATCAATAGTTCAAGGTGTTTCTCCATCTGGATCCTCATACTAAGGCTCTTATCTGATTCTAGGACATTTAATAAGTTCCTCATGGGATCATTATTCTAAAGATTCCTCATCCAGATTTGTTGAGACAAACTGTAGTTTTATTTTAGTAGGTTGAGAAACAAATTCTATTCTAGAATCACCAATTTATTTATTCCTCAAACTAACTGATTCTATAAATTTAATATTTCCTTTCTCCCTTGGAGAAATAGGATCTGATTATTGCTTATTAGTTTCGCTTACTATCAATAATTGAACTTTCACTATACTCTAAAATAAACCTAATTTTCTCAGAGTACCATTATTTAGAACATTACTGTGGTGACATCTAGTTTGATAATAAAAAATTTGAATCTTATTATTTCTGAAAAGAATAAGAGAAATAATCTGTCCATATGGATAAAAGGCATCTTAGCCTCTGATTGGCAGTAGTGATTCAGATAAATCATCATATATATGAGACAGTTCAATTTTATATCATTGATAAATAGAAACATGATATACATGTTTGGGTACAAAATATTTTCTAACTCAGTAGTCCTTAGAAGGATATCTATCTAAATAATCTTTACCAAAACTTTCTAGTCATCCTTAAGATATTTTAAAAACATTTTTATAATATTGTTTTTTCCAAAAAGGAAAGACATAATATCTTCTGATTTTTGATCCTGATTTCCAATTGATCAAAAATCAAAATAGAATACTCCTTAGTGGAGGAATTTTAAAATTTGAAAAATTTCTACTGAGGATATCGAAAACTCCTTATAATATACTCATGAAGTTATTATATCCTCTATTTAACTAAAACTAAACTGAACATTTATATAAAACTAATTTAGTTCTATCTCATAAAAGAAGTCTATATTTTCCTCATTAAACTCAAATTATAAACCTTGAAATGAAAAATCTTATTTGAGTAGAATATTTTTCTGGTATAGCCATTCAAAATCAACGAACTTTTCTTGAAGAATCTTATAAAAGGGGAAATGTTGATTATTTGGATCACTTTCTTCACCTTCATATATTTTCTTTTCCTTCATAATTTTTGAGAATATGTAGGTTGAAGGTTTTCAGATTCTAGTTTTTGGAAGAAAGATGAGGGCTCTGATAGTCAAAAGGTTTTAAATTGAAGGGTATGGAAAGATGAAGATTTTTCTGATGGTTTGGTTACGTGGTCAGGTTTCTCTTATCGATTACATAGGGTAATCATTAAATTTTAATTTTGAAATGATTCGATTTAAAAAAAGGTGAAACAAATATATTTTTAAATAAATTAACAAACAATTTCTAAATAAAAATAATTGATAGAGAAATTAACCAAAATAAATTAGTAAAAAATTATTTAAAATTAAATATCCCTAACTCCCCCTTAAAAAATTTAAAACTTGTAGAGGTAAGTGTTTTAGTAAAAATATTATCTAATTGATATTTGGTATTTAAAAATTCTTAATATATATCCTTTTTAAGAACATGATCTCTTTGAAAATGATGCCTTATATCAATATTCTAAGTTTGATAATGACTTAAATGATTTTTGGAAACCTTAATGTTACTAGTATTACCACATAAAATAGGTATATTATTCAATGTTATCACAAAAATCTAGTAGAGTGTGTTTTATTTGCAACACATGTGCACAAAAACTTCCAAAAGATATATATTATGCCTCGAATGTTGACAGGGAAACTAAATGTTATTTCTTACTTGAGCATGATACTAAAGATTTTTCGAAAAAGTGAAAAGTTCATGAGGTGATTTTTCTATATAATCTACATCCTCAAAATTCAGCATCTGAATATGAAATTACACTAAAATAATAATCTTTTGGACAAATAAGATATTGAAAAATAGTTCCTTTTAAATATCCAAAAATTATTTTAATATCAGTAAGATTGTATTATTTTGAATTTGACTAAAATCTATCACATGAACATATATAAAACATTATGTATGATCTTATAGCAGTAAGATATAATAAAATACCAATCATACTTCTATATAACTTGTTTTCAACCAGTTTTACAGCTTCATCCAAATAAAATTTTATATTTTTACACATGGGATTGTGTATTTCTTATTGTTTTCAAGTCCAAAATTTTTCAATAAATCAATAATATATTTTCTTTAATTTAAATAATTTCCATAATATTTTTTATTGATTTGAGATCTTAAAAAGAAATTCAATTCTCCCATCATGCTCATTTCAATTTTTTTGCATTAGATTTGAAAAATCATTACAAAGATTTTTATTCATTGAACTAAAAATTACATCAACAACATAAATTTTTATTGATAAAATATTAGAAAAAAATATTTTCCTAAAAATATCAGTATCTTCTTATCCCACAGAAAATCCATTTTGACAAAAAATGAGCTTAATATTTCATTATAGGCTCTAGGTGCTTGTTAAGGCCGTAAATAGATTTCGGAAGTTTAAAAACATAATTTGGTTTTTAAGGGTTTTCAAAACCTTGGGGTTGCTTAATATAATATTTCTCTATTAAATATTCATTTAAAAATGAATATTTAACATTCATCTGATATAATTTAAAATTCATATGATATTCATAAGCTAAAAAGATTCTAATGGATTCTAATCTAGCTACAGGCACAAAGGTTTCATCATAATCTATTCCTTCATCATAATTATATTCTTTTTGTACTTAACTAGATTTATTTCTGGTTATGGTCTCTTTATCATACAATTTATTTCTAAAGATCAATTTTGATCCTATTATAGGGTAATATGATGGTATTTCTACTAATTATTAAAATTCATTTCCTCTTAACTGGTTTTTTTTCTTTTTGAATGGATAACAACCAACTCTCATATTCTAAATATTCTTTAATGGAATTGGGTTCTAACTGAGATAGAAAGGTATAAAATTCAACTAAGTTTCCTATATTTCTTCTATTCCTAACTACAATATCTATATTTCCTATAACACTTTCTAAGGGATGGTCATTTAAGGTTCTAGAAAATCTTGGTAAGACACTTTAAAGTTATTCAGTTTCATGTTCTTATGAGCTAGACTAAATTTCATTTATATCATTTTCAAAATCATCTTTATAAGTATAAAGACTCATGTTGTCAATAGAGTTAGTAATTTCATTTGTTTGATCTTTCTCTTTATTAAAAGGGTTAGTTTCATCAAAATTCACAAGAACCAATTTTTCAAAAATCCTTGACTTTTTATTAAACACTCTATAGGCTTTATAATGAGTATAATACCCTAAAAATATTCCTTTATCAGATTTTGGATTGAATTTAACAAGGTTTTCCTTTGTATTAAAGATATACATCTTGCATCCAAATATGTTAAAGTACTTTACTTTAGGTTTTCCATTATTCTAGAGTTCATAGGGTGTCTTTTTAATAATTAGTCTTATTAAAACTCTATTCATAATATAGAAAGATATTCTTATAGATTCTTCCCAAAAATAGGTAGGAATATTGTATTTATTCATCACATTCCTTTCTATTTCTTGAATAGTTATGTTTCTTCTTTAAAAAATCTCAATTTTTTGAGGAGTTCTTGGTGTATAGATTATTTGTTTAATACATATATTTGAGAAAAAAATTAAATTATTTATTCTTAAATTCTCCACCATGACCACTTATTAATGAAATTATTCTAAAATCATTTTCTTTTTGAACAAATTTTCAAAAGCTTTCAAAAACAGTGAATACCACACTTTTGAGTTTTAGAAAATAATCCCAAGTAAATCTTGAAAAATCATCAAATAAAACATAAAAATATAATTTACCAGAAAAAAATTCTACTCTTGATCATCTAAAAAAATCCATATGGATAAGTTCTAATGGTTTAGATGAAGAATTTTTTTAATTGATTTGAAAGAAGATTTATGTTGTTTTTAGATTTGGCATACACCACAAAATATATCATTATCAAATTTAAGAAAAGGTAAATTAGAAACTAATTTTTTCATAGATAATTTATGTAAATAATATATATTTCAATGTTCAGGTCTCCTATGATAGATCCATGATTCATTTTTCTTAGCAGTTAAATAATTCACTTTCTATTTATATAAAGAATTAAGATCAAAAGTATAAACATTTTTAGTTATTTGTGTTCTAAACTTAACCAATTTATCTTTGAAAATTGAGAAGGAATTTTTAGAAAAATCAACATAAAATCCATCATCACAAAGTTGAGAAATGATTATCATATTTTTATTTTGACCTTGTACATACAATAATTTATTGATTGAGATTATCTTTGGATCTCCAACAGTTACAAATCTAATAATTTTTCTTTTTTCATTATCCCCAAAAGTGACTAGACCTCCATCCATTTGATTTAGTGTATAGAAATTTAATGAGTCTCCACTCATGTGTCTAGAAAAACCACTATCCATATACCATATAGAATTTTTTTTCTTAGTGTGTTTTTCCTGTAAATACATTTAAACATATGCTTGTTTTAGTACCCATAATTTCTTGGGTCCAGTTGTGTCAACAAGTAGTGATCCCAAAATCCAGATCTACCTTATTTTTCCAAAACTTGTATTACTAGATTTATACATATTTTTGGAAATAAAAGACTTTTTAATACCACTAATTTTAGGATTTCTCAACTAACAGTTGTTAGTTTAATGACCTTTTATTCCAAAATAATAGTAGGTATCATTTTTTGAATTGGGTACAAAATTATTTTTGTATAATTTTTATTTTTCACCCTTCCTCCATATTCCAAACTTTTCTATTTTAATAAAATTATTTCCAATAATTTTATTCAAATTTTTGTCTCCTTTTTTTTAAAATACTAGACACACTTTTATAAGATTATACTTCAACCTATAATTCTTTTATCATTTTTTCATGATCAATGCAGGTTGATGTAGAAGGATTGAATTTTTCAATTAGTTCTTGATGTTGTTTAAGAATTGTATATATTTCTCCTAAAACAACATTATGAATATTTTTTAATGATTTATTATTCTTTATTAAAGAATCATATCTCTATTCTAGTATTTAATAGTAAGGAACTAATTTATCATTTGAGCAGCTATCCGAGTGAGAGGGGGAAGAGTAATGGGATTTTACCTCTTTTTCCTTAGCCATAAAGCATATATTTGATTTTATATTTTTGGTCATTTTTCTAAATTAGATTTCAATGAGCTATTGGTGTCTTCAGATAAACTCCACGTAGCTTTCATGGATCTTTTTCCTATATGATCATAATCACAATTCTTTTTATATTTATTTTTTATCCTCTTTATTTCATCTTTCAATTGGGGGAAATCAGGTCTGATGTGACCCATATTTTTTCATTTGTAACATCTTACTTATCTGGGTTCTCTTTTATCCTTATTAAAGGATTTTTAAATCCTAATTAATTCTTGTAGAATTTTATAAAGTTTCTTGCTTATTGAGAAAGTTCAATTTCAGAGTCTGATGAATCTGAATTTTTATCTATTTTAACTTCTTGTTTTGATTTTCTATGAGGCTTTTGAGATGTTACATTGAGAGAAATGTTTTCCATTTTCACTAAAATATTGTGATATTTAACTTCATATTTCATTTCTAATTCATTCATCATCAATGTTCCAATTAATTCATTCATATTCGAATTCTTAATAGGTGATTATTATTAAATAGTTTCAGATATTCCATTCCATTTAGAGGTAAGTACTCTAAGTACTTTTAGAGCTTGATCTAATTGACTAATTGATATCCCAAGTATGTAATATTGTTGAAAATATCTATTAAATATACATTCATTAATGTAATACTTTCACCATCAAACATTCTAATGTTTTCAAACATTAATTTTACAGTTTTATACCTCATCTATCTGATGTTATTTGATCTTTGATATGAAACATCTATTGTATTCCACATTTCATAGGCAGTAGGACATTGTGATACATGATTAAATTTATTAGGACCAAGTCCATAGATGAAAACATTCATTTTCATTGAGTTGATATCATATTCATATTATATTATAATAACCCAAGTTTCTGGTTTCTCAGGAATTACATAAGGAGTGATGATATTTGAATAGAATTTGAATACCAAATTCTTTATATAGATGATCATTTGTGATTTCCAGCATCCATGGTTTTCACCATTTAAATATAGGGCACAAATCATAGAAATAACTTTTGTTAGATCGTCCATTGACATTTGCTTTGTATTGACCTTCTTATCTTAATCTCTCTAGAGTTTTTTCACAGAAGATCACCTATGATACCACTTGTTAGGTCAGAATAACAAAAATATACACAATAGGGGGTAAAATTGTGACTTTTTGATAAACTCTAAATATTCTGGATTTTAATTCTCTTTCCGATTTATACATATATGAAATGTTCTTTTATGTGATAAATATGAGTATTGGGTAAACAATAAAGAAGAAAAAATCAATTTTTATTGAGGTTTTGGGAACAAAGATCCCCTATTTCACTCCACCAATATTCTCTCAGTGATCTTGTTGATTTTCACTAGAAAAGATCCTCTTATCACATGAACTTCAAATCCAAAACTGAGTACAGGCAGTTAAAACCTTTACAAAAAGGATAAACAACGCCTTATGGTTCTTTAACAGGGAACCAATTATCCATAGCTTTGTGTAATAAGCTTAAACTTAACGACAACTAGAACAAGTATTTGAAACTCTAATAAATAAAAATATTTTCATTTATTGAGGGTTCTGGGTAAAATTCACAGTTGCAGCAGCAACAACTAATAGTAGATGGATCTTCTTCATCAATAATAATCTTCAAGTAAGAAGAAATTCAAAGAAGTAATTTATTCAATTGATCTTTAGTAAAGAATAGAAACAAACAATAAATAGTTCACTGTACTACGAGGTTGAAATATATATCTTCAAAGTGTAGCCTCTTTCAAAAAATAATAGATTCGATCGTTCTTTGTAGTAGATCTGTCAAAATATATTAATAGAAAGTATGGAGTTTATAAATAAAAAATTTATCACTCTTGAATATAGTATATCTCTATATATTTTTTCACAAAAAATATCCAATCATATATATAGAACAAAATATTTTTCTTTCAGTTGATTAGATCCAAAAAATATCACCTGAAAGATTACAAATATTCAAATCTGGATCGACCAGAGTAGTTTTAACTTCTTTTAAATATATGAATGATTTACTCTGTTTAATATGAGTCTTTGATTCAATCATAATGATCCTTTGAATTCGTAACAAGTTAGCTTTGAATCGATGTTTATTTATGTCAATACTGTTACAGAAATCTTGGATAAAAATGAGGATTTAAAATATCCATCATTGAATAGTCAAACATAGGGTTCGTTCATAAAAAAATACAAACAATTGGGTTGAAAATGTAGGTTTGATCATAAAAGTAGGTTTGATCATAAAATTAGGTTTGATCATAAAAGTAGTGTTGATGTACCATATGTTGTATCCTAAAACATAGGATTCCATACTAATATAGTGTTCCTTAAGAATAATTTCCTTTCTCACAAACTTACGGTTTCTTACTTACGTAGGGTTCTTTAACCATAATTTACTTTCTCAAAAACTTATGGTTCCTTAACCATAATTTTAGATAATGTACAGTTTATGATTCATGCATGATGTTCTGAAATGTAGGGTTCATTACTTATGCATTGTTCTGAATGAAGCATTCATTCCTTACATGTTGTTCTAAATGTAGGGTTCATTCCTTACATGCTGTTTTGAATGTAGGTTCAATCCTTATGCTACACTTACCAATGTAGGGTATGAACAACATTTCTAGAAAAAACTAAAATGCTTTCTGCACACTTATGAATATTCCTTTTGGATTAATAACTTGAATATAAATTCAGAATGAATATTTTAAAGGATATTAATTTTCAAAAATTCACTTCAAGTAATATCATTAGTAAAAAACAAGGGTATTTGTGAGCATCAAAATCAATAATATTTATAGAGTATTGTTGAGACAATACATTCCCAACAGTTTAGATTAAGAATTTGAGAAATAGATACTAAATTGTATTCTACTGATATTTTCATTACCTCAATGCTAGATATATTTTTCTTATATTCATTTTTTGGTGTAGAAATTAGAGATTTCATTGTCTGAGGTTTTCATTGTAAAATATATAAGTTTTAAATTGTATTTATTTTCTTAAAATACTTCATGATTGGTGAGATTCTGGGGCTTGGAATATATATCTTATGAACCTTGAGTTCAATGATGTATTTCTACCAATCATGTTGGTTGAAGAGGATCTCAGGGATAAAACTACCTGTTACTAATGGTTTATCGAGGAGGTTACAGGGTTCATAACTTATATTTTCAAATATGGTAGATCGATGAAGTTCTAGGTTCAGAACTTGTATACCTTGGATATCGTTACTGATCCTCCTAACACTTTGGTATAAAATTTAATATTCCCTATCACTAGAACTATTGGTAATATCTTCTAATAATATCATTTTAAAGTATTATACATATTTTTATATAGAACATTTTCATTTTTTTATATTGTTTTTATTTTACAATTTGATTGTTACCTTGGTTAAGTGTTTAAATTATTAGTGTTTTATTTATGTTGAATTTATATTTTGTTGTACTATTATTTGTTTAGATTTTGTAACTTTCAAATATTTTACAGTATCAAGTGGAAGGAAATTATAATTTTCTTTTGGATTCAATTCAACCCCTGAAGTCTCCATACTAATAAAACACTTAGTATCAAATAAAGTATCTACCTTTAGGACTTTGGATCTTACCTTTTTGGAACTTATCATGTTTCCTTACACAAATTTGTTTATATAGGAAATATCATTCTTTCATGGTAGTTTCTTTACCAATCAGAAATTTGGAAAATTTTAATCTGATTCTTTCTCCAATTTTAGATGGAGAATATTATGAATATCAGTGAGATCGAATAAAGTTGTTTTTTTACTAATAGTGGATTTGGTCATTATGAAATTATGATAAAAAATTATAGAATTCCAGAGAAGGAATTTTTTTCTTTTATTAGTAAAAAAATTTAGAGTTCGGTAAAATTTTAAAGCCTAAAATACCTTACTTTGTTTTATGATGAGGAACATTTATATTCAAATATCTTCATTTGAAATTGTAAATGGTATTTAGAATATTTTATATATAACACATTTTATAACATCAAAATTCTTGGAGAGTAAAAGGATGATATTATAGGCTTATTATTAGTATTTTTTTATTATATGGGAATTAGTGGCATAAATTCATCAATGGTTTATGATAGATATGAATGGCTTGTAATCTATTAGTGAGTGGGAAATCATGGATGAATAGTTAGTTGAGAAGATCAATGATATACTTCCTAGAAAATTATAATTTAAGAGAACAATGATAGTGTTGATTCAAAGAATAATATGCTTCCTTCTAATGTGTTTAAATTTGGTGATGCCATATTTCAGGTTAAAAAACATCTATAAACTTTGGGTAAAAGTGTATCTTTTAGTATCTTTTATAGGGGTATTTGGATTATAATCTGATACACCATATTTTTTTTATTTTCTATCAGGTTCATTTTTTATTCATATACTTCTATGATTTTATAGAACTTCTAAAAAACTGAATTTTAAATGTGTTTATAAGTTTTATACTTTTTTATTTTTTCCACTATTATGAATGAAAGAAACCTAGTCACATAAGAATAGATAGTATAAATATAAATAAGAAGGATAAATATTCTCAAATAACTTCAAAAAGGTTAGGGAATAATGTGTTGAAGGTGATGGACACTTGAAAAAATAGTAAAGATCTTACTAATTTAGATAGTTCATTAGAAGATAACAATGACAGATATAAGATAATTGGTTTCTATGAAAAGGATCTTTAGAATGACTCATTATCTATGGATAATGTAATTTTTAATTCACATATGAATTTATCTTTAGTCCCTAATTTTTCTTTTACTTCAGATAATGATGAAGGTACTCTGTCATTTTAAGAGATAGATAAATATGTGACCATCTAGGAGAAGAGATATAAAAGGTTGAAGAAAGTCTGTGATCAGAATAAGGTAAATTTAGCTAAAATTGATGATAGAATTTCTAAACTTACTTTTAATTTAGATGACAAATCAATTACTATTTCAACTAATAATGTTTATAATGAAGTTGTAAAATAGTAATACAAAGTTAGTAGTTTGAAGAATCTTCTTTCTAATTTAAATTTCTTTAGGTATAATTTAGACAATATTTTAAGATAGTTTAAACCCAATAGAAAATATTAAGGAGTCAGTTCTACTTCCAGAACATCACATTTCTAGTCTAACTATTTTTTTCTGAAAAGTGCACCCTTTGCACTAAAATTCAGAGGGGAGTTCACTTGAAGAATAATTATTCATTGAATAAGGTTCAATTATTTGAAAATTCTAGGGCTGATATTTAAAAATAACTAGTATCTATTAAACACCATAGGGTTAGACAAATGTGGGTTCTAAAATTTTCATTTATTAAAATCTTCAAGACCAAGAAAGTTTTGGTACCAAATTATTGATTTATTTTTAGAAAGGATTTCCAGGTACCAGTTTAAGAAACTCTCAATACTACTTTATTTCCAAATATGATTTCTTGTAATTAATTCTTAAAAACTATAGTTCATGAAGGATTTGATTGGAACATTCATGAAATATAAAACCCTCAAATGTTAATGGAACTAATTTTTTTTGTGATCGTGAAGGAACTAATTTATGTAATGTTGAATACTAGTAAAATATTTATCTGTTTTTTTATCTTTTTTATACTTTTGTTTTTTGAATGTTTATTTTATACTAAAAATGGATAATTTTTTTCAAAATTTTCTGAACTAAATATTAGCTTGTTGATATTTTCACCAAACCTTTAAATTATAAAATATTTGAATACATTAAATATAATATGGCCATGATCATTGCTAAGGGATCACTTTCCTATTATTGTTTTACAATATCTTAAAATTGAAAAACTCCTCAATAAAGGGGATGAAATATTTTTAGATATAATTATGCTAACTTTTTTTTCAAGTACTTCATATTTTTTAGAAGAAATTTGAATGAAAATTATAAGATGTATTTTAAACATCATTCAAAACTAAATCTTGAAAAAATTTCTTTGTTTAATGAACTTAACAGTAGTTATATTCCAAAAGGTAATTTTTTTTACTTCAGTTATTTTATTCTTATGAAAAGACACCCCTATTATATTTTTTTTGGTTTACTCTTAAGTAAATTTTTTAAAGTACTCTTATGTATTTTTAATTTACAATTATGTTTTTTTTATTTTTACACATACTTATATATATGTATTTGTATATTCATTCAAATATATACTATAAAAATTTCCTTAAAATTTCTAGTTTTAATTTTTACTATAAATTTCCAATTAAAATTTACATTGGAAATTTTCATTGAAAATCTCAAGTGAAAATTTACACAGGAAATTTTAAATGAAATTTTACATTGTTGATTTTTGTATTTTCACTGGAAATTTAAACATGTAATCATTTTAAAATTTTTATAACAAAATTTCTAACATAAAATTCCAGTGAATATTTCTAGTGAAAACTTACACCAGAAATATCATGAAATTTTTACCATGAAATTTTCTTTTGAAAATTTCACTCAAAATTTTCAGTGTAAATTTTCAATTTAAATTTTCACTTTGAATTTTCTATGAAAATTTCAATTAGAATTTTGAATTTTTTTCATTAAAAACAAAATTTTGAGTATAATTTTAAACTGGTAACTATAAATTTCAACTATTTATTTGTTTAATGTTATCCAAAATGGATTTTAAATAGAATGGAGTTGAAGAGTCTTAGGATTTGTAATTATTCATTTAGAGAGTTTTGGATCTTTATTTAAAGAGTTGTACCTCTTCATTTAAAGAGTTTTAGTTACACATTTAAAGAGTTGTGACCCTTCATTAAAAGTTGTGTGGCTCTTTATATATTAGGAAATTTTGGGATCTAATGAACATGTTTGTAAATAAGATTAAATATGTAACATCCTGAGATTTTAAATATGAACACTAGGTTTTATTGCATATTCAACATGCAATACTGAGTTTAAACGAACCACTAAATATTATTAAAATATTATTATTTAAATATGACTGTTTTAACCTATCTATTAAATTGGAGGGTATGAATAGAATGAAATAACTTATTAAATTTATATAAAGGTACTAATGAATATAAATTTATTTATAAATTATTATTAATTAATTACTCAATTTCAAGCAAAAGTCATTTTTTTCATAAAAAATATATTTTCCTAAAAAATGATATTTAGTGATTTCTCTGAGAAAATAAAATAATTATTCTTTTCCAATTTTAGAAATTTTAATTTTATAAAATGTTTTTTTAAATAGGTATAATGATATTAACTTAGGGTGAAATTTCGGGATTTTTCAAAAAATATTAATTTTTTAGTGAATAGTGAATAATACTAATTTTTTTAAAATTGTTATTTATTTTTAAAAATTAAGTAATTTAAAGTACCATTATTATTTTAATATTATTTAAAATTAAAATAAGTATTATTTAGTTTTATTAAATCCAATTAATACACATAAATCATCTTTATATTAGATTTTATTATAAGTTTACTTTTAGTCTTTGAAACACTTTTTTCTGAAAACTATTTTAAAGTGAATAGTGTTTCTCCATTTTAAAAAATTAAAATAACTGATAATTATGATTTATTTAAAGGAAATTTTTAGATTATATTTATATAAAAATTAATTTAAATTCATTTAATTGTGATTAATTTTCATGAATTTAACATGAGATCATCTTTTCCTTAAAACATCATTTCTTGAAAAAAAAAAATTTCAACACGTATACGGGTTTAAATTTAAATTAAATTATAATAATTATATGATTTTAATTGAGAAAATTGATTATATATTTATAATTAATATAATTTATATTATCTAATAATGTCAACATAATTTTTTACCACAATGAAGAGTGAAAATGGTAAAAATTAATTATCATGGATAAGGTAAAAATAGGTTTACCAGGGGTTAAACTAAAAATATAAGGTTTAAAATGGACTAAAACTTGTATAATTACTATATTTAGACCTTATATCTTATGAGGTATAAAAATATTTTATTTTTTATCGATTATTAATGAGAAAAACATGTGTCTAATTAATTCTTTTTAAAAATTCCAAGTGTGTCTTCAACCTCACTTATAAAATTCCACCCACTCTTCTCTATTTTCTAAACTTCAAAAACCCATTGGTTAGGAAAATAAATATCCAAATACCTCCATTAATTCCCTCCCAATATGCTATATTCCATTTTTATCATAAAAATTGCCTAGGAATTCTTTTAGTGCAAACCTAAAGAAGTTTTCTGAAGAAGAAGTTTTGTTCTTAATCGAGTGTTTTTTATTTATTATTCCTTATAATTCAGATATTATTAAGACATGATAATATAATAACCTCAGTATATTAAATATATTTATATTATTTTATGTTAAGGTCATTACCTATATCAATATCCTCCTCTATTAAATGGGAAATGAAACTGTTTATCATGTGTATGACAAACTACAGCCTCACGAACGACATAATTAATTTTCCATCACCACTTATCACGTCAAGATATAATGATGTATGTAATGTTTATATATTATATTTATGTTATAATTATGCTTATGTAATTATAATATCATATATACCTGCTTAATTTAATTTCTATAGAGAATACGATAACATCACTCATGTGTACGATAGACTACCACCTCGTGAAGAAATGTGATTCATTTTTCACTTATGATTTACATGGAAGGTAATAAGGATTAATTTTATATTTATATATGATATTAATGAAATATTAATCATTATTTAAAAAATATCATATAATTTCTTACCTTACCATCCATTGAATAAGTGAGAATGTCATTCGTGTGTACGGTGGACTACCGTCTTGTGAAGTGATGTGATTTGTTTTTATTAATGAATCACATAGATGGTATATGTTATTATATTTAAAGAAATAATATTATATTTATGATTTAATTATCATACTGTAAAGATAAAGTAACACTTACCTTATTTCCATCTTGATCTTCCAAAAATAGAAATGTTACTCATGCGTACATACAACCTACCATCTCAATGATTATAATGTAGTTCATTTTTCATAAATGTATTTCATGTTTGGATTTAAAAGTATAATTTATATATATAAATTAAAATTATTTCATTATTTATATTCTGGATATGATTAAATAATAATCTATTTGACCTTATTCAACTTACCAAAGTGATTTTGGACATATGATCCATTTATCATTAAAATATACGATGTGAAATTAATTGGTTAAGTAATTGAATATGACATGGTAAAAAAAAGGTATAATAAAATTTAAAATGGTTATTAATAAACTAAATAATTGACATAATTTTATTATTCAGTAATATAAGGAATTTACATAATGATTCAGGCTCGAGGTAAAGGTTTCATCTCAAAACTTCCTTCTTTAAGCCACATACCCTTTTATGCTTCTTATTTATTTTAAATGGTTAATATAATAACCATTTACATATTATCATTAATAATTAATAATTAATAGTATTGTAAGTTAAATTTCATTTACATTATTCACTGGGGTTTGATTCAAATGTTTCCAAGGGGGTATGAGTTTATGATTCAATATTATTTTATTCAGGATTGTTTATGCTTGAATTTAAATTAAAGGAAATTATCCAATAATATCATAATAAAACCATTAAATTTTATTTTCCTTTATTTATTCATAAAATTTTAAATCAATATTACCATTTTACTCTTTTTTCTACTTAAAAATATTGAGAATGTTTTTAAGGAAAATTGACTTTATTTATCTCTATCGTTGAAAACCCCTTTCTCTTACATATCCATGTTTTCATTAAAGTTTTTAAATTTTTTTATATTAATATTATATGATTTTTTAAATATATATATATTCACCCTTGTTTAATTATAAAAAATGGTTTAAAAAGGAAACTTATAGTTATTTTTTGAATGAGGTGCTTCTTGACTTTTTACTAGAAATGTAAAAGGAATATTTATTTTAATGTGTACTACATGAATGGTATTTTCTTTCTTCATAGAAATTATTTTAATTGAAGATTAATTTTTAATATTCCAAGGTTATTTTCAAAGAAAATATTTTCCATAATATTTTTTGAATTTTAGTTTTTCAAGAAGTTATTTACAAAGTGGAAAGGTTTTTTTCCTCAAGAGTGTTTTTTCAATATTTTTAAAATTATTTATATTCATCAATGAAAACAACATTTAATATTATGGAATTATTATAAATAATGTATATATATCTCTTAAATATTTACCTTTCTTAATATCCCTTACTTTTATGGGGTAATACATGCCTTATGATCATTTCTCAATTATCTTCATTATGAAATTTCATTTGATTATGATATGAATCGAGAATATACAAACCATTTTATTTTTATGTGTAATTATTATGTTATGACTTATGATTGATTTATTTTATGTGGAATACATAGATCATTAAAATTTTATGATGGGTTCACCCATATATCTCTACATTCATTGGGTAAAACTTTAGTTTCATGGGGTATCATGTATGAGATTAGGGAGAAAAACTAATCTGTTGCATGACTTTACCCACCATATGATATTATCTAGGAATTTAACCTTTACTCTTGTTTATGTAATGTTTTTTGTTTATGAAAAATTATCTATGTTACCATGATCTTATGATACTATGCTATTCATTTTATTCTTCCATTGAATTACTTTGTGCCTTCTCTCTTATGATATTATCTTATATATTTAACTCACATGTTATGTTTCCTTATCATGTTTATTCCCTTACTGATATTTTTAGCTCACCCCTTTTGTCTATGTATTCCCTAGGTTATCCTATGTAGTTTTTTGAGCTCAAAAGGATTTAGTATCTCATTATGTAGAATAAAATATAAAAGTTTTATTTTATCCTTACTTTGATGTATTATGAATCTAGTATTACAAATACATTTGGCCTTGTGATCTTTGGGTTGTATTAATAGAGGTTTATGTTAAAAATCATGTAATGATATGTTTAAAATTCTTGGGTCTCTATAAAATAAACACTTTATTTTAATCTAGTGATAATATTTATTCTTCCATCATTATAAAGAAGAAACATCCCGAATATCTATTAAGATAGTTTCCTATAGTGTTTTATGGAATCCTGGAGGAAGTTTGTTTTTCATACTAGAAACATAGTTTGGGGAAGACTATATAATTAAGAATATTATGCTTGAACAACTTGGAACAAAACCATTTTTATAATTTTTTCTCAAAAACATTAAGGATTTAGACCCATGAATATGCATTCTAACTCCTTGAAGGTCATGAATCAAGACATAGTCAAACTCGATTGGTTTGATGGAAATAACTTATCCTAATAGAAAGACAATATTACGTTCCTCCTTATAGTATTAAAGATATTTTACACAGTGGAACCAAATCTTATTTCTATCCCTAATGAGCCCACTCCAAATCCCAAAAAAACTCTCATTGACATGAAACAAGTCAAAAATATTCATGAAATGATGAAAAAACATTAATATGACGAGGTTTATATATATCATATATTTTAAACACATCATCAAATCATATTTATAACTAGTTTCACCAAATGAATAATGCTCAAAATATTTTGGATACACTCAAATTCAAGTAAAAAGTTGAGGAAGAAGGTACCAATGAGTTTCTTATTACAATATCTCTTAAATTGAATATGGTTGATAATAAGACAATGTTGGTGAAAGTTCATAAACTCTAAGTCATCATAAAAAACATGTTTCCCTCAAAATTAATGCACTAGAAACTTTCCAAGTAAGTGTAATTATTGCTAATTTTCCACGTATGTGTAATGGATTTAGTAAATCTATTGTTAAAAAAGTGAGGATATTTCCTTGGAAAACTACAAAATCTTATTCACATTGAATAAGAATACATTATGAGTGACATGGGTATGGATTCATAATTTGATTCAAAAGTTAATATCATTGAGGTAAAGTCACCACAGATGTCTTCCTTCCAAGAATAAAAGTCAATAATTCAAGAAGAAAGGTAACCCTTCCACGAATAAAGTAGAATTATTTTTCTATGGAAGACTAGGGATTTTTTCAAGGGAATTTCCCTATCAAAATAAAGTGAACAATGCCACTAAAAATATGAGGGCTAAATAAAATCTATTTGTGATGATATCTAAAATCAATATGGATTTGATGAAGATGGGATGATGTCCAAATTCATGAGTAATGGTGCATGTGTACACGGATCATTCAATGTTCAAGGAATTTGATAAAGGAATTATCGTGAATGAATTATACCTTGGAAATAATGCGTATATAAAATTAATCAATCAAGGAACATTGGAACTAGATTTTACTTCTCGGAAGAAACTGACTCCTCTAAATCTGTTTTATGTACCTATGATTTTAAATAATCTAGTCTCTTTTGATCTTATATGTAAGAAGGTGTTTCGAGCCTCATTAAATCTAAAAGGGTTATCTTGTCAAAGTGAGGCTTGTTTGTGGGGAAGGGGTATTAAAGTGATGGAATGTATCAACTATCTATTAAAAATATGATTGAATCTTCAGGTTATTTGATCGATTCATCCTATTTATGGAACAATAATTTGAATCATGTTAATTATAATTCATTAAAAGTAAATAAGTAAAACTTAATTAAATTTTGAAATGAATTTAATAAATTTGAAACATGTGTAGAATTTAAAATATTTAAAAATTTATTTCAAAGTGTTTAGAGAAATTTTGATATATTAGAATTAATAAATTCTAATATTTTTGAACTAAACTGTTTTTTAACTCATGGAGGGAAAATTTATTTTATTACTTTTTTATGACTACAAAAAATATTTTTATGTATATATTCCTTGAAAGAAAATATTAATTTTATAATATATTTAAGAAATATAAAGATGAATTTGAAAACCAATTAAAAAAGTATTAAATTATTATGTTCAGATAGAGGTGGTTAATATTTTATGAATGAATTTAATGAGTACTATGATAAAAATGGTATAATTCATTAATTTACTACTCCTTAAACTCCTCATAAAAATGGTTTAGTTGAAATGAAAAATCTTATTTTAGTTGAAATGGTAAAATATGTGATTAAAAAATATATGTTACCATTAAATTTATGGAAAAAATATTTATTATATTCATGTCATGTTCATAATATAATTTCATATGGTAAAACTAAATTATCCCTTTATGAAATTTGAAAGTAAAGAAGGAATAATCTTTCGTAATTTAAAGTGTTCAGGTGTTTATACAATTATAGAGTTCTTGATCCTAAAATAACTAAAATTGGTTCTATAAAAATTAAAGGTTTTTTTGGTTATACAAAAAATAAAAAATCATATAGAGTTAAGAATTTAGAATCTAGTTTATTTTTTGAATCAAGGGATGTATATTTTTATAAAAATAAGTTTTATAAAGATCATGTGGAGTAGTAGGTTATTCCATGTTCCACTTTCTCTTGTACTCCATATTTTGCAAATGTAATAATGGATAATAATAATGATTCTCAAGTTGAACCCAAACAGAGTACAATACCTAAGAAGGAGAAACATATACATCTAAATTTTATTTATCCTAATTCCATAGTTTTATTTATTAAGGAAGATAAAAAAAATAATCTTCTCAGTAAGTATTTAATGGTATTAAATAAAGAGGATGACCAAAGACATATAAAGAAGTTATGGATTCTAGGGATTTTTCTTTCTAGAAAAATAATTTAATGGTGAAATGGATTCCATTATGGGGAATAAAACTTTGGTAATTATGGATTTACAAAATTTTTCGAAACCTATTTTTTGTAAATAGTTTTTATATAGAAGTATTATTCCAAGGGTAACATTGAATATTTTAAATCAAGATTGGTTGCCAAATGTTTCAAACAAAAATAAAGGATTGATTATTTTGATATTTATACTCCTGTAGCTTGAATTAATTTAAAAATGATATTGTTTTTTTAGATTAAATTAATAATTTATATATTCATTAAATGAATGTAAATTATTTTAATTTTTTATTTAAATGAAGATATTTACTTGGAATAACTAGTATGATTTATTTTATAAGGTAATGAAAAGAATGAATATAAGCTAGTTAAATATCTTTACAGTCTTAAACATGCTTTGAATCAATTTCATGAAAATTTTGATTCTATTATATCTTCTAATGGTTTTATTCATAAAAATGTGGATAAATGTGTTTATTCAAAGTTTATAAAAGAATATGGGGTTATTTTGTGCCTATATGTAGATTATATATTTTTTTAGTATCAATATGATTGGTGTAAATGAGATGAATAATTATTTATCATCTATGTTTAAAATGAAGAATATTGGAATATTTTATGATATTCTAGTTATTAAAGTTAGAAAAAATAGAGGGGTTATTCTTAAATTCAAGATAATTACATTGAAAACATGTTAAATAAATTTGATCATCTTAGTTTCAAATATTCTAATACAATTTTTGATTATAGTGTGAAATTATTTATGAATACATATAGATATATAGAACAAATTGAATATGCTAGTGTAATTGGTTCTTTAATGTATGAAATGCATTTAATTGGACCTAATATTGATTTTTTAGTATGTAAAATGAGTAGACGTACTAGTAATACTAGTGTAGATCATTATAAATTTATAACTAGAATCTTTGGATACATGAGGGAGACCATATATTTAAGTTTATACTATAATGATTGTCAGAATATATTATAAGTATACACTGATGTGAGTTGGATTGCTAATATTGGAGAAAATAAGTCTATATCTAGATGGTTGTTTACTCTTGGAGGTTTTGTTTTCTCTTGGGTGGGAAAGAAAGAAATATGTATTTCACATTAGACTCTGGAGTTGGAATTTATTGCCTTAGTAGCATGTGGGAAAGTGGATGAGTGGATTAGGGACCAATTACTAGATATTAATTTGTGGAATAATTCAATGCCTCCTATTTCAATTAATTATGATAGTGAAGAAACACTATCATAGGAATATAGTTTCATGTATAATGGAAAGTATATACATATGAGTTTGATACATGATTATGTGAAACAATTGTTATGAGATGGTATCATAATAATAGTCTATGTGAGGTCATGTAAAAACCTTGTGGATCCATTTACAAAATATCTATAGAGAAATTATATGTGTGACTAATACAGAAATGAGACTGAAACCCATTGAATAATCATTTGGTAATGGAAACCTAGAACTCTTATTAAGTAGATCCTAATTAATGTGTCTAGTGGGTAAAAATAAGTTACAATAATGATTTTTGATATTGAATTTTTTTCCCAATATACTTTAAATCAATATCGCATGTAACAACCCAAAACTCCAGTAATACAGAGTTAGTGGTTACTTTATTACATTGAAATAAATATAGGGGATATAATCGTTAAGGCCAAATCAGTTTAGTAGTATTATAGATACATATACATACATGATACCCTTTTTTACATTGGTGATAAAATATAAAACATAAAAAAAGTAAATGCTATACATCCTTGAAACTCATTTAAGGATTTTTTATTCATAAATTTGGGAATGGAAACAAAATAAGGGTGATCTAAAATTATCATTAAGGATCACATACAGTGGAATATATCATGATTAAATAATTCATAATCAATATGGAAGGGTAAATAACTAAAAAACATGTCATTTAATCAATAACTTGAGTATGAAATGAATCCATGGATAATATAAATGCAATGTATCATGGATAATAATAACCGAATACTCAATAAAGGAAATGAATAATAGTTTACATCACAATCTCATACATCATGGTATCTATACCATGAAGACCTCATGCCAAGATAGTTTAATCAATAGGTAGGTATACACCATAAGCCCATTTAATTTGGAAAACTGGTTTGCCTCATGAGACCTATCGATATATTGAGGGGATCTCTATAATAGGTCTCCACCCATAACTACATGCCCAATTAATTCCTCATATATTGAATGATAAAATAAATTCATAGAAAAATAAGCATTTTCAATAAATATTTGTATTGAATAAAGAATAAAGAATATCAATATTTCATTAGTTAATCAAATAAATTTCAAAGTAATACATCATATATAGAATTGGTATAAGGTTTAGGAAATGATCATATCCATGATAAAAATAATATTCATATTTAAGATAAATTTAATATACAGTGATCATAAGAAAGTTAATGTTTCAATATAAAGTTATTGACAAATAATTAATAAGAGATAATAGATTACCGTCAATTCATCAAAAGTATAGGTTTTGTAATAATGTTACGTCTTTTGGAGGATAAATTAAAATTGAAGTAGAAATTTAAAATAATTTTTGATTAAATAATTTTTTTAAAAATATAAAACATGTATAAGAATCTAAATATCATAAAACATGTATGACATTGGGGAAGTTTGTTAACACCACATACGTCAAAAAATATTTCTTTTGACTTTTTGCAAAGAAAATAGAAAAGGTAACTTACAAAAAACATTATAAATATTACATTAAAACCTTTTAAAAATTATAGGATAAATTAAAATAACCTTAATATATCATTTTAGTTATAAAATTATTTTTTAAAAACAATTTCGAAAAATATTGACATGGAACAAAAATATATCCGATTAAAAGAGAAATAAAATAATTTTTCCTTTTGAACATTTCTTTTCTTGATTAAATTTAAAAATAGATAAAAAGTTTTAAGAAAATATTTAAACTCCTTAAATATCTATATTATAATAAAATATATGTATTTATAAAGGCTGGATTGTAAGATTCCTTCAATAAAAATTAAGGTAGTCCCAAAAAATTGAGATTGTAAAATAAATCCTTACCTATTTGGTAACCTTTAAATTGTAACGCCTTGAAAGAATAAACTTGAATTGAAACATTAATAATAATTAATACATATTTATTCCTATTAAATATATCAAAGCTGCAATATATACACCACATAAAATTAAATGGGTGCATAATATCAAATATTTCAAAATGGAATAGAAATTGAGACGAAATCCCTTATTTCATGTTTCTATTTAGTTGAACATGATTTAACCTATTGTATAATGGTTATAAAGAAATTATTAATTTATATTAGAATATTATTTATATTCATAATAAAATATATTATCCTGTTATAACATCTTATCACCCATTCAGTTATAATATTTCATTATTACCATTGTTTCGGGTGTTAACTGCTTCATTTTCTCATGCATGATTTGTCATGGAAGTGTCGGTTCTTGTGAAAAGGATATAGTTACAAAATATATATAATTATTTTAATGTTATAAATATAATATTTACTCATTATATATATTTTTAGAATCATTATTTGAATTTATACATGGAAAATGAATCACATCGCTTCGTGGGGACAATAGGTCGTACGCATGCACGAGTGGCGATATCATTTACTTAATGGGTTAAAGGGTAAGAAAGTGGATGATATATTGATTTTAAATAATAATTATAATTTTATAAGTATAATATATATTCATTATTTCCATCATTTTTCATATCCACGTGAGTCGGTGATGGAAAAAAAATTACATTAGTTCGTGAAGCGGTAGTCCATCGTAAACACAAGCAATGGTTTTGTTTCCCATTTGATAGAGAATGATATGGATATATATTATGTAATAAAAATAATAAAATATTAGTATATATTATATATTATTGTTATTATATTGTTATTTTTAAGACATAATTGTATATGGTAAAATAATAAGTAAAAAAGAAAGAGCATGAGGAAGACGATTACCATTGCTCAGAAAATCCTATTTTGGATCTCTTATTAAGGACCTTGGGGTTTGTCATTTGAGAAGACCGGAACCTCTAGAATGTGGATAAATTTTTTGGGGTGATATTTGTTCATTTTTTCATGTTATATGTATTGAGAGGTGTGAATAAGTGAGGGGAGTAGGTTCCCTTTTATAATTGAGGTAAGTGGCACACTTGTATTTTTTCAAAGTTTTACAATGATGTAAATTAAATTTCTTAGAAATATGACTCCATAATGGTACTTATTCAAAGTTTATAAGTTTAATTTATAAATAAAATCATCAAATGGGGTTTCAAAAAGTTTCTAGGTCATTTTAACACTTATATTTTTAGGTTAACCCCTAGTAAACTCATTTTAACCTTAATCGTGATAATTAATTTATTACTATTTTTTACTATTAATATGACTAAAAATTAATTTTAATTTATTAAATAATATTAATTATGATTATTAATAATATGGGAAACATTTTAAAAAATTAAATTCATATAAATGAAATAATTTAATTTAAAAATAAACCCAAAAAACCTGTTGAAAAATAGTTTTTCAAGAAATTCATTTTCCAAGCATAAGATGATCATACATGAACTATATGACTACTAATAATAATTATATGTATTTATATTCATATATTAAGATATATATTATATATATATTTTTAAATTATTCATCATTAAATATTATTTTAATTAATTAAAATGGAAATACATTATGCCTTTTTCAAACATTTTTGTAAAAAATATCTCTTTCTACCTCCAAATGATCTTATCATTATTTATTTAAAATTGATTGTCAATAAATGTTTAATTATAAATATTAAAAAATATCATTATAAATAAAATAATGAATAGTTCAATACTATATTTTTAATTATTCATAAAATCCTATTTATAAAGAAGAAAACAAAAACTCATTGTAGAATTATTTTGACCAAGTAAGTTAAAAATAGATATTGATACTATAAAATTAGAATTTTTGTTTCTTGAAATATTAAAATGTGAATTTTATTTTTAAAATATAATTTTAACGTACTATAATTGAATATAGGGTGTTACATTCTTCCCTCCTATAAAAAATTTCATCCTTAAGTTTTTCATGGATATTACTTTCCAAACAAATGATGGTGGTTCTTATTTATAACATCCTCTACTTCACACATTTATTCATACATTTTATGATTTATCTAAATAATATTTACTAGTTAATTCATATGATTACTCAATACTTTCTCTCTAGTGTCAAGAATCTGGATTTTATCTACACATTAAGACAGATTAAGTTCTAATTCTATTTCTTCATATGTGAGTACATGCACTAGGTTAAGATTGTACTTCATTAACAATGAGATATGGAACATATCATTTACTTTATAGAGACTTAGAATCATTGAAAATTTTTAATCCACTACTACAATTCTTTCCAAAATTTCAAAATTCCTGATGTACCTGGGGCTCAGTTTCCCTTTTTTGTTGAACCTTATAATACCATTCCATGGAGATAATTTCAAGTAAATATGATCTCCCACTTGAAATTCCAAATTTTTCCAATGGTTATTGGGATAAATCTTTTTACTAATTTCATACAGTTTAATATAATTTGGAATAGTCTTTATCTTTTTTTGCAACCTCAATAAGTTTGGGGCCCACAATATTCCTTTCACTAACTTCATCCCAACAAGTTAGAGTACAACATATATTTCCATATAATGATTCATATAACACCAATTGAATATTTTAATGGAAACTATTTTTATTGTAAAACCCTACCAAACATAAATTTTGATCCCATATAACATGAACATAAAGTGAGGATGACCACAACTTTTATTTTAAGGTTCAAATAGTTCTTTTGGACTATCCATCAGTTTAAGGCTAGTAGCCGATACTCAAATGAAGCTCAGTATCAAGATCCTTTTGAAGAATTTTCATGAATTTTGATGTAAATTTGAGATCATAATAAAACAAAATTGAAATAGGTTCACCATAAAGCCTTAAAAATCATTAATATAGATTTTTTCAAGGTTCTCAAGATAATTTTTGTCTCTTATAGCAAGGAAATGTGCATATTTGGTTAGATGATCAACAATAACCCACAATGCATAATTACTTCTAGGATTATTTGGTAATCTAGTGAAAAAGTTCATAGTAATATTATCCTATTTCCAAATAGGAATAGGTATAGTTTGGATGTCACCTCTTGGATGTCGTCTCCCAGCCTTCACCTATTGAAAAACCAATCATCTTGATATATAATCATAAATTTCCCACTTCATCTAATCCCATAAAAAATGTTCCATCAAATCCTTATACATATTGGTGATACCAAGGTGTATAGATAAATTTGAGATATGAGATTCATCTAGTAATTCCTTTTTAAAATTAGGTATAGAGGGAATATATTACCTTTTTCCAATTTTCAAAACTCCATATTCACAAATGAGTTATTCCAATTTTACATCATTCATGGATTTAATTTTCTTTTGAAAATTCTCATCATCAGGCTACAAAAAATTATCTTTTCCCATAAAAATATTTTTTGGAAATTATTTTAAAAGGAGTGATGTCTTCACTACCTTAATAATTCTAATATCAATATTTACTAGATCCATGATCATAGGATCATTTTAAATCCACCTTTTGGTCATAACTCCATGATATTTTCTGTTCAATGAAAATGCTACCTTATTTACCTTCCCTGGGTGGTAGTGTATTGAGAAATAAAAATCCTTGAGTAGCTTGGTCCACCATATTTGTTTTGTGTTGAGCTATTTCTATGAAGAAGTGTATTTTTGGATCTTGTGGTTAGTGTATATCTCACATCTTTCACCATAGAGATAATGAATCCATATCTTTAAAGAAAATATTATGAAAAAACTCAAGATCATGAGTTTTATAGTTATATTCCCTAGTATTTAACTACCTTGATTCATATTAAATAACTTTATAATTATACATATGGACACTACTAATTCCTTTCTTCAATGAATCACATTATATAAAAAATACATCATTTCCTTATGGTAGTGATAAAATTAGAACATTGACCAATATCATATTAAAATCATAAAAACATTATTCACATTACTTTTTCCATGAGAACTTAACCCCTTTAAGTGTAATATTTGTTCACAAGTTAACCAATTGTGATTTTTTTTGAATAAATCGTTGATAGTAACCAAACAAACCAATGAAACTGTGTACCTCAGTTATATTCATTGGTGTAGAACATTCCTTGACCCCCTTTTTCTTTGTAGGATCAACTAATATTCCACCCTTGGAGATAGTATGGACAAGAAAAGAAACTTTATAAATCTATAATTCATACTTAGTAAATTTTACATATAACTCTTTTCCTATAAGATACTTAAGAATATTCATCAATTAATTCTCATGGTCCTCATATCTTTTATAATACACCAATATATCATCAATAAATACCACAAAAAAACATCAATATTTTTTTTAAAATACTTTTTTCATTAGATCCATAAAAAAATGGTGCATTAGTAAATTAAAAAGGAATTAATGTAAACTCATAATTCCTATACCTCATTAAAAATATTTTCTTTAGAATATATTTCTTATTTAATCAAAATTTATGATACTCAGAATGAATATAAATATTTTAAAAATATTGATCTCTGTGAATTTGATCAAATAATTCATCATTACGAGGTAGATGATACTTGTTCTTTATTTTAATAAAATTTATTTCTTTATAATCAATGCATAGAATCATATATCTATATTTATTCTTAATAAAAATAATAGGGTCTCCCCAATGTGTAACACTAGGGAGTATAAATACCTTATTACATAACATCTCTATTTTTTCTTAAATCCCACTAATTCAATAGTGGTTATTCTATAGGGAGTCTTTGAAATAGGTCTTACATCAGGGATTAAATCAATGGAAAATTCAACTTCATGATCCATTGTATGTACATGTAATTCCTTAAGAAATATATTAATTTATTCATGTACAATAGTTACATCCACATTTTTAAGACTACATTTTTGTATTTTTAGATTGTTTCTACTCTTCTTCCTAAAGAATATCATTCAAAAGATCTACTAGGGGTGGATCTAGACATGGACCAAATGATGAATTCTCTTCTCTAATGATAAGGAATTCAAAATATTTATCACGTATCATAATTTCATTCTATTTTTATTAAATATTTTCATCATTTTTTTAAAGAATTTACATACCAAGTATTATATCAATTTCAAACATATTATAATAATAAATTCAATAAAGAGAGCATGTTTATGTTTCATAATGGGAACTATCTGACACATCCTAGTTTTAGTGAGATTTACAATAGGGTTTTTTGACTAAAAAATCCCTTAAGGTTCAAGGGAATTAAATAATTTTCTTATAAATCAAGGAAGATATAAAGGAGTGTGAGGATCCAGAATCAAATCAATAATTAGATAAATTTTAATCTATGATTAAAGTACAAACCACTACATATTTGGAAACTTCAACCTCAGTTGTAGTGATCTTATAAGATTAATCTTATCCCCTTGGCCTCTTCTATGGAAGATTACATTTATTCTTGGGTAATTAGTTTAAAAAATGTATCATTTAATTATATTTTAAGCACTGGATAGTGGTGGTATATTTATTTTCCTTATATTTATTATCCAGATGAATCTTAACTCTGAATTTGTAACAAAATCTCATTCCCTTCAAGAATTTTCCAGGATGTTTCTTTCTATAAATCTAAAATGATTGAAATTAATTCATTTTATTATTATTCTATGACATGTTACCTTTTTCTTGGTGTTCATATGACCTCTTATTCTATTAATTTTACTTAAATATATATGATATAGAAAATTCCTTCACTATTTTCATGGAACATAAAACTATTTCATTATATGATGAAAAAATTTGATAAACCAATTCCCTTTGGAGAACTGGATTAATCAATTCAAAGAAGTGGTCAATATTTCATTCCATATTATGTATATAATTTTATAATATCTAGATATTCTTGAAAAGGTATAATCATACTCCACAACACTCTCTTATTCCTTTTTCTTTAAGCTAAGGAACTTTATCTTTATTTAAGTTTGTTTCTCATAAGGGAAATACTTTTTGAATGATGTCAATTTAAAATTTCTTCAATACATGCATTCTTTCTCTTCTTCATCCTTAGTATTATGAATAAAAAGCCACAATTGATTATCATTTCCCTTGAGATAATATACTACAGGTATAAACATTTCCCTTTCATCACATTCCAATACCAAAAATATCTTTTTAAGAGACTTAATTCATTGCTCAGCTACCACTGTATTAGTAGTCCTACTAAATTTTAGAGGCTTTAGTTCTATGAAGTGACAAAATACAAGATAATACTGATTTGGAATAAAATTTTTCTCTATTATGAAAGGTTATTCATCATAACATGACTATGTTTTCAAAATATAGCTATGATTTTCTTAGTTTTGATACCAGTTGTATTAGATTACTAAGCAAGGTAATCTCTATATTGGTCATGGGTATTGACACTCTTCTTTATAACAGGATCCATTTCTAAACAATGAAATATAATGGATCAGTACATATAATAAAGAATTCTAAATCACAATATATAATTGTAAATCTAATTTAAATCTTAACATAAATTAACAATTTATGCATTGTTAATCTCATAATTATAAAATTGGTTTCTCTAGGTATATCTATAATTAATAAAAATATCTTCAAATATTTCATAATGGTTTGTAAAGAAAATTTTAATTATCCTAATAATATCCCCTAGAAGTGTCAAAATATGTTTCCAATAAGGGGCCATTCACTGTGTACTAGAATGATGGTCAATATATACTCAACCAACTCTTTTTGGGGTAATTACCTCTAGATGCATCTATACCAAAACCAAATCCACGTTTTGTATCTATATAGGGTTTTATTTCTATAAAAACCACATAATCTCTACCTTACCAAAAATTTTATGATTTTATTTCACAATTATACATATCCTATAAGTCTATTGAAGGGTTATGTTCACTAATCTATTTTTTCCTAAATCTAGTTCCCAGGGTTTCTACTAAGCTTCCTCTGATACCAACTATAACAACCTTAAATATAGTAACCCAAAGAAGATTGTCAATTTTTTAAATTGGAATAGATATAAGGGATATATTATCAAATGACCGATCCGTTTAGTAGTCTTAGAGAGTCAGATACATACACGATACCCATTTTATAATAAGAATAAAATATAAAACATAACAAAAGTAAACATTATGTATCTTTGAAACTCATTCAAATATTCCTTCTTCATAACCTAGGGAAAGTAAAAAAAATAAGTTTGGGATCAAATACTCAGTAAAGGTTATGTACAGTAGAATCTATCATGAGTAAATAAGTCTTAATCAATATGGAAATATAAAGAACTAAAAATACATGTCATTTAATCAATAACTTGAGTAAAGAATGAATTCATAGATAATATCAATGCAACAATCTCATGGATAATCATAATTTAATTATTGATTAAGGAAATGAATAATAATTTTCATCATAATCTCATATATTTTGATATTTATACCATCAATACGTTGTGTTAAGACAATTGAAATTATGGGTAGGTATACCCCTTAAACCCATTTAATTTTTCCAACTAGTTTGTCTTAGGAGACCTGTCGATGCATCAAGGGGATATCTATAACTGGGCTCCGCACTTCATTGCATGTCCAATTAACTCCTCATATATTTAATAATAAATTTAATTTATAAAAAATATATGAATTATCAATAATTGTATGTATTTAATAAATAATATAGAATATAAATATTTCCACAATCAATCAAATAACTTTCAAAGTAATACACCACATTTTGAATCGATTTACAGTTTAGGTAATGATAATATCCCTAATAAAAAAAATGATATTTAAGAGAAATTTAATGTCTAATGATCCTAATAAAGTGAATATTTGAAGATAAATTTGATGACTAAAAATTAATAACAGTTAAAAAATGACCCTTAATTCCTAAGAAATATAGGTTTTTTAATAAATTCAAGTCCTTTGGATGGTAAAAGAAAATTTAATTAAAACTTTAAAATAAGTTTTATTTGAAGTTTTTTATTTTTTTAAAAAATTAAATCTTAGGAAATAATCTAAATATCATAAAATGGTTATGGCATAGGGGAAGAATGTTAACACCGTATATGTTAAAAAACATTCATTTTCACTTTTTATAAAGAATGTCGAAAACGTACCTTTTGAAAAACATTATAAAGATTTATTTAAAACCTTTTAAAAATTTAAGTATAACATAAAATATCCTTAATATATCATTTGAGTAATAAAAATTACTTTTGTAAAATAATTTTGAAAATATAGACATGGAAGAAAAATATATCCGATTAAAAGAAAAATAAAATCGGTTTTTATTTTAAACATTTATTTGCTTAATTCAAGTTCAAAAGAGAGAAAAATATAGAATAAAATATGGAAACTCCTTAAATATTTTAATAATAATAAAATATATTGATTTTATGTAGGATAGATTATAACATTCCTTACATGAAAATTATGACAATTCAAAAAAAATGAGATTGTAAAATAAATTCTAACCTATTTGGTAACCATTAAATTGTAACCCTTTGAAATAATAAAATTGAATTTAAACATTAATATTAATGATTAAATATTTATTCAAAGTTAAATATATCAAATTTTTATTATATAAACCACATTAAAGTAAATAGGTATATAATATCAAAAATTCTCAATGGAATGGAAATTGAGATGAAATATATTACCTCACACTTCCCTTTAGTTGGACATGATTTAAACTATTATATAATGGTTTTAAACATTTTATTAATTTATAAAATCATCATATTAATATTTATAAACATATTATCCTCTTATAACATCTTATCACCCATTCTTGAATAATATTTCATTATTACCATTGTTTCGGGTGTTAACTGCTTCATTTTCTTATACATGATTTGTCACAGAAGTTACAATTCTTGTTTATAAGATATAGTAATGTTATATACATAATGATATTAATTTTATAAACATAATATTTACTCATTATATATATTTTTATAATTTTACTTTAGAGATGGACATTGAAAATGAATTGTGTCGCTTCAAGGAGAAGGTAAGTCATACGTACACATGAGCTATGATATCATTTCCTCAATGGGTGAAAGGGTAAAGAAGTGGATGATATATTGATTTCCCAGAATTAATATAATGTCATAATTATTATATATATTCATTATTTCCATAATTATGACTATCTATGTGAGTTGTTGATGGAAAAAAATTATATCAGTTCGTGAGGCGGTAGTCTATCGTACACATGAGTGATGGTTTTGTTTCCCATTTAATGGAGAAGAATATAGATAAATATTAAGCCATAAACATAATAAAATATTATTATTTGGGATATAATGGTATTATTATATTTAAATTATCAAGGCATAATTAAAGGTGGTAAAAGAATAAGTAAAAAAAGAAAGAGATTGGTGAAGATGATTACCTTCACTTAAAAAAACCTCCTTTGGATCTATTATTAAGGACACTAGGGTTGGTATTTTAGGAAGAATAGAACATATATAACATGTATATTTATTTTTGGGAGAGTTTTTATGTTGGTTTTGGTTGAGTTAAATTTCTTGATAAGTGTAAATAAGTGAGGGGAATAAGTTCCCTTTTATAAAAGATGTGAGTGGCACACCTGTAATTTTTCAAAGTACTACAATAATGATGAGTAACTTTATTGGAAATATGAATCTAAAATGATATATATTATAATGAGATAAGGCTATGGACAAAATAAAACCAACCAATTAGGTTTCATGAAGTTTATAGGTCATTTTATTTCTTATCTTTTTAGGTTAAATTCATTTTAACCTTAACCACAGTAATTAATTTTTTATTGTTTTTACTATTAATATGACCAAAAAATAATTTGAAATTATTAAATAATATTAATAATAATAATTAAAAATATGGAATCCATTTTATCAAATTTTATTCATATAATTGGAATAATTTTATATAAAATAAACCCATAAAATGTGTGGAAAACGGTTTATTAGAAAATGCATTTTTTAAGCATAAGATGATATTACATTGACTATATGACTAGTAATCATCATTATATGTATTTAAAATAGTATAATTAGATATATAATCTATAAATTTTAGTTAAATCAATCATAATTAAATATTATTTTAATTAATTAAATAGAAATACATTATGCCTTTTAAAAAAAAGGATTTTAGAAAATATATCTTTTTACCTCCAAATGATCATATCTTTTTTTCTATAAAATTGATATTCAATAAATGGTTAATTATACATTTTATAACATATAATTATAAATAAAATTATTAATAGTTAAATACTACATTTTCAATCATTCATAAAACTTTATTACTAAGAGAAATTTTCAAAAACATATTCTATGCTTATTTTTACTAAGTAAATTCAAAATTGATATTCATCCTTTAAAATTAGAATTTTTGTAACATGAAATATGAAAATGTGAATTTTATTATAATTTTATTAGAATATTATGTTCACTTAATATAATTGAAGCAAGGGTGTCACATTATTCTCTTCAATAAAAAATTTCATCCTCAAAATTTTCATGGATATTACTTTCTAAACAAACAAGGGTGGTTCTTCTTCATAACATCACATGGTTAACATGTTACTTCCTCCATGATATGATTTATATAAAGTAACTTTACTAGTTGAGTCAAATGATTCCTCAATAATTTCTCTCTAGTGTCAATAATTTATATGGGCTCTTCACAGTAAGATAGATCAACTTCCAATTCTATTTCTTCAAATGTGAGTACACGCATTGGGTCAGCATGTACTTACATAATAATGAGATATATAACGCATCATGTAGTTTAAATAGACTTGGTTTCATTTTCAATCAACAAGAAACAACTCTAATTATTTTCAAAATTTCAAAAGTTACAATATACTTAGGGATCCGTTTCCTTTTCTTACCAAACCTTATAACACGCTTTCATGTGGATACTTTCAAGAAAATGTGATCTCCCACTTAGAGTTCCAAGGTGATGATTTTATGGAGACTGTGGCAGAAAATGTGTTAATTATTTTATTTTTGTGTGTAGATTCATCTGTTGGAGTTTGAGTTTGTTTTTGTGAGTTGACTTCTTGCTGTTAACCGATTCGAACGGGGATGATGGTGTGCTGGACTTTGGTTGCCTGTGTGTGATGACAACGACGGGCGCCAATGAAGCTCCCCAGTGTTCTGGTTGCTGCGGTTCTATCAGTTTCCTCTGGTGTGTGTCCCGAGGCTATTGATTCATGATACTGCAGGTTGCAGGCGATCCCGTGCTTCGAGGTCGATGCGTGGGTTCACGGCTCGAGGTGTTGCACGGTTTCCACCCATTTTGATTTGATATTTTGAATTTCGAATTGTATGATGCGCTGTGTCTGTCGTTTTGATGGTTGTACTCTCTGGGTCCCGGATACCCTTAAATCGGATTTTTGAAAATGAAAAAAAATGATTTTCATATAATACTTCATACGGTTCCATTTGAATAATTGATTGGAAACTATTATTATATAATAACTCTACCAAAGGTAAATACTAATCTTGAATACCTTTAAAGTCAAGTGATAATGACCTAAACATGTATTTTAATGTTTGAATAGTTTTTAGGCTATCTATCAGTTTGAGGATGATATGAGTTTCTCAAATTAACCTCATTATCAAGAGTCTTTAGAATAATTTTCCAAAATCTCAATGTAAATTAGGGATCATAATCTGAAAAAATTTAAAAAGGTACACCATGTAGTCTTAAAAAATAATTAATATAGAGTCATTCAAGGTGCTCAAGAGGTAAATATTCTATTATAGAAAGGAAATGTAAAGATTTGGTTAGGCAGTCAACAATAACTTGTATTACATCATTAATTCTTGGCGTATTTGGTAATCTAGTGAAAACATCCATAGTAACATCATCTCATTTACACATAGGAATAGGTAGAGGCAACATGACCCCTCTTGGATATTTCCTCTCATCCTTCTACTAAGGAAAAACCAAGAACATTGATACATAATCAGCAATTTACCACTTTATATTATCCCACGAAAAATGTTCCTTCAAATCCCTATACATCTTAGTGATACCAAGGTGTATAGAGAAATTTGATTTGTGAGAATCATATAGTAATCCACCAGAGCATGAAGTTAATATTTCCATTGATTTAATCTATGTTTCAGTACCTATATCAAAGACTCCCTATAGAATGTGCACCATGGAATTACAGAAACATTTAGTTAATTATTTTTGGTGTTTCTGTTAATTAATTTCACTTTTACAATTTCATAGTTTAATTTATTAATTAAACATTTTTTATAATTATTTTGTATTATTAGATTTTTATTTTTTATTTTTTTCTGTATGTGTTTTTCTTCATTTTATTATACGTTCTTCTTTTTAAATTTTAATTCTCCTTGGCTTTTGAATTTTATGATTGTTTCTTTTTAATAATTAATCAATTAATCAATTAATTTTCATTCAATTAAATGGATCTTTAATTTAATTTTAACCTTTTAATTTTTTATTCTTAATATAATTTTACTTTAATTATAAATTTAATTATTTAATTTGATTTTAGTTCTCAATTTAACTATTTTAAATTTAATGTTTTATTTCATTTAATTTTTTGAATACCAAAATAATTAGTTGTTATTCTTTTTAATTTTATTTTTTTAACTTAACTTTAGTTTTTAATATTTATTTTTATATTTTTGAATTAATTAATTATTAATTTGTTTTTAAAACTCTATTAATTCGTTTTATTATTTTTTAACTGATATTTTTTTATTTTAAGTTTGAAGATGGGTCACCATTATAGTGACCCACGACCAATTATTTATTTTTCCACAAATCAGAACTCAACGTCAGTGAAAAAAATACATGTCACCGCTAGCTAACTGGATCCCTCCTTTTCCAATTTTACCTCACTGGCCATTAGACAACCCAATGGTGAGTCACTTATCACACCAACAGGTGACATTTCTCACCACTAGGAGTATGACCAACGGTGAGTCCCATGCCTCACTGCCATCTTCTTCACACCATTAGAACATATGATCCCATGCTCCCATACATACTGTTGTGAAATAAGGTCACATTTCACACAACCAGCAAATCTAAAACTCATCACTGCCAACACCTTCCACCAGATTTTCCCTTTTCCAAATTCTGAGTCCCATTAGTCACCACCACTCCCACCTCCAAATCCTCACACTTCTAGTAATAATCACTCACTGTATTATAAAATATCTCACCACCACACTTCTTCTCTACCCAACAGTGAGTCCACACTCATCGTTGTAGATCTTCTTCCACTAGAACCCAGAACTCCACCAGATCTGAAGCCCTAGATGCGAGTATCCACTCCTTGGTTGAATCCAACCACTATATTTCCGAGCAGTCGCCGCCAAGAAAAACCGTTGCCTCCAAGCTGCTATCTCCCTTGTTGTTAGTTATCATCGGTCATGGATAAAGATGTCGCTAGTCATGGAAGGAGGAACTAACATAGGGGATCAACATCCCCGCTTCCACTGGAGTAACCACTGGTCGCCACCGCACCACCTTCGCCTGAAGAACCCGTTGGTCGTCGCTCGATCTTGAGGGAGGAGAAGCCAAAGCCGTGACTGAGGAGAAAAAGAACCCCTCCCCCACGTGACCTTCTTAATAAGGGAGTAAAGAAATATAATAATAAAATAAAACAAACAAAATAATTAATAAAATATTTAAACTAAAATATAATAATAAATAATAAATAAAATTAATTATTTAAATAATATAAATTAATCAAATAAATAAATAATATTAATACTACTAATAATAAATAGTTAATTTAATTATAATAATATAATTAATAATAATAATTATTTAAATATTTAAATAAATTAAATATTTTAAATAATAATTGAATAAAATAAATACATTTAAATAATTAAAATTAATTATTTAATATTTAAATCTAATATTAATAACGAATTAAATTAATAATAAATTTTCATCAACTTATAGTTATTTTAATAATTATAAAAATTTTATAATTTTGTTTATTTATATATTTAATATTTATCATAATAATAATTTACTCATATTTATAAAATTAATGATTTTATAATTTTTTTACTAATTATTAATTATTCTATTTTCTATTAATTAGAACCTAGTCGGGATTGTATCCGGGTTCATGCTAACCAGTTTTCAGATTCGGTCAGATGGGAGATGTTAGAGTTAAATACCTATGAAAAAAGTTTTTGGTGACTAGGAAGAAGAACAGAGATGAATAGGCACATGTAAGTCCATGAAAAAAGTTAACACAATGGAAGAATCTAAATATTTAAAGCATCAAGGAGGCATGGAGATAGATTATCAGGGATTCATTTGAGTAGTGGAATTCAACACATTTTCTTGGAGACCCGATGTAGCAGGAGACCCCAAGACCTAGAGAGCAGGAAAAACAACACTAAAGTTTGAAGGGGAGATCTCTTTTCTCTTGATTTTATTTTTCCTTATTCTATAATTATTTCAAATTACTTTTTTGAATATGATCATTGGTTAAATTTATTTTTTTGGGGATTTTCAATACCACTATCTAGTTTTTGTAATGGCTCATACCTCTCTGATTCATTTCTTTGTTGAAATATGGTGTTTGAGATGTTTTGGGAGGTCAAAGTGACTCATTTCAAGAGTTTCCAAATTTATAGTTTTCCAAAAATAGATTGTTTTATAGATGGGTCAAGAAAGGTGACTCAAAATAGTGACTCAAGAACAGTGGCTCGCCGAATGGTAGCTCACCAAATGGTGACTTGCTGAGCAGTAGCTCACCCAACAATCACTTGTCTAACGATGAGTCATCCAACCGTGATTCATCCAATGGTGACTCATCCAATGGTGAGTTATACAAAAAGGACATATCCAACGATTACTCATCCAATGATGACCCATACAATGGGGAATCATCCAACAATGAGTCATCCAGTGTTGACTCTTCCAACGGTGAGCCATGAATAGTGTTTCCAACTTCTTACAAATTTTCCCCTTTGAATTTATCTTTAATGTAATAAAAATTCAAAGCCTTTTTTAATAGATTTAAGGATAATTCAAAGATCATAACTCCTAAATAAATTTTAATGAGGGTTTGGGTGCCTTTGCTCAGTCAAAATGTGTAATCTTGAATAGATATTCCTTTAATAGAAAATCTAAATTGTATCTAAACTGCTGCTCTGTTTAGATTTTCAAAAGGGCCAAGATACCTTATAACATTCTTCTTCCTTCCTATTTTCCATCATACAGTGTGCCCAGAGTTTTTCCTCCCATATGAGTCATGTGATCTAATTGAAATCCTTGGATCTTGCTCTCATTGGAGTTTTTCTTACTCTATGTGCACCCCTAGTTTTGGTTCAATAAGGAAGTGTAAATCCATATTTGATATAAAGTATGTTCTACCTTAGTTATTCTGGGTTCCTCGATATGTTTCCTCTCATTTATCCTTTAAATGTGATGGAATGTGATATCCATGTTTCTAATGGAGCTTTCTCGGTTGTTGGTTGCCACAGTAGTGTTGCAGAGTCCTCGGGTGGATGAAGTCGTTACGGGAGAGGTGATCATGATCCATTTTGTTGGTCATTATCATGAAAATAATGTTGTAATCCTTTTGAAGTAGTGGATTCATTGCTTCTCTATTTTTATTTAAGTTCAATTGTAGAGTTATCCTGATTTAACCCATGGGATCACAATGAAATTGAAATAATAAATATTTGAACCAGAATAAAGAATTGGTATCAATTGCTTAGCAATGTTATTTCCTCTTGATTTTCTAGATAGTGTGATATTTACACTTTGCTTATTTATCATGTAGTTATTGATGGAAATTGGTAAATAACGTAATGAAAGAATTAATTGATAATTAATTGGATCATTGTTTAAAGATACATGTTAATGAATCTAGTTTCTATTGTAATTTTATTATAACCAAATTGATGAAAATATTCATGTTTTAACTAAATTCGTTGATGAACCTAAATCATGTTGATACTTTTTTATAAAAGTACTAAAGACATGTTAAATTAATTGTTTGATTAATTTTTGATTTATTGAGAAGTTTGTATCATAGGTTTCCTGTAGTTAGAACTTGTAATAATGAATCATTTAATTGAAAATGGAATAAGAACTAGTTGGGTGAATAAAATATAATGCCTTTGTAAGGACTGAGTTTCCTGCTTATTATAAAGGCTAAGTGACTTGTGCTTTAGATCTATGAGAGCATGTTGTGTGTGAAAGCTAAATTCATTTTTTAATGGTTGATATCATGTTTCTATGTTTGTTCATGTTGCTTGTAACATGCTCTTGATAGGATACTTGTGGTTTTGGGGGGACGAAGGCCCAAATGTGATGTGAGCCTGGGATGACTGAACTTGGATGGTTGTTGTGGTATGTGGGGGAAGGGAGGCCCAATGGTTGTGGTGTCAATTGATGCCTAGAGTAGCGATATGCATCAGTTCATGCATGTGGGTGTCAAGGAGGGAACCAGAGATGATGGAATGGGTTGAAGCTAGGCTTACCCACTGATATGAAAGTTAGATGCTTATTGAATCTGTTGTTTGTTTATCTTCTCTTTCTCCGCTGCTTGAGGTAGCTGGTTTTACTTACTCTCCTTGCAAAATAGTTGAAGACGTGGGGTATTCCACATTATTTTTTTGTTTCGATTCTCGAGTACGGATGGGTATACACTCCTGATATAGGTGGAAAAGACTCGACGGGTAGCTTATCTACTGATCATGTTGTGCCCCTTGTGTTTGGTAGCTTAGCATGTTTACCCAGAATACTTGGATATATGGAAATATGTAAAGTTGTAATGTTTTTAATAAATGAATAATTTTTTAACCTTGGGAGTTGGATCTTTCGGGGATGCAATTCCAAGGGAATATTTTTGAGAAAATGTGACTCAGTTTGGTTATGCCTAGAGGGCATGGATCATTATTGAAATGCTAATGTAATATAATGTAGAATTGACAATAGTTAATTAATGGTTAAAGAATTAATTAATGTAAAGTGAAACTGATAAAAAGGGATAAGTAACTTGGGGTCTCTCTTTAAATGGTTGTGTGCTTATAGGATATCTAGTCTTAGTAGTGGTAGTCGGGAGTCCAAGAGATGTTAACTGCAGTTGACTCTAAGACTAGGTTTTGTCTATAGTGTGGGTTTGAGATATATTATATCCTTTAATTTTTTATTTCTACATATTAATCCACATTTTTGGTTAGGGGAACTGACACCCTAGAGATTCTGATCCTTGGGGGTATTTTCCCCAACATCTCGGTGGGAGGATGGATGACTGACTACCCACTTTGACCTCTTACTCTTCTCTTGGTAGTTACTTGTGCCAATATTCACGATAGTTAGTTTTCCCCATATATGTGTTTAGAGGGATGTAATGGCTTGTGTTTATTTCATATGCATATATTTTGGATATCGTTTCATATGGAATACTACAGGTGTAACATGTATAGGTTGTGATGGCTTGAGCATCATTACTCGGTGTATGAGCTATAATAGATTGAGGTATAATACTCGATGTATGATACACACTATGCGAGCTATGGTGGCTCCTAGAAACTACCTATTTACTTTTGGCTATGTGTACATGGTGGTTGTGTTGAACGTGGTTCATGTTTTGGTGCTTCAACCAAGTGTCTTCAAGTTATCATTTTTGGAGAGAGATGATAAGGATGTGTAATGTTGGGGAAAAGTGGAAAACTAGTGGGAAAGTGGTAGTGGGGTTCCCCTGATATTATTTACTATATAATATGATTTTGTATGAGATACTTAGTGAGGGTAGCCATGGTGAGGTTGGGAAATTAGCATACCCGTTTAGGTGATGAGTTAGTTTCACCTATTGTTCAATGTGCTTCAGTATGGTTTCTTTAATTTTTCACAAGAGGCTCCAAGGGGGATCCTACTGAGTATACTGTTATACTCACCCTATTTTATATAAACTATTTTTTAAGTTAGTTGGAGGAGGTTGGAGATCAGGCTAGTTACTACTAGCTCAGGGTTTTACAGGAGTTGTTCGGGCTTTGTGGTCGCTGTCGTTTTACTTTATTTTGGTACTTATAGTTTTCCTTTTCAGTTGTAGTAATCTTTGCATGAAATTACATATGTGCACTTGGGTTTTATTTTATATTGTAGTCTGAGCAGGATTTGGTTGGTTTCTATCTTATCTATATCTTTCTAAAGTTTTCTCTCAGAGGTTAATACCTCCCATCTGTGTGTTTACTATACCCCCAGTGCTAGTTTCCAACCTAGGGCCTACTGGAGGTGAGACTCGGGTTTGACTATCTCTCTTCTCCCATTTCTGACCTAGTGGGGGTGAACTTTTAGGGGAGGGGTTTGTGATAATTTTATTTTTCTCTTTAAAAATTATATTCTATGAATGTAAGAATCAGTCTACCAGATCGATTACGATTTTAATTTTAAATTGTTTCGCACCTTTTTTTTGAACTTAAAAATTTCCAGATCAATTGGAAATATTGATCTTGATTTCTTTTCTCCAAATCAAAATTTCAAAAATTTGGAATATTATGAAGAGTTTTATTCCATTTTCATTTCTTTTCATTTATCAATGTGGGTCGATGATTCTTGGAGCTAAAAACTCCAATATTTAATCATTTTGTGTGTTTGATCTCCTAGTAAGGGAGATTGAACCAATATTTTTCCAAGTTTGAAAATTAAATTAATATTATGTGAAGAATATTTCATTTATTACCTAGTAGTGTTATAATTCCTAGGCACTTTTCTTGATCAATTTTATCTCATTCACTATTAATGTTTTTCATATCATTATCTTTCCCTATTTAATCATAGTTTTAATTACACCTTAATTATTATAAAAACAACTTTATCATTATTAATGTTTTCATATATTCAAAAGAAAAGATAAAAAAAGAAAATTAATTCACTTCTTGTAATGGATTTTTGTTTTGAAAATTAGGTTTCATTTCCATCCCTATGGGTTTGACTTTGCTTTCCACTACACACTGTAGAAATTAGGAGATATAAATTTTTAAACTTCATTACATATTCAAAAACTTGTGTCGTGTTTTTGAACCATTTCCATGTATGGATTCCAGATACCAATTTTTTCTAAAATTAAAAAAATAGTTTCAAAAAAATCACATAAAAAAATTATTAAAAAAATTTAAAATTGAAAACTGCTAAAAAAATGTGTTCTGTTACAACTACTTTTTTGTCTACTGAATTATTTTCTGTTCTTTAAATTGGAATAATTGTTTTTACTGCTTGAACTATTTAGTGTTGAATTTTTTTTTCTCACTATATGAGCATAAGAAATTTTTTTGATAGATTAAAGACTTTGAACCTAGAAATTGAAAACCATTTAAGTTCTCTTAAAAAATAAAAACAGAACTAAAATGGAAAATATAGGAGAGAGAGTTCTTATTAACAATATTCCAAACTTTCAACCTAAACTGTTAGAATAAAATGAGAGGCCTAGGATGAGTGAGTTTTAACTCCCTCAATTTTCAATTAATCCATCATCAATTATATTGTCTCATAGATTTAAGAATTATGAGTTAAAGCAGTCCCATCTATCATTTTTTCCAACATCCAATGAGCTATCTAATGAGGAATCACTCGCTTTCATTAGAGATTTCTAAAATATATTGAAATAACTTCCTTTTATAGTACTCATTTAAAATAAACTTATAATGATGGTATTTTACTTTTTCCTTAAAGGATATGCTAGGAATTGGTTCTTGAGTCTAGATGAGAATATCTTTAAAAATTAGGATCAAGTATACAACTCATTTTTGATGAAATTTTATCCTCAATGACTAGAAGATGAATTGAGAACCAAAATAAAAAGTTTCTAAAAAGAGGATGGATAATCCTTTCATGAGGTTTGGGATAGATTCAATAACCTTCTTAGGTAGTGTCCCCATCATCAAGTCCCATCCCATGTTCTCATGGACAACTTCTATGAAGGATTGTCCTCTTCTGGTCAAAACCTTGTTGAGCAATCTGTTGGGGGTAATTACAATGACAATACTGATGAGGAGTTAAGGAAATTTTTTAAAAATAATTATTTGAACTCTCATAATAAAAATTAAATAAGGAAAATGGTGAATAGAAGTGAAAATAAGAATGGTTTGGGAGTAGATACTCACTCTCAACTTGCTGAAATAACAAACCAACTCCAATATTTAATGAACCAAAATTCCAAACAATCTATAAATCAACTGGGTTTCCAAAATAAAAATCAATCTCTTAGAGATTTTTTTTATCAATGTGGTATGTTTGGTCACACCAAAAAATACTTTTCTAACTTTGACATTCCATCCCAACAATAAGAGAATGCCAACTTTGCTAACTATAGTCCTTAAATGCCTAATAATGACGATCCATTTTCAAAAAACTGTAACCAATGCAATAGGAATCATGCCAATATATCCTAGAAACAACAAGGAATTATTAGACAGCCTTCTACCCCTACCTACCCAAATATTCCCAGGTAATAATTTTAAAAACAATAGAGGGGTGATCCATCCAATTTCACAAGGGAACATTGAGGGCTAAATATTCTCTAAGATGGATCAAATCTTAAATAGAATGGATTCTCAAGAAAAACAGATCAAGAATAAACTTAATAAAAAAATCCCAATATGATTCTTATAAAGTTTAATATGATTCTATAATTAAAAATATGTATACTTAATTTGGACAACTAGCTAGATACTTGACTTCCAGGGATAGGGGAAATATGCCTAGCACAACTCAAATCAACCCTAGGTAGAATGCTATGTCTGTGATAACAAGAAGTGGTCATGATAAAATATAATTTTATTGAATATTTTATTGATAATAATTGAAATAATTTTATCACATTGTTTTAAACAAGTTTCTTTATAAAATATTAGAGATTAGATCATTCTTTTGAAAATTTGATAGAAATTCCAATTTTTTCCTTTAAAGTGAAATGTAATATTGTAGCCATAAATATTTATTTGTGTATTATTTGAACTAAATATTTTTTAAATGAGTTCCTGACTTAATGGGATACAACTCTTATTCAGGATATCTGAGCTAAATCATTCATTTTATTGGACTAAATGTTCCATGAAGTCAAATATAGTCTGGACTCACCATATTGGACACCACTTCAGTATTTAACACATAACTACCTCACCCATGTTTTCATTGGGTCCAAATTTAGAGAGAATATATAGGAACCAATTAATCACAGATCATTATTATGTATCTATATCTATTTCATTAGTTTTGGTGGTCAAATAGGTGGTTCAATTTGGATTAATTTATTTGGACAAATTTCTTTATTCACACTTGAAACCTATTAAAACCTAGAATCCCCCACCCCCACTCTATAAATTGGTGTTAAACTAATTTTTATGGTTTGGGATGTGCATTAGGATATTTAAGGTAGAGTATAATTGGTTTTACTCCATTTATCTTGGCATTTCATTAGGCAGAGCTCTTGAAGCTAGGATCCCTTCATCGAAGCCTTCTTCTTCTTCACATTGTAATGTTTTTGTTCTTGTAATAAAATTCTTAGTTTATATTATATTTATTCTATTCTATTATATTATATTTTGTTTTATTATTATATACTCATCCTCTTTGGGATATAAATCAATATAATATATGTGAATGGATTATACCCTTTCCATGACCTTTGGACATGCAAAACGTTTCTACGATGACTACACCTCTCACAAAGGAGTAGTTATTTTTAGTAATAGATCTACCCCATACATTATTAATTCATTTATTTTGAATCAATGAGATATTTTATTCACATAATAAGACATATTAATTTAGTTTTAAATTTAAATGAAACTAACCATGAAATTGAACAATTAACACAAAACATGTGAGGTTGAGAATTATGTGAATTGTGAGAGCGTGATCTTAATCGGTAATAAAAAACCACATGAGATCAATATGAAGTGTTAAAATATCATACCTAAAATAAATTCATCCTCATTTATAGTGTATATATGTTCCCTAATGTACCACTGACCATAATATAGCCTTAGAACATCAATCAAAACAGGGTGATGTGATTTCATGTTATGAAGCTATCCTAGGGTTTAATTAATTTCATCTTTGTGGTTAAATTAATTCTCATACAGTTTGGGGTTTAAAAAATTAGGGTATCATAATTATGTGTATACTAATTTAAATTATAATGATTAATAATTTAATAGGTATAGTTAGATCTATTACACTTTCTAAAAATATTTTTCTAAAAAAAATATATTCTCATTGCGTTTTCACAATCTCATTTAAAAAAAAAAAGAAAAAATACAATCTTATTCTAGAATACTTATTCAAGTTTTATAAATGACAAACAACACCATATAATCCTTTTAAGTATCATGTTTTATTTTATTTTACTTTATTTTTAAAATATATTTAATTTTTTTAAATTACTTCATCCTTTGAGATATGACTTTGGTCAGCCACTCTATTACACCTAAATAACCTAAAAATGAACATCATTTGAGAGCGCTCATGAAAATAAATATAAAATTGGAACCATTTTTTGGGAGTCAAGTAATTTTTTCAACTAATTAAAGGTATCTATTTTATTTTTAATTTCATTCTCTTCTTATGTTCTTTCATTCTTCTTTTCCCTTTCTGAAGTTTTTTTTTTCTGTTTTTTATTTCTTATTCTTTTTTGGGACCATTAACTCAAACTTATTTTATCTTTATTACGATCCATTTTTCTTCATTTTATTTTTATTTTTCATTGATTTATGACACTAAAAATCCTAGAGATCTCTTATATCTCTACCCTGATATTGAACATATCCTTAGGGCTCGAATCAAACAATATTAGTCTATGAGAAGTTTCAACATTCACCCAATTGAGGAATTCCTCCATTATAGAAACAATAAAATTAGAAAAACTTATGAATCAAACATAAAACAAGAACCAATGTCTAAAAATAATAATAATGAACTTAATATAACCATTCTATAATTGGATACACTAGATGTTAAACATCAACCAAATAGTATTTCATACCCAAATCTCGAATCATACTTTGAACTAAAATATTGGTTAATTCACCTTCTTCCAAAATTCCAGGGACTGTCCAGTGAGGATCCAAAAAAAATTAAAAGAATTTATTTTGGTTTTTTCAACCCTAAAACCAAGAAATGTATCTAAAGATCAAATAAAACTAATAGAATTACCATTCTCACTTAATGGAAATGAAAAAGACATGATGTATTATTTACAACATGAAGATGTAACTTGTTGGAATGATTTGAAACATCTTTTATTGTAGATATTTCTTCCAGCATAAAGGACAATTTCTATTCAAAAATAGATATCAAGGATTAAGAAAGCATAAGAAGAGTCAATATATGAGTACTGGAAGTGATTCAAGAAGTTGTGTGAAAGCTTCCCACATCACTAAATCATTGAGAAGATACTCATACAATACTTTTATGAAGGCCTCACACCTCTGGAGAGGATCATGGTGGATTTTGTGGCTAGAGGTTAATTTGTTGATAAAACATCAGCAATTTCATGTGTGTTGATTGAAAATATGGGAAAAAACTCCCAAAAATTTCTCAATCGAGGTGCACCACATGTTATACGAGTACATCAGGTAAGTTCATATTCTCTTGAAAATCATTTAATTGATAACAAGTTAGAATAATTGACCACAATGGTGATACATATTGAATTAGCTCAAAAGACATCCCAACCCACTTTTATGAGGCCTTGTGGTATTTACACAGAAGAAAAAAACCCAACTGATTGTTTCCCCCAACTAAAAGAGATAGAGGATTGGGAAACAATATTCCCTGGGAGACAATATCAGTACCAACAATAACCACATCCCCCAAAAAAGTATGATTCTAACATAAAACCAAGGATGTAAGGATCAATATGGCATGAGGTATAGATTTGGACAATAAAAAATTCACCCTTTCAATAAAACATACAATATCCTATAGCTTACCAAAAAAAATTTCAACAACCACAAATTATATTTGAAGTCAAAGCATCAACAAGTCAAAAAAAGGGAACTATTGATCGAATATACATTCTAATACTGATGTTCTTTTAAAAAAATTGTTCTTAATTGATAGAATGAGATGAAGAGTCAAGGTTTAGAGTTTAGGGATTTGAATAAAAAATGAAATATATTACCACTATAACACCCCAAGCTTCCATGGTACGCTTCTCTTTGAATAATACAGTATCGTGTGTTGTACACAACTTCGAGTTCTAACACACACCACAACCAATCAAAGTAGCCGTTATAAATAGTAATACCCAATTATTGAAATTTTATACATTTTATATTTCAAAATGGACTTCATTTTTGGATTCAGAATATCAAAATTATCCTAGGATGAAATTTTGGTACTTTTCAGATAACTTTTATATTTTGATGAATAGTGAAAGTACTAAATTTTTATTAAAAACAACTTTTTTAATCAAAAATATTTAATAGTGACAAATTATGAATTTGAGTGGTTTTAAAGTATATTTAGAATATATTTTTACCATTTAATACAATTTTGGTCATTTGACATAATTTCACATTTAAACCGGACATAAACAAGTGTCAATCTTTTGATAGTTATTATCTCTTAAAAACATGTTTTTTGTTTTGACAGCGGGAATTAATTTTAAATTAATTTCTGCCACTTATGTGTTTTGAATTTGGAAAAACGGACTCCATATTTTGAATCAGGATGTCTAAATTTTGTAAATAGGTAACTTTTATTTTTATACATTTTGAATAATTACTTCGGTAAATATTTTATTTACCATGGTTAAAGGATAAATCCGGTAAATAAGGGTAAACAAATAATATTATAATAAAAATAAATTACCCTAAAACGTGTCTTAACCCAATTGGTTGATACATGTCCAACCATGGGCATCTTTGGGTCTATTTTGGGACCCCATGGATCCACTTGTAAGTGATAGGGACACTTTATATTAATTAAGTTAAAAGTAAATACAAAAATGACATAATCCTATATTGTTTAGCAAAACAAATTTTTACATAGGGTTATATATGTTATATTTTTGACTATATATATTCATTGGAAATATAAAAAGATTTACTACATAATGGTATTTTATTTATAATTTTTAGACATTAAATAATTTAATTTATTTATGAAACAATGATGATGCAGTAATTACCTTATTATTGAAATATTAAAATAATTAATATTATAAATACCCAAATAAATATAATTTGAGACATTTAACGAATTAAACTATTTTTTTTGGTTAATATGACATGTTAGGATTTCTTTAATTAACTTCGTTTTAAGTAATCATTCTGTTATAATTTTCACAAAAATCAAATACCAAATAGTGTCAAAATTGACATAAAAGAGTTTTTAAAACAAATATTATATTATTAATTGATATTAAATTCCTAAAAATCTAAGGTTCAGCTAAAGAACTTGTATCATTATAGGTGTATCATTAATGGACCACTTGGGGGGTCTCTTGGAGGTATATAGTATGTTTATTAACTATATAATATAAAAAATACTACCTGACATGATAAGTGTCAAACTAATTAACCAAGAGTTAAAACTAAAATATAAGGTTAATATAATGACCCAAGCCTGTCTAAAATATATTGGTTGAAAGGATTTCGACCCTTCCCCACCTTAGTCTTTGAATAATCCATTTGGAGCCATTAGAAACCGAATATGAATTTATTATAAAATAATACTGTAAGTTTTTCCTAAAGAGCCCATCTTCCCCCTTACAAAAAGAAACCACTTCTAACCAATTAATCACACATTCAAAGACTTTTGGCTCAGCCAAAATTTTCCCAAATATCCTCCCAAATTCCCTCACTTCAAACTAGAGTCCTTATTTTGATCATAAATCCAACCTAAGGAGCCCTTTTGATCAAATCAAAAGGAAGAACCCGAAGAAGAGGTAATGTTTTCACCACCCTCTTTCAAGTTCCTTTCTTCTTCAACTTCTTATTTCCTTGTTATTTCTATTATAAAATAATAAATACAGTATCTTCTATATAATGTGACAAATATGGAACAAAAAAATTCTTTATTTTATCCATCCCTTGAATGACATGTCACCATACGTGCGTACGTACGACCTACCGTCTCCACATTGTGGTGTAATTGTTATTCAATATATTATTATATAGATGGGTATAATAATGATGTATAATTCATGTAAATAATAAATATAACATGATAATTATTCTTTATATATTATATAACATCCAATTATATACTATATTAATATCAAAATAATGATATTTTCACTCGTGTGTACGTATGGATTACCGTCTCCACGACGCGATGTGATTCATTTCCAAGTTCACCATTCATCGATGATTATAAAAATATATATTACTAATAAGTATGTAATATATGAAATAATAATTATACTGGAGTTATATATATTTATATATATAAGTATTTATGTACTTATATATATCTTATTCACTTACATCCGTTCAATACTATATGAAAACGGAAACAACGTTTATGCGTACGTATGGAATACCGTCTCCATAAACGGTGTTTTCCGTTTCATATATACGTCTATTATAAAATTTTATATTCTAAATATTTATGATAAATAAATAATGTTTTATATTCTGGAAGTATTTAAATCATGATCTAAGTGATACAATCAAGAGTAACAAGTTAAAACACGCACGATAAGGAAAGCAATTATTACCCGAAATATTAATATAACATGGAAATTATTATTAAATGGGCAATATAAACTCATAAATGAATAATTTATGATATCATAAATATTAATATGGTTCTGTTATAATTTAATAACATACTATATTCTTCATACAGGAGTCTAAACGTACCCTCGACTAAAGGAAAGTGCAAGGTAAGGGGTTTTTCATCTCACTCCTTATTCCCTTGAGATTCATGCCATATTGCCACTATTAACTTTTGTGTGGTGTATGTACTACCCATAATTGTATTATTTGTGTAATAAACTTTAATTTATGTGTATTTACATATTCATTGTATGCTACCTCTTTCCTGGGGTGTATGTTTCGTAAGTTACCAAATTGGTAGGGGTTAATTCCTCAATCTCATTAACATATGAGATTGTTTATGTGTAAGTATTTACTGGGAAATTTTTATCATCCATGTCCATTTTTCATAAAAATGATTTCAAAATTAATATTTTAAGGATTTTTGAAAGGTACTCTTTATCAAGTTCAGAATTTTAAATGTTTTAATGATTTATCTTTCTAAATATTTTTAATTAATGTTCTTATTTTCAAAATGATTTTATGGATTTATTTATATGGATATGAATGTTTTGAAATGATAATTCTTTTCAAATGTTTCAAAGTGGTATGGGACACTTTGATTCTAAAATCTCTTTTAAATTAATTCCTTTATAAATGTGTGAATTTTCAATGATTAAGAAAAAGCGATATTTCTCTCAAATAGTTTTGATTTCATCTATGTTAATATCCATTGATGGATTTTAAGCTTATTTTAAGTTGATTTATTATGATACAAAACTTCCATATCGTATTGAAGTTTTTGTGATATTTTTTACTGTGGATGTGTTATTTTTATACCATTCATAGTTGATGGAGAAAGAGTTGACATTTCGTATGCTAGTTTTAATACGAATGTTAATGTTATATTAAATCCTCTTCTTAAGATGAATGTGTTGGACTAGTATGTTCCGGGTTGGGGACCGGTAAAAGTAAGCCCTTTGGGTTGGGGTCCAGTTACAACAGACCCTCCAGGTTGGTGTCCGGTTATTAGAGGCACTCCGGGTTGGTGTCCTGTTATTAATGTTACTCCGGGTTGGTGTCTGGTTGTTAGAGGAACTCTGGGTTGGAGTCCGGTTACAGAGGCTCTCCGGGATGGAGTCTGGTTATAGAGGCTCTCCGGGTTGGGTTCTGGTTACTGTTATCCCATAGGCCTTTTCATGTGGCCTTGACACATAAATTAAAGTTCGGCATTATGCATTCCATCATTATGAAAGTGGTTATTGATATTGAATGTGATTATTTGACTAGTAGAATATCCATGTGAATAAGTAAATGACATTATTTCATTTTATTTCTGTCATATTATGCTTAAGTTCAAGTTTAAAAGGATTTTGTTTTAGTTTTATACATTGCATTAAATTTTTATGCTTATTTTTGAAAGTTTCCGCTATATTTCTTACCCTTACTGAGCATTTTAGCTCACCCCTTTCGATGTTTTATTTTCCTATGATTCCAAGAAGTGTATTGTGATTGATATGATGGGTTAAGACAAGGGAATAATGGTGTTCATAAAGGATTATTTATGTTGTTTTGTATGTCATAAAGTGTAATGTAACATTCATGTATGTAATCTATTTTCCAAGACTTCTAAACCGATCGGTCCATTGGGACTTGATTCCTTGTAATCATGCCAATATATTAAAATAATGCATCGACTCTGGGTAACTGGGGTCGGGGTGTTACATTTGGTATCAGAGGAAGTTTATAAATAACCTTGGAAGATAGATTTAGATAAACTCTGATTAGAGCACATAGCTCTAAGATAGACTTTGAGGATTAGTAGAGAAGAACTTCCTAGAATTTTTATATTGTTGAGATTTTGTTAGTTTTCTGTGCAATACATCCCTGTCTGGATACGAGTAGGTAGATGCGGCTCTAGCACAAATGTACCTTGGGGTAAAACCCAAAAACACCGCTTTGAGATAGACTCGAACGGGAACTAGTGCATGAAAATGGGTCTTGCTACACTCTTGGTTACGACACTCCTGAGGGATATGCTTAGTATAATTCTCATTTTCTTTACAAACCATTATGAAGGGTTTATGAGTATATACTTCCTCAAAGAAGACATTTTTATGATTATGGATTATATCCATAAACTATTTAATTTATGTTAAGTGTTTTACATGTTTGGGATTAGGTGTTGCTATTCACAAACTAATCTAGTGTATTCCATTGTTTAGAAATGGCGCCCAATAGAAGGAATGAGAACTATAGCAATACGCATAATCCAGAGAGTAAGAGAGATCATATCTTTCATGGTCTTAAGCCAGAATTTAGAAGGGAAATAGTCTCCCATGTGTTATCATCATATGAAGAAATAGTATCATGTGTTGATAAGATAAGTAAAGAATTATTGGAGTCCTATGGATTTCAAGGGAAGCCAGAGAAGGAAAGGATGGTAGAGAGAAGGACAGATAAAGGGAATAAGGTAAAGAAGGATTTTCCCATATGTGATAAACTGTGGAAAGAATCACCTTGGAAAATGATTTAAGGGAATGAGAGTATGTTATAAGTGTGGAGAAAAAGGACACCAAGTACGTGACTGCAAGGGTAATAAAAAGGTTTCAAATGTACAATGCTTCATCTGCAAGGAGTTTGGACACTACGCGAACCAATGTCCCATTCATCAGACTACGCTGAAAATGATGCTATTGGATAATAATCAAGTTATGATACTACCAAAGATGAAGAGGAATGAGTAGTGTTCTTATGTTGTTATTTTAGAATTATTTTATTTAAGTGTTGTATCAATGATGTTCTGGAAATAAATAAGAATTGTACTGCAGTACTATTTCATTGAGGATTTGAGATTTTATGGTACTAAGAAAAGTGACTCTACAACGAGTTAAAATTTTTGGAAATTACATGGTTGTAGGAAAGATAAACCTTAATATGGTCCTAATATTGATGTACTGATTTTGGAATAATATATGGTTGATTTGGGTAAATTATATTGGATATTTTTGACTACCTTGAAACTGATTAAAGATTTGTATATTCCATTATTGTTGGAGTTTACATCATTTTTGGATGGATGAAGTATATCCAGTATTCTATAAGGAATAAGGGAGAATGAATGTAATCAATAAGGTTTTATGGTAATTCAGGATGTTTCAGTGTTTTAAAAGAATACATGATGAAGATATTCACATACAATTACGAGGTAAAAAGGATCTACATTATGTTTATCTTTCATATAAATTTTTGACTGAGAGAATACAGAAGTATTTAGGATAATTCTAAATGATATAAGAGATTAATTTTGAAAGGATATTTTTGGATTTTTATAAAAGGACAACATGTAGACCGTGTGACGACCCGTCGCGTCAGACAAAGCTGCGAGAATCAAACCAACAACCATAGTGTAATTGGGATTTATCACCTACCACTGGACTATGTGAAGTTCCTGGATGGTATAATATAGTTTTTTTAAAGGTTCTGATATGTGAATTATAAATTCATTATATTTGGAACCCTGTACAATTAGGATAAATAGAGTATTTTTGAGTTGTATTATGTTTTGGGGTGAAAGATGAGTTTGTGGTAGAAATTTATTAATGGGTAAAACTATAATTGTAAATTAAGTATATCTCCTTATGATCTTATCCAATCTCATAAATAAGTTACTCAACATTAATAAAAGGAACTTAGAACAAAAATGTTGTCCTAGATGGTACCTTAGATCATCACAAATTTATGGATTTGGGATTGTTGGCCTTTTCATAGCTATGTTCTATACCACTATCCATCAGATATTGATGGTTAGATTTCTCTTCCAAATCCATATTTTCCTACATGGAACCCTAGTATATGTTATTTTCAGTAACCTTCATACTTACCACTCTTTATTTTAAATAGAGGCCTCATTAATCCATTTTTCAATGTGGGATTTCAACTAAGATGTTTTGAAATGTCAACCCCAAGTTTACAATACCGAGCATAAATTGCGAGGATGAAATTTATTGAAGGATGGGAGAATGTAACACCCCAAGCTTCCATGGTACGCTTCTCTTTGAATAATACAGTAGCATGTGTTGTATGCAACTTCAGGTTCTAACACACACCACAACCAATCAAAGTAGCCGTTATGAATAGTAATACCCACTTTTTAAAATTTTATACATTTTATCTTTCAAAATGGACTACATTTTTGGATTCTAAATATTGAAATTATCCTAGGATGAAATTTTCGTACTTTTTGGATAACTTTTATATTTTGATGAATAGTGAAAGTTACTAAATTTTTATTAAAAACAACCTTTTTAATCGAAATAATTAATAGTGATAAATTATGAATTTGAGTGGTTTTAAAGTATATTTAGAATATATTTTTACCATTCAATACAATTTTTGTCATTGGACATAATTTCACATTTAAACCGGACATAAACAAGTGTCAATCTTTTGATAGTTATTATCTCTTAAAAACACGCTTTTTGTTTTGATAGCGGGAATTAATTTTAAATTAATTTCTGCCAATTATGTGTTTTGAATGTGAAAAAATGGACTCCATATTTTGAATCAGTATTTCCAAATTGTGTAAATAGGTAACTTTTATTTTTAGACATTTTGAATAATTACTTCGGTAAATATTTTATTTACCATGGTTAAAGGGTAAATCCGGTAAATAAGGGTAAAACAATAATATTATAATAATAATAAATTACCTTAAAACGTGTATTAACCCTATTGGTTGATACATTTCAGACCATGGGCATATTTGGGTCGATTTTTGGACCCCATGGATCCACTTGTAAGTGATAATGACACTTTATATTAATTAAGTTAAAAGTAATACAAAAATGACATAAGCCTATATCTTTTAGAATTTTTTTTACATAGGGTTATATATGTTATATTTTCGACTATAAATATTCATTAGAAAGATAAACATATTTTCTACATAATGGTATTTTATTTATAATTTTTAGACATTAAATAATTTAATTTATTTATGACACAATGATGATGCAGTAATTACCTTATTAGTGAAATATTAAAATAATTCATATTATAAATACCCAAATAAATATAATTTGAGACTTTTAATGAATTCCACTAATTTTATTGGTTAATATGACATGTTAGGATTTCTTTAATTAACTTTGTTTGAAGTAATCATGCTGTTATGATTTTCACAAAAATCAAATACCAAATAGTGTCAAAATTGACATAAAAGAGTTTTTAAAAAAAAAATACTATATTATTAATTGATATTAAATTCTTAAAAATCTAAGGTTCAGACAAAGGACTTGTATCATGATAGGTGTATCATTAAGGAAATACTTGGGGGTCTCTTGGAGGTATATAGTAAGTTTATTAACTATATAATATAAAAATACTAAGTGACAGGGCAAGTGTCAAACTAATTAACCAAGAGTTAAAACTAAAAGATAAGGTTAATATAATGACCCAAACCTATCTAAAATATATTGGTTGAAAGGATTTAGACTTATCCCCAACTTAGGATTTGAATAATACACTTTTTAGCCATTATAAAACGAATATAAATTTATAATAAAATAATACTTTAAGTTTTTCCTAAAGAGCCCCTCCTCCCCCTTATAAAAGGACACCACTTCTAACCAATTCTTAACACCTTCAAAGACTTTTGTCTCTGCAAAACTCTACCCAAATATCTTTCCAACTTCACCCACTTCAACCTAGAGGCCTTATTTTTATCATAAATCCAACCTAAGGAGCCCTTTTGATCAAATTAGAAGGAAGAACCCGAAGAAGAGGTAATGTTTTCAGCACCCTCTTTCAAGTTCCTTTCTTCTTAAACTTCTTATTTCCTAATTATTTCTATTATAAAATAATAAATCCAATGTCTTCTATATACTATGATAAATATGGAACAAAAAAACTCATTATTCTATCCATCCCTTGAATGACATGTCACTATACGTGCGTATGTACGACCTACCGTTTCCACGTTGTGGTGTAATTGTTATTCAATATATTATTATTTATATGGGTATAATAATGATGTATAATTCATGTAAATAATAAATATAACATGATAAGGATTATTTATATATTATATACCATCTAATTATATACTATATTAATATCAAAATAATGATATTTTCGCTCGTGCGTACGTACGGATTACCATCTCCACGACACGATGAGATTCATTTCCAAGTTCACCATTCATCGACGATTATAAAAATATATATTACTAATAAGTATGTAATATATGAAATAATAATGATACTGGAGTTATATATATTTATATATATAAGTATTTATGTACTTACATATATCTTATTCACTTACTTCCGTTCAATACTATATGAAAACAGAAACATCGTTTATGTGTACGTACAGACTACCGTCTCCATAAACGGTGTTTTCCATTTCACATATACGTCTATTACAAATCTTTATATTCTAAATATATATGATAAATAAATCATGTTTTATATTTTGGAAGTATATAAATCATTATCTAAGTGATACAATCAAGAGTAACAAGTTAAAACACGTACGATAAAGAAAGCGATTATTACCCGAGATATTAATATAACATGGAAATTATAATTAAATGGGTAGTATAATATCATAAATGAATAATGTATGATATAATAAATATTAATATGGTTCTGGTATAATTTAATAACATACTATAGTATTCATACAGGAGGCTAAACGTACCCTCGACTAAAGGAAAGTGCAAGGTAGTGGGTTTTTCATCTCACTCCTTATTCCTGTGAGATTCATGCCATATTGCCACTATTACCTTTTGTGTGGTGTATGTACTGCCCATAATTGTATTATTTGTGTAATAAAATTTAATTTATGTGTATTTATATATTAATTGTATGCTACCTCTTTCATTGGGTGTATGTTTCGTAAGTTACCAAATTGGTAAGGGTTAATTCCTCAATCTCATTATTATCCGAGATTGTTTATGTGTAAGTATTTACTAGGACACTTTTATCATCCATGTCCATTTTTCATAAAAATGAATTCAAAATGAATATTTTAAGAATTTTTGAAAGTTACTCTTTATCAAGTTCATAATTTTAAATGTTTTAAAGATTTATCTTTCTAAATCTTTTTAATTAATGTCCATATTTTCAAAATGATTTTATGGATTTATTTATATGGACATGAATGTTTTGAAATGATAATTATTTTCAAAAGTTTCAAATTGGTATGGGACACTTTTATTCTAAAATCTATTTTAAATTAATTCCTTTATAAATGTGTGACTTTTCAATTATTAAAAAAAATAGATATTTCTCTCAAATAGTTTTGATTTCATCTATGTTAATATCCTTTGATGGATTTTAAGCTTATTTGAAGTTGATTTATTATGATACAAAACTTCCATATCATATTGAATTTTTTTTGATATGTTTGACTGTGGATGTGTTATTTTTATACCATTCATAGTTTATGGAGAAAGTATTTACATTTTGTATGCTAGTTTTAATATTAATGTTTATGTTATATTTCATCTTATTCTTAAGATGAATGTGTTGGACTAGTATGTTCCGGGTTGGGGACCGATAAAAGTAAGCCCTTTGGGTTGGGGTCTAGTTAGATTAGACCCTCCGGGTTAGTGTCCGGTTATTAGAGGCACTCCGGGTTGGTGTCCTGTTATTAGAGGCACTCCGGGTTGGTGTCTGGTTATTAGAGGCACTATCGGTTGGAGTCTGGTTACAGAGGCTCTCCGGGATGGAGTCCGGTTACAGAGGCTCTCCGGGTTGGGTTCTGGTTACAGTTATCCCATAGTTCTTGGCACGAGGCCTTGAAACATAAATTAAAGTTCAGAATTATGCATACCATCATTATGAAAGTGGTTATTGATATTGAATGTGATTATTAGAATAGTAGAATATCCATGTGAATAAGTAAATGGAATTATTTCATTTTATTTCTTCCATATTATGCTGAAGTTCAAGTTTAAAAGTCTTTTGTTTTAGTTGTATACATCGCCTTAAATTTTTATGCTTATTTTGAAAGTTTCCTCTATATTGCTTACCCTTACTGAGCGTTTGAGCTCACCCCTTTCTATGTTTTATTTCCCCAGGATTCCAAGAAGTGTAGTGTGATTGATATGCAGGGTTAAGACAAGGGAATAATGGTGTTCATAAATGATTATTTATGTTGTTTTGTATGTTATTAAGTGTAATGTAACATTCATGTATGTAATCTATTTTCCAAGACTGCTAAACCGATCGGTCCGTCTGGACTTGATTCCTTGTAATCATGCCAATGTATTAAAACAATGCACAGACTCTGGGTAACTGGGGTCGGGGTGTTACACCCACCAACCTCCATGTACTGGTAAGTAAGAACTCTAGAAATATACCTTCCTAGCCTACCCCAAATCCAAAGGGGAATGTTAGTTCCATCACATTGAGAAGTGGGAACCAAACAACTAATTCATCTACACCTATCATTCCACCAAGATTCAACTCAACCCCAGAGAAACCCATTCAAGAACAACTGATGAGAAACCCAAGGAGAAATAAAAATTTAAGAAAAAATTGATTATGTTCCACCTAAACCCCTTCAATTTTCAAATAGTGTTTTTCAAACTAAGAAGATGGATGAAGAGGCGACGTAAAAAGATGTTTTGGATATATTCAAGCATGTTGGGATGAACATACCTCTACTTGAAGCAATTAAAAAAATCCCACGGTATGCCAAATTCTTAAAAGAAATTTGTTCCAATTGAAGAGGAATAAAGTGAAATTAGAGGATAAATCATGGAAGGAATGTGTCGGTACTCATTACACCAACTCAAGTAATACCGAAAAAGTGAATGGATCCTGGGATATTCACTATACCATGCACCATAAAGGAGTTAAACATTTTTAGTTCTTTATGTGATTTGGGAACTTCCATAAATGTGATGCCTTACTCCATATTCTTTTATTTATAGGTTGGTGAGTTGAAGCCGATAAGAGTAGTAGTACAATTGGAAAATAGAGCTAAAACATATCCAGTAGGAGTTCTTGAGGATGTACTTTTTCTAGTAAGATACGTGATCTTTACATCATATTTCTATGTGCTTAACATTGAGTATGACCAAGTAAATTCTAATGCTCCCATTATCTTAGGTAGGCCCTTCCTCAAAAATACAAAAATGATCATAAATTTCCATGAGGGTAAACTTTCCATGGAGTTTGGAGATGAAGTTGTGATATTTAATGTTATAGAATCTATGAAGTACCCCTCATAGGACCATTCTGATATTTTTATCTCCCATTTGGAACCACCAAGTAAAAACCCCATGGATTTTTATTGTCCTGTGCTTAGATAGATTATAATCATTGGTTCTAGTTTGATGTCTAATAGCACTTACACACCTGTTTCTAATATAGAAAATTCTCTTATATTTTATTTTAATATGTATTCATATTGTGATTTTGATCATGTTCACTCTGATTATGACATGGTTGTTGAGTATGATGATGAATTTGATGCATTATTCTATAATTTTGATGATGTATATTTTGATACTGATGTTCATTGTGAACACATATCATTTCCTTCAATGTATTCATCCATACTACACCCCCTTCATTGGAACTCCAACCATTTTCACCAAATCTTAAATACTTATAAATGATAAGTGGTGAGATATTACCTATTATAATTTCTATAAATATCCCTTTTTAACATGAAGAATTTTTTTTGAATCTCTTTGGGAGGAACATTAGGGATATAGGGTGGGACTTTGCTGATATATCTATAATTATTCCCTCTATTTCATGCATGAGATTATTCTGGAGGATAAGACTAAACTGTTTAGGCAACCACAAAGGATACCAAATCCAAATCTTCAAGAATTTATTGAAAAAGAAGTTGAAAAATTGCTCGAGGTAGGTATAATTTATCCCATTTAAGATTCCCAGTGGTTAAGTTTTATTTAAGTTGTGCCTAAGAAAAGTGGTGTTACTATTTTTAGAAATTAGAGGGAGGATTTAGTTCCAATGAGGGTGAAAAATATTTGGTGTGTATGCATTGTTTATAGTAAACTAATCCACTCTCAAGGGCTATTTACCCCTCCAATTTATTGATCAAATGCTTTAGAGACTAGCTGGGAAGACACACTATTTTTTATTGGATGGATTTTCTAGATATTTTCATGTTCTTAAAGCTCTAGAGGATTAGGAGAAGACAACATTCACTATTCCATTTGGTACATTTTACTACTAAAGGATTTCATTTGTACTTTTCAATTCCCTAGGTACCTTCTAGGGATGAATGGTGAGTATTTTTTAGATTTCATTGAGAAATTCATGGAGGTATTTATGGATGATGTTATAGTGTATGGATCTTCATTTGATGAATGTATCTTTAGTTTGGTAAAGGTGTTGAATCTTTGTATTGAGAAGAATATGGTTTTGAACCTGTAAAAGTGTCATCTTATGGTAGAGCATGAAATTGTCTTATGAAATGTAGTGTCAAAAAATGGAATAGAGGTTGATATATATAAGGTAGATATTATTTAATGCCTACCCTATCCTTCATGTGTTTGTGATGTCAGATCATTCCTAGAGAATACCTGATTTTATCGAAGCTTCATCAAATATTTCAGTAAGATTTATCTCTACCCTTATCTCCATTTCTTTAAAAAGGTATTGAATTAATTTTTTTTTGATTTGTACATGGTATCATTTGATGAGATAAATAATTGTCCAACCACTCCATCGATTATACAACCGCCCTAGTGGGACCTTCCATTTGAGCTTATGTATGACACATCCAACTTCACGGTTGGAGCTATCTTATCACATCGGGTGGAGGGATGTTCACATATGATTTTCTATGCTTAAAGGACATTGGATTCAGCCCAATAAACTACAAAACCATGGAAAATGTGTTTATTATCATCATATTTTCTTTTGATAAATTTCATTATTATTTATTGGGCCCCAAAGTAGTTGTATTTTCTAACCATGCAGCTCTGAGGTACCTATTGAAGAATCCAGATGAAAATCCCATACTTATCTGATGGATTCTCCTCATTTGAGAGTTCAATATTGAGATAAAGGACAAGAAGGGGTTAGAAAACTTTGTGGAGGGCTACATGAGTAGGATTACTCACACACTAGAGGCCGACACCATGGACTAGGTACCACTTCATGAAAATTTCCCCGATGATCATCTCTATGACATCTCAGGTACACATCCTTGGTATGTGGATTTAGTGATCTACCTTATTTCCTTTTAAATTCCTGAAAATTTAAAAAAACATCAAGTCTAAAAATTAAAGAGTGAGTCTTGGTTTTATGTGTGGAATGATCCCTACCTCTGGCACATGTGTAGTTACCAATCCATTAGGAGGTGTGTTCCTAGTCATGAGTTTGGGTCTATTCTACATTTATTCCATACACTTTCATGTGGGGGACAATTTAGACTCCAAAAGATAGCTAGGAAAGTCTTAGACTTCAGATTATATTGGCCTAGATTATTCCATGACGTGCGTGTTTTTTTAAGTCATGTTCAAATTTCCAAAACACTGGAAACATTTCTAGGAGACACGAGATTCCCCAACAATCCATATTATTCTGTGAGATTTGTTATGTATGTGGAATTGATTTTATGAGTCCTTTTCCAAGTTCATTTGTTTTTTATATTTTTTTTACTATTTATTATGTTAGAAAATGGGTAGATTCCAAGGACACTGGGACTGATGATTCTCATGTTGTAGTGTATTTTATAAAGGATCAAATTTTCAGCATGATTGGAGTACTGAAGGCCATCATTAGTGACCAAGGGAAACACTTTTATGATTTAAATTTGGATTCTATCCTTCATAATTATGTGGTGAAACACAAAACATCAACACCATACCACCCCCAAAAAATGGATAGGATGAGGTTTCTAATAGGGAGTTTAAACAAATTTTGGAGAAAACCATTCAGCCTAATAGTAAGGATTGGATCAAGCACTTAGATGATGCGCTTTGGGCTTATAGGATAGCATACAAGACACCCATTAGTATGTCTCCATTTCAGATTGTATTGGGGAAACCATTTAATCTCCCCAAGTAAGTAGAGCATTGAGAATATTGGGCTATAAAGAAATGAAAAATGGATTTAGCCCAAGATGGAATTCAACAGAAGCTACAAATTAAAGATCTTAAGTAGATTTGATTGTCATCATATGATAACTCAAGGCTCTACAAGGAAATAAAAAAAAGTGTCTCATTATAGAATGATCCAAAAAAGGTAGTTTCATATTGTAGATAAATTCATTCTCTATAGTTCACTAATGAAGACGATTTCTGGTAAGTTACATTCCAGATGGTTAGGTCCTTATATTGTATCTAATGTTTTTCTATATGGTGTAGTGGAGATTACACAACAAGATACAAAAAATATCATTATGGTCAATGGGAAATGTTTGAAACAATACATTTAAGTTCTTACTATTGATTCATTTTATTTCATCACACTGCATGACCCCATCATCGATTAAGAATATCAGGTTGTTCCCAACCCTTTCAATTTTATATTATTTTTCCTATTTCATGCTCACATATTATTTCATAAGTTCACATTGAGGATAATACAATATTTTAAGTGAGGTTAGGGGACAATATTTTGGAGGTATATATTTAGGATTTTCATTTTTTTGTATTTTTGTGTTTTCTGTTAAGTTTTTGGTTAAAATTAAAAAATAATAAATCATGTAACATGCTAATTTAGATATGGAATATATGGAAATTTAATGTTTTCAAAATTAATTATTGACATGATAAGAATAATCAATATCTCATCATCAATGTTTGAGTTTTATAAAAATTTTAGTCATTAGCGATATGATTTGTTATGTCATTATAAAACCATTTAGATTTTTACATTATTCTTTGTGATATTTGTTCATGGTAAATAATGTCATTGATTTCTCCAAACAAGTTTTCATGCAACCCTGAGTTATAAAATTTTTCCTACTCAATTGAAGGTATATCCAAGTTTGGTAAAAAATCATATTTTATCAATGGTTGATCCACACATTTGTTTCTCTTCCAATTGGTTTCATTACAGTACCAAATTGACCTATGTGTGTATACCTGATATCCGACAGTTGTACTCCTTAAAAAACCAATAAAAAAAAATCCAAAACAAAAAAAACAAAAAAAAAACAAAAATATATATTTGATGCAGATAACCATGTTTCATCTTAAGAGTATGGAAATTATTAGAAAAAAATGATATTAAAAGAGTGATCAAGTGTTTGGTGTTATGATCAAACTTGCTATTGATAAATTATTTATGTTTACTTGTTAAAATATTTTAATCTGAAATATAAATTTTCAAAGCACTAAGATGCATAACAAGACAAAGACTAACTACAGGTATTAATGAAAATAATAATAAATGTTTTTCATGCATTCACACTAACATATATGGGAAACCATTTCCTAGCATAGAAATAAAATTTAATTCGTATTATTTAATTCACAATGATGTATGTGATTTTCACGCTACATATATCACTGATAATAAAAAATATCTTGATAACAATAATTTCATTACTTTTGATAAAATTTTAAAATATTTCTATGTTTGTATATTTCATGTTATATGTAAATTAATATATTAATTCATCATTTATAAAAATAAAATTAAATATCAATGTGAGATCAAAATAAAATGGCATGAGCTTGATGAGGAAGGTTGATATTTTATTAATTTACCTTTTTAATCTCATGGGATTATACATGAACTACCTCTCACACCCCACAAAAAAATGTGTAGATAACATAAAAAATAAAACAATGATGAGAATAATTTGATAACATTAGTATCGTCTTTTCCATGAGATTCTTTGGATGAAACACTCTTAAATTTATACACTATTATTAAATAGCATTCCCTTAAAATGGAATGTTATGATTTAATATATATCAATAAATAATAGAAATATGGACCTAAACTATTTAAATATTTCAGGTTGTCATAAAATTGGTTCTAAAATTGTAACTATCTCAAAATCTAAAAGGGGAAAACATGATAAAATAGGTATACAATGCACATTTCTTAGACATTTAAAACATAATAAAGCTCACCAATTCATAGTTATAGAATATAATGATTTGGTATCTTTAATTCACATGATACGTAATTTATGGTTCATTTATCCCCCAATTACTCCCTCTTTTGGCACTCTAGGGGCTTCCTCCCCTCTGTGGTTCCTTTCCATCACCATTTGTTGTGATGAAGTTCCTATCTTCTGTCTCTTCCCTAATGCATCCTATATTAATATCAACTCTTCATGTCATCTTTACATAGAATTCAATGTTGTCTCTTTATTTATTTTGATTGGTTTTTCCTTATTTTAGGGTTATTGTCTTATTAGACTTCTCACAAACCTCTCTTTTGTTACACTGATGGCAGCACTCTCCTTATCTATTCACTACTCAGTTGGGGTTTGATTGGTATTTTTTGGCTGCATTAAAACTCATTGTTTCCCCTCCCCTATGGTGGTGTCTCACTAACTACATTCAATGTAATACCCTAACTCCGATAACACAAAGTCGATGTATACTTTATTATAGTGACATAAAATAAAAGGGATCACATCACCAATATTCAATGAGTTTAGTAGTATTAAAGAACTAGATACATACATAATTCCAATTTCACATTGGATATAAAATATAAAACATATTAAAAGTAAATAATTTATATCCTTGAAACTCATTCAAATATTTCTGATTCATATCATGGGAAAAAGAAAACAAAAAAGGATAAGATTAAATGCTTAGTAAGGGTTACATACAACATAAGATACCATGAGTACATATGACATAATCAATATGACAAGGTAAATAAATGAAAACACATGTCATTTAATCAATAACTTGAACAAAAAATTCATCCACAAATAATATCAACGTAATTATCTCATGAATAATAATAACTGAATTCTCAATGAAGGAAATGCATAATGTTGAACGTCTTGATCAAGTCCATGTGTCACGATATTATCAAATATGAGTAGTTATACACTGAAAAAACATTTAATAAGGACAATAAACTGGTTTGTCTCATGAGACCCATCAATGCATCAAGGGGTTATCTATAATCGGGCTTCACCTGTAACTGCATGTCCAATACATTCCTCATATATTAAATTATCAATTTAATTCATAACCAATATGCGTTATCAATGATTGTCAATATTGAGTAAAGAATACAGAATAATAAGATTTCACTAGAAAGTTAAATAACCTTCATAGTAAAACACCATATATAGAATTAGTATATAGTTTAGGCAATAAGTATATATATGATACAAAGAATATAGATATGGCAGAGAAATGTAATATATAATAAAATATTATCACAAGAAAGTGAATGTTTCAAGATAAAGTTAATGACCACAAAATTAATAAGATATAAAATATGACCATAAATTCATCAACAATATATTTTTTGCAATAAAATAAATTCTTTTGGAGAATTAAAGAAAATGGATTCAAAACATTTAAAATAAATTTTTCTTAAATAATTTTCTTTATAAAACCATGAGAAACTTGTAAAAGAAGCTATATAGTGTAAAATATTTATGGGATTGGGGAAATCCGTTAACACTATATATTTTAAAATGAAAAATTTATTTTGACTTTTTGTAAATAAAGTAGAAAATGACCCTTTCGGAAAACATTAGAAAGATTCCTTAATAAATTATTTAGGTAAATAAAAAGGACTTTTGTAAAAAAATTAAAAAATATCGACATAGAAAAAAATTTACCCAATTAAAAAGAGAAGTAAGATAATTTTTTTAAACATTCATTTGCTTGATTCATGTACCAAGGAGAGGAAAAGTTGGAAGATAAAATTTAAAGTCATTACTTATTTATAGGATAATAAAATATATGGAGTTTTTAAAGGATATATTATAAGATTCAATCAACGAAAATATAAGCAATCCCAAAAAAATGAGAATGTAAATTAAATTTTTGCCTCTTCAGTAACTTTTAAATTGTATAACCTTGAAAGATTAAACTTGAATTGAAACTTTAATTATCATGAATAAATAGATATTAATGTTATACACATCTAAGTGGCAGTATATACACTACATAAAAGTAAATAGGCGCGTAATACCAAATATGTCTTAATGAAGTGGAAATTGAGACGAATTCTCTTACCTCACATTTCCACTTAGTTGAACATGATTTAACCTATTTTATAATAAATTTATATTTATTATACATACATAAATACCCAAACTATATACATTTCTATAATATCATATATGATCCACTTATAACACCTTATCACCCGTTTTTTAACAATATTTCATTATTATCATTGTTTCGGGTGTTAACTACTTCATTTTTCAGATATGTTTTGATTCAGAGGTTATGATACTTGTGTCTTGATCATGGTTATATCATATATAAAATTATAATCATGATATAAACATCATGAATATTCATTATATACATATTTATAATTATCTGTGAAAAGTGGACATGAAAAATGAACCACATCGCTTCATGGAGGTGATAGTCCACGCGTACGCATGAGTGACATTATGATTTTTTAACTAGTGAAAGAGTAAAGAAGTAGATGATAAAGTACTTTTACATAATTATAATTATCTCATAAATATCATATATATTAATTAGTCTCATTATTATTTTCATCTATGTGAGGAGGTGATGAAAAACAATTTACAACGGTTCGCAAGGCGGTAGTCCGTTGTACACACGAGTGACAATTTTGAGATAATATGGGGTCAAAATATATTCATAAAATTTCATTTAAACATGTTTTAAGGCCATTTTAACCCTTATATTTTTATATTAACCCTTGGTAGACTCATTTTAACCATGACTGTGTAACCAATTTGTACCATGTTACTATTCATAATGACAAAAAATGAAAGTGATATTAGAAATTTTTTTGGAAATTATGATTCCAAACAAGATAATAATTTTATCAAATTCCATTCATGTAAGTGGTAGAGATTAATTTAAAAATTAATCCTTAAAATGTGACCAAAAACAGTTTTTTCAGGAAAATATATTTTTCAATCATATGATGATATTAAATTAAATTTATGAATAATAATCATAATTATTTGAATTTAAATTAATGTATTTAGATATATAATCTATAAATTTCATTTAAATTATTCATTTTTAGAGATTATTTTAATTAATTAAAATGAAATAACATTATGCACTTAATTTTTTTTTATAGAAAATATCCCTTTTTACCTTCAAATGATCTTATGTATCAAATTGATAATAAATACATGGTTAAGTATACATATTAAAACACATTATTATAAATAAAAGGAGTATTTTTTAAATACTAGATTGCCAATTATTCATAAAATATTATTACTAAGGGAGAATATCAAAAATTCATTCTTGGATTATTTTGACATAGTAAGCCCAAAATTGATATAGATTAGAATTTTGTGCCAATGAAATTTTAAAATGTGTATTTTAATATAATAAATAGTTCACTTAATATAATTTAAAATTAGGTGTTACATTCAAGATCCAACTTTTTTGGATTTCTTGTTGATGGTTTTCCTTTTTCCTTCTTTGGCAGAGAGTTTACTTCATTATCATGGGGATGAAGGGATCATGTGAGGAAAGTGTGACCTAGTTCTGGATCTAAGGGAGATGGAGTGGGAATAGTGATGTGGTGATAGTGGGCTCTTCATCATCAGGTTGGGGCTCATTTTTGTGGTTAACAAGGCTAGTGGGGTTTTCTATCGATGTTTTGGTAATGGTTTGTGTTGATGACGTGTTCCCTTATAAATTTTTCTCTCATGGTAGGGGTTATTTACTATGATATATTGTTATACCGAAAGGCCTATTCTATTACCATGCTTTCAATATATTCCTCCCACTAATGTTTTGTATTGGTCCTCATATGATTAGGCTTCAACTCAGTCCCCCATTATTGATGGATTGAGGCAAATCACTCTCTCTTTCAGAGTTTTATCTTCTTTTTCTCAATGATAGGGTACTATTTTGGTTTTGTTCATCTATGAAAAAGGATGTAATAAATATGGACAAGGTATGGGTTCTGTAGATGAGGTCGTTTCTATGTCTGTCTGTGGATGATTATTCATTATGGTTGTATTCCCTATGTTATCTTGATGGTGGTGCTAATTTCTTCTGATAGATTGATAATGCATCCTCGGTTCCTCTTTGGTCCCCTGTCTACTTTTTAATGGAATTGGATGATGTTAGTGTTCCTTACTCTCATTATTTTGCACAATTACTTTGATATCATCTCTCCAATATTCTTTTAATCTAGTTGTTTGATAAGGTTTGTTGAGGATGTTATTTCCCGATAGAAAAGAAATGTTGAACATGGTGGTGGATTCCAGAGGAGTTTACACTCAGAGAAGGTGAAATTGGGTTGGGATGCGTTGGTAAAGCTCTTTTGGTTTAAAATCATGTTTCGGGTGGACTCAGTGCAACTCTGGTGGCGTTTGTGATGTGTTGGTGGTGTCATGGTGCTGTTTTGGCGAATTTTTCTCAACATTTATCTTTCCTGATATTGAGGTTAGTTTTTTGGAGGTTGGTGGTGGTGTTGGTGCTTTGTGGCATTCATGGCAGTAACAAAACTTCCTATGTTGTTGTGGTGGTAGGGACTTAAAAAAATGACCAATGACTAGGGGCATCAAGATCTATGTGTCTTCACAGCATGAGGTTATGTGGTTGAGGGGACCGAGACATGCACTTCCTGAAGATGTATTGGCCAATACCCCTCAAGCTCTCCACCTGACCTCCACGGTTTCCTCAATTTTCAAGTGACCCAACCCTCTCTGGTTCACCTTTAATATATTTTGTGGTTGCAGGTTTTTTAACTTCAAGTTTGAAGGATGGTTTGTTGTGTTGACTTTTGGGTGTTTTAAGGGTTCCCACTTAACTCATAGAAGTGATTTTTTATCAAAAAAATAGTCAAAAATAGGATCAAAGAGAGTTTTTATCCATTATTCAATTTATAAATGTTATATCATAAGAATATATGTTTACCTATTCACCTAAAAAAAATCCTAATAGTTGAATCTGTCTCAAAGAAGTATGATTATAAAGAAGACTCAATAGAAAAGTTTTGAAGGACTAAGTGACTTAGGATAATTATAACATATGCATTTTATTTTGATATGTACTTGATGAAAGGAGCTAACAAAACAAATTTCTACACAAAATATGGATTTATTAACATGAAATTGGTTAGGATGAAAACAAAAGTATTACTTGAGTCCCCTTGGAATGAATGGTCAAGTTCACGACCTAGGGAGGTCAATTCATGAAAAATGACATTAGATACAATACTTAATCAGAATTTTAGTGACACTACATAAGTTTGAGATTTTTGGTTCACAAAAAGGATATTTTTCTATAATGGGGGGGGGGGGTGTAATATCCCTAAAAATAATGAAATAAAAATATATTATAATATTACCCATATCAATAAGGTTTACTATTTTTTGAGAATTTACCTAATAGTAACTTCATGGTTAGGTATGTTTAGTCAAGAGTAATTTCAGGATGATTGACCCCTGTGACCAAAGTGGGACACCTATGCCCCTGATGATTTCTTAGCTAAGGTATCCAAGAAAGAGGTGAAAACCTATTTTGGGTATTTATCCCCATAGCCTTATTGTTAAACTAGAAGTGGTCAGAGTTTTAATAGAGTAAAAAACAAAAATTTAATCAATTAATGATTTTATGGCTCATCTATTACTTGTTATAGTCAGAAGATACATGCAGTGGGAGTGACCATTGATGTGGAAAGTGACTGCCAGTTACTAGACGACTACCTCAAAGATCACTTATAAATACCCATACCTTTTCTAGGTTATAAAATTCAGTATGAATTTGATTTTTTTGAGGAGTTCATTTTGAGAACTAGTGACCAAATTGAGATTTGAAGAGGTTGAACATCTAAATGAGATGTTTTTGGATGAGGATTGAGGCCCGAGAGGTGTTTTAGGTGCTCTAGTGAATGACGAAGTGAATTCGGGTGAACTTGAAATGATATTTTTCTACAGGCGCACCACCATAGGGAGTAACACTCCATGGGGGACCCCGTGGTAGAGGGTGAAATGCTCAGGTGGAGGGGCATGGCACCTAGGATGAGTGCATGGAACCAGGGGATTGTATCTATCATAAATGGGGAGCACAATTACGTGGAACTCACCATAGTGGAGGCTGAAAATACTATACCCTAGGGTGTTTCAACCTTAGTGGGAATGGCTCTTGAAGATCCCTGTGGTGCAAAGAATCAAGGAAGAAATGCCATTCTTGGGAATTTTGATTAGTGTGGTGCCAAAGGGGAACCACCTATAGGAAATGAGGAAAGACACCATGGGGAGGTCGGGTTCCCGTAGTAAACTGAGTGGTTTCATGAGGCATCCAAAATAACATCCACCACACAGTAAAGGAGAAAAGTTCTCATTTTGAGGCACCATGGAGAGAACCAATCCATGGAATAAGGATTAGATCCTAGGAATTTTTCCCTAGGTGACTATGGTAACCCTATGTGAAATGATCAGAGGGAGGATCCCCTATCACGAACCAACCCGAGTCAACCCTGAACCGGTCACCTGAGTCGGCCCGGGACAAGGCCCAAGAGGAATTCCTGATCCTCCTAGGCTAGTGACAAGCACTAAGGGCATCAATAGAGTGACGATGGGAATGATTTCTCCCAATATAAATAAACAGAAGTAGTAGGATGATAATAATGCAACCCCAACAATAAATAAAGTAAAAAAATCAACCATGAAAGAACTGAAAAGAAAAACTAATCAGATCGTATGGCCACTAAACTCCACGTGACCCCACGGGTCACTCTCTAATCACAAGACACAACATCACCCATGGAGATTGAGATCAAGCTGAAACCTTAACCTATAACTAAAAACCATAATGAAGTATAGACGTGAGTATTAAAACTCAGTAGGTGTGCCCAAGTAATCCATTCCCAAATGCATATCTTTTAAATAAAAGAATCATCAATTTCTGGTTTAAACTACAATATATAAAAATAAGGCTTTCTATATGTTACTCAAAAGCAAAGTATGAGTCATTTCCCTTATTCATTTCTCAAAACCCAAATCAATATTTTAGTGATACATTAGAATTTTCAAAGGGGAAAGTGATGTTCACATTTTCAATTTACACAAAGTGAATAAAACACTTTTCTATGAAAAAAAAGTTTCCATAAGACACATTAAAACCACACATCACTTTCCAAAAAGAAAACTTTACACATGAAAACGTTACAGTAGTTTCACTACAAGAGCAATGGAAAGAATTTATACATACAAGTAACACAATCAACACTCAATCACTAAGAAATAGTTGACATAAGTGAACCCCGTAGATCTAGAACAGTCCAGAAGACACCAATACATGATACCTCATCCTCGTAGACATGTTACACACAATGAAATCAAAATTCTCAAATGCTCGTCCATCCTTTCACAGGCAGGCTGAGGGAAAATCCCTTAGCAATGAACCCAAACATATCCACCTAATATGGGCCACTGGTAAGTACTATAACATAATAGTGTATAAATCATTATCAAAATATTCTCTCATTATTCCAATTTCCTATGTCTCATGTATTTAAAAAAATGGGTGGGCCTACCGATGCCAACCGGGCATCCAATCACAGTATATGTAATAATAAAGCACAACAGACAACACCATGAGTCACTCCAAGGAATATATCCCTCTCCATTCTACCATTTATCATAGGGGAGTCCTACACGGAGGACTCCCATAATATACAACTCAATTAAAGAGATGGGACCACATTCAAGGAGATTTTTATAGAGATAAATTGTTTTACAAAAGTGCCAATTGGGCCTCACATGATTTTTTCCTCATGCCAAACCATTTCTTAAAGAATAGGATGCTTACCATTTTGGAAACCAGGAACGCACTTGGAAACCCATTTAATAATCCCAATTCACCACTTTAAATCTAAAACACATTTATAAGGGCCAAAAAGACATTTCTATAAACACTAATAAGCACATTTAATAAAGTAGTTTCTTGAAATTCAAATACATAGAGGGTATTACTTTATTTTAAAATAATCAATTATTCTACAAAAAACCATAAATTTCTAACTAACATTAAATAAAAGTGGAAAATGCATGAAATATATAATTCTTTAATTTAAAGGAAAATGCATAGGGAGACCCACCTCAAAAGGGGAGCAGACCAAGTACAACAACTTGGCACCCGACTACTTTGACGAAGACCACCCCTCAATTGCGCACACATACACTCCTATATATATACCCCTTAATAAAATACAAATACTCCTTGCTCCATGAGGGAATATGTGCAAGGAGGATTTATATATATATATATATATATATATATATATATATATAGGTATACGTACCTATGTATGTGTGTACAACCCTTCGAGAAGCCACTGAACAATTTAATTAACCTAAAAGAAAATCAAAGATTACAAAAAACTCTAAATAAAATTAAAACAATAAAAAAAGTGGAAGAAATAAACCAAAGTCATTGGCCAAGCCCCTTTGTAAAACCTTACATAAACCAAGATCATTTTGAAAACATGACTTTCACCACTCAAAATGATCTACAATTGATATTGAAAAATAAAATTCAAGTTCACATGCCAAATATTTCATTTTACTTCAAAAAATATTTCCAAAATCATGGGAACCTTAAGTGTCCTTAAAACAAGGTTTACACCCACCAAACAACCCTAAAAACAATCTCATGAAATTCCACACCAAGACACTCACCCAAAACATAGCCAATTTCTGATACACAACCAAAACCCAATACATGAGCATATCAAATCCTTCAAAAATGTATTTCACATCACTCAAACTATATAATAAGCCAATTACACATTTTTTAAAAACCATTTCAAGAAGCAAAACAAGATTTTTCCACTAAAGTACACAAACTTTCCAAACCAATTTCCTGGAAAGTCTGTTTTAATAACTAAACAAATCTAAAATTCATATGTAAAAATACACAACAAGGCGTACATGCCAAAACTACTCCCTTATTCAATAAAAAATCATTTTGACCCAAAACGCACCTCAAGTGCCATTGAAATTATAAATTTCACATTGAAAATAAGGCATAAAACACTTTTCAAGAAAAATTACAATACAATATCACCACACATAGTCATTTATTTTGCAATAACTCATTTACGACCCATAAACATGTTAAATCACTACCAGTTCACACTTTGCACTACCCAAATAACATTACAACATATTAAAATTAACTAAACAATTAAGAGGGTAAAATAAATAAACCTAAAACAATGGAGGATGAACCAGAATGGACCAAAGCGCTTTGACTTCGGTGGCGAAAGACGAAACCCACACAAGGAAGACTCAGAAGACCTATGCACCCTAAAAAGGGAAGAAATCATCAAAACCCAGTCAACCCATGGCCTAGGGTTCACCCAAGACAAAAATCGAAGGAAAAATACCTACTGAAGGAGGTGTTGATGAGTCGCGCAAGGAGAGGAGGCCACCGGATGGAAAAGGCCATGGAGAGGGAGGTTCATTGGGAGGGGGGAGTGAGGTCAGCAGTCTGGGTGGGAGGGGTTCAGCGTCGCGAGGCAAGGGGTAATGGGAGGGGGTTGGCCGCGTCGAGCATGGAAAGGGGGAGGGGAAGGGTTTTCCATGCGGTAGGGGGAAGGGAAGGGTTAAATTAGGGTTTTTTAAATTTAATTATTTCTATTTTAAATTTAATTCAATTGATTTAATTAAAAAAAGAAAACTCAAAAATAAATAAAATATAATTGAAAATCAAGAATAAATAAAATAACCGTGAAAGTCGGGTCGGTGTGTGACGATTCTCCCCACCATGACACTTTCTTCCCCCATAAATTCCCTAGAGATTCAGTTGATCAAAACAAAAGTAAGGCTGATTTACAACCAAGGAAAAAACTAAAAACTCAAAGACCAAAGAACCAAAACTCACTTTAATTCAAATCTTGGAACCAAGGATTCCCAAAAAGAAACTACGAGACCACCCTTAAAAGAAGCCACACATCCATGGAAGACATCACCTAAGACCACAAAGTTCAAACAACAATGAAGATATGATGATAAAGACTTGTTCTATTCTAAACACAATCCAACAAGGAACAACCCAACCCCTAAAACAAAAAAAACATCAAAGAAACCAGTCGTGACCTATTTGGGATCTCTACGAGCATCCATTACACAACCCACTATCCCAGCCAACCAACTACTATGGTCGGGGTCAAGCGAAGCAAAAATAAGGAAATTCTTAGACAAGAACACCTGGAAGATGGATTCATCACAAGTTCATCCCATGGTCATCTCCCCACCATATTATAATTCTAGAAAAACATTGATTTCACAAGTTGGGGTAATTATCGAATCCTATCGAAAACCAGGAAAACATGCATGAAAAGAAACATGGGACAACAAGCACCACCGTTCTACATCAGCAACATTAAAAACACTTCAAATACATTATCATTAAAACAAAGTTCCAAAAGGACATGCAACATCATTCTTCACAGCCAAAAAGGAGACAACTCCATAGATTACATTAATTACAGCATCAAAAGCATTCAAAACAAAATATGCTCCTGATTGAGCTCACACAAGTGCTATGTTCATTCAACTGAGCTGGACGGTTCTCCAAGGGAGTGGATCTGGTTCCATGTCACTTCCTGGTGCCTACCTAGAAAAACATTTTAAAATGTCCTAAATGGCCATAGGTATTACAGATCATAGGTGATTCGTGACATGAAAACTTCTTATGCCCTGACTTCCCACACTGAAAACACAACCAGTACTTCCTCTCGGATGAATCTAGTGAGGCGAAAAACAACGAACTTTTTTTGCCTATTCTCAACTGGCTAGAAGCTACTAAATCAGCTTCAACTTGAATATCCCACATCATGAATTCTTTATAATCATCAGGGAATGAAGGCATAGTTGGGAGGAATTCTGATCGGAGGCCCCCCTCGAAGAATTAGTCTTTAAAAAATTCATCCCCAGTGAGGTTTGGGAGATATAGAACCAGCTCGGCGAAGCTCTTAGCATAATACAACACCGTTGAATTGCCCTGATCGAGACCATAAAACCTATAACCCATTAGTGTCTTCACATCATTAGGAAAGTATTGCTGGATGAAAAAGGCTTTAAATCACTCCCATGAAAAATTCTTCTGCGGTTCTGCCTGAAGAATAGATTCCCACCATTCCCGACTTAGGCCTTCCAACGTGAAGGTGGCATGCTCCAACTTGAGAGGTTTGGGAGATTCAAGCCGAACAAAGATATCCTCGATATTTCACAGCCATTCCTCATCTTTCCCTAGTTCCAGCTGCCCAAGAAAATGAGGAGGGTTCGACTCTCAGAACCTTTGGATGAACTTCTGATATTGAGAACCACCAGGTTCCATATCTGAAATGGACAAACCAAACATCTAAAGCATGACTTGATCAACTAAAAGGCCCATGGTGAAATAACTACCCACAGATGCTTCTCAAAATCCCTTAGAACTCAGTGCGGACGAAACCTGAAAATAGGAAGCACAAAACCAAAACAAAACATATCATAAATCAAAATTCCACATATCATTTTTAAATCAACAAACCAAACTCAAAACATAATTTCAAACACACCTCCAACACACCGATCCAAATTCCAAAAAGGAAAACACAAAAAAAAGTGCAACATCACATACTCACACATTTTAAAACATTGAAATCCCTCCTTCTTGAAGGACATTTTCAGAAAACATAAGAAGAATTATAAACCAATGACCCTCTATTGGTATCCATTTATCCCCACATACATACACTCTTGTGCTAGCTCAATAACTCACCCATAAATATAAATAACCATCCACTTTCCCACAAAACATTATCACTTTCAAAACCACATAAAAAATGTCTCAACCAATTTTAATACCACACATCATTGTAAAAAAAACATTTTCAAATCCCATATTCATTTTCCAATTTCACATTTCAAAAAACCTCTCAAAAATCTCCAAAACATTTTCCAAAATAACCCCCATTTTCAAAAAACCCATTTCACTCTCAAAAGATTCAAAGTTTTGGTTTTGGAAATCCCATTTTTTTACCAGCCAATCATCATTTTGTCAAACCAATCATCATTTTTAAATCTAAACAAAACATTCCAAAACCATCCCAGCCAACATTAAGTACAATTGAAAGAAACCTACCATTCAACAGGTCAAAAATCTGAAAATCACAAAAGGATCTAGAACAATATACAAGGGGAAACTATTTTCGATGGGTGGCTTGGCCATTTGGTTGATGAACCGATGCCAATCAAACCACCATCATGGAGAGTCTTTTAGGAACACGTCCTCAGCTCACAAGGCTTTCCATGCACTGAGAGATCACTGAGACAACTAGATCAACTATCATTTCATTTCCCCAAATACCAAGAAACCCAAAAGAACCAAATAAACCAAGAAAACCTGAATTCCCATGGTAACTCAAGGTTCAACCCAGAAAGTGTTGGCCAGACACTCCCCAGAACCTACACCCCAAGCCCCGACAGGCCTACTCCATCTACCTTGGAAACCCAAATAAGAAAGGGCGCTCTGAAATCTAGGTCCTCTAAAGAACCTTCTCTGATACCATTCTGTCACGAACCAACCCAGGTCGACCCTGAACCGATCACCCGAGTTGGCCCGTGACAAGGCCCAAGAGGCATTCCTGATCCTCCTGGGTTGGAGAAAAGTGCCAAGGGAATCAAAAGAGTGAAAATGTGAATGATTTATCCTAGTATAAGTAAATAGAAGAAGCAGAATTTTAATAATGCAGCCCCAAAAATAAATAAACTGAATAAATCAACTAAGAAAGAATTGAAAAGAAAAACTAATTATACTTAATGACCACTAAACTCCACGTGAACCTGCAGGTCACTCTCTGATCACAAGACACAACATCACCCACGATGATCGAGATCAAGCCGAAACCTGTACCCATTTCTAAAAACAAGAATGAAGTATAGGCGTGAGTATTAAAACTCAGTTGGCGACACAAGTAATCAAGTCCCAAATGCATTTCCTTTATACATAAGAATCATCAATTTCAGGTTTGAACTAAAATATATAAAAATAATTATTTCTACATGTTACTCAAAAGAAAATTATGAATCATTTCCCTTATTCATTTCTCAAAACCCAAATCAATATTTCAGTGACACATTATAAATTTTAAAGGGGAAAGTGATGTTCACATTTTCAATTTACACAAAGGGAATAAAACACTTTTCTTTGAAAAAAAGTTTTGATAAGCCACATTAAAACCACACATCACTTTCCAATAAGAAAAAATTACACATGAAAATGTTACAGTAGTTTCACTAAAAGGGCAATGGAAAGAATTTATACATACAAGTAACACTCTAAACACTTAAGCACTAAGAACAAATAGACATAGGTGAACCCAAGATATCAAGAACAATCCATAAGACACCAATATATGATATCTCATCCTCGTTGACATGTCACACATGATAAAATCAAAATTCTCAAACGCTTGACCATCCTTTCACAGGAAGGCCAAAGGAAATTCCCATAGGAATGAACCCAAACATATCCGCCTACTATGGGACAATGATTAGTACCATAACCTACCATTGAAGTAATAATTCTCATAATATTCTCTCAATATGACAGGTTTCTATGTCTCATGTTTTTAAAAAAAGGGTGGGCCTACCGATGCCATTCGAGCATCCAATCACGGTAAATTTAATAATAAAGAACAACATGCAACACCCCGAGTCACTCTAAGGAATATGTCATCACCTTTCTACAATTGATCACATGGGATTCATACATGGTGGAATCCCATAATATACACCTAAACTAAAGACAGGGGACAAAATCCAAGGAGAGTTTAATAGAGATAACTAGTTTTAAAAAAGTGCCAGCCGGGCCTCACACGATTGTCTCCTCATGCCAAACCATTTCTTAAAGAATCCCACGCACACCATTTTGGAAACCAGGAACGCACTTGGAAACCCATTTAAGAAACCCAATTCACCACTTTAAATCTAAAACACATTTATAAGGGCCAAAAGGGAATTTCCATAAACAATGATAAGCGCATTTAATAAAGCAGTTTCTTGAAATTCAAATATACTGAGGATATTACTTTATTTCGCAATAATCAATTATTCTAAAAAAACCATAAATTTCTAACTAACATTAAATAAAAGTGAAAAATGAAAGAAGCAGATAATTCTTTAATTTAAAGGAAAATTCATAGGGAGACCTACCTCAAAAGGGGAGCAGACCAAGATGAACAACTCAGCACCCAACGCCTTTGATGAAGACCACCCCGCAAATGCGCACACATACACTCCTATATATATATATATATATACCCCTTAATCCAATACACATAATCCCCACGCCATGACGGAATATGTACAATGAGGATATATATATATATATAGGTATACGTACCTATATATGTGTGTACAACCCTTCGAGAAGCCACTGAACAATTTAATTAACCTAAAAGAAAACCAAATATTACCAAAAACTTTAAATAAAATTGAAACAATAAAAAATGTGGAAGCAATCAACCAATTTCATGGGCGAAGACCCTTTATAAAACCTTACATAAACCAAGATCATTTTGAAAACATGACTTTCACCACTCAAAATGATCTAAAATTGATATTGAAAAATAAAAATCAAGTTCACATGTCAAATATTTCCTTTTCCTTCAAAAACACTTTCCAAAATCATCCGCACCTTAAGTGGTCTAAAAACAAGGTTCGCACCCACCAAACAACCCTAAAAAACATTCTCATGAAATGACACACCAAGAAACTCACCCAAAACATAGCCAATTTCTGATACACAACCCAAACCTAATACACAAGCATATCAAGTACTTCAAAAACATATTTCACATCACTCAAACAATATAATAATCCATTTACACATTTTATAAAAACTCTTTCAAGAAGCAAAGCAAGATTTTACACCTAAATTACACACACTTTCCTAACTGATTTCATGAAAAGTACGTTTTAATAATTAAACAAATCTAAAATTCATATGTAAAAATACACGACAAGGTGCACATGCTAAAACTTATCCCTTCTTCAATAAAAACTTATTTTGAACCAAAACACACCTCAAGTGCCATTGAAAATATAATTTTCACATTGAAAATAAGGCATAAAACACTTTTCAAGAAACATTACAATACAATATCACCACACATAGTCATTTATTTTGAAAAAACACATTTCCATCCCCTAAACATGTTAAAACACTACCATTTCACACTTCTCACTACCCAGATAACATTTATAACACATTAAAATTAACTAAACAATTAAGAGGGTAAAAGAAATCAACCTAAAACAATAATAGATGAACCAAAATGGACCGAAGTGATTTGCCTTCGGCGATAGATGACGAAACCCACATGAGGAAGACCTAGAAGACCCGTTGAGTACCCTAAAAAGAGAAGAAATCATCAAAACTCGATCAACCCATGACCTAGGGTTCGACCGAGACAAAAATCAAAGGAAAAATACCTACCCAAGGAGGTGTTGATGAGTCGCGCAAGGAGCGGAGGATGCCAGAGGGAGAAGGCCATGGAGAGGGAGGTTTTCTAGGAGGATTGAGTGAGGTTGGAGGTTCGAGAGGGAGGGGGTCAGCATCGCGAGGAAAGAGGGAATGGGAGGGGGTCAGCCGTGTCGAGCATAGAAAGGGGGAGGGGAAGGGTTGGCCGCATGGTAGGGGGAAGGGAAGGGTTAGATTAGGTTTTTTTTAATTTAAATAATTCTATTTTAAATTTAATTCAATTAATTTAATTAAAAAAAATAAAACTCAAAAATCAATAAAATTTAATTGAAACTAAAGAATAAATAAAATAACCACAAAAGTCGGGTCGGGGTGTTACATCCCCTCACTATGGCCCGTAGTTTTTTGAGGTTCCTCATGGGATACTCGGGGGTGCACCATGATGTGGTGCATCTCACGGTGCACTCCGTTTTACTTCTATGTGCATTTTAAATTTTTTGGAGTTCCCCCTTTTCCTCTATTTGATTATTAAGGGCTCAAGCCCTTTTTCTATTCCTCCCTTATGCATGGCCGACCCAGGGATATCTCCCCTCTAATTTACTTCCCCTAGGGTTTGAATGATTTTTATTGAAATTCCTTTGATGTTGAGGTGATTTTCCTCCTCCTACTTCCTCTTTGGTCTTCCTCTTGTGTTTCCTCTAATGTTGGGTGGACCGGTTTAGGCTTTAGTGATGATTTCCACTATATCATGGTGGAAAACATCCGAGATGACAAGGATTTTTCTTAGCATGGCTAAAGGATGTACGGGAACTATAATCACACACCGTTGCATGTCGTTTTGATGAAGGTACGATGCTGTATGAAATTTTCTAGGGTTTTCCCTAAATTAAATTAAATTGGAGACTGTATTGGTGCCAATGGATCCTCCATGTTTGGTTGGTCTTTATTTCAGTGCAATGTGGTCAACTTTGTGAGTTTTAGGCAATTATGAATAATTGATTTAAATTATAAATTCTTATAAAATGAAATGAATAATTAATTATAAATTGTATATAATTAATTATTTGGTGTTGTACCTTGATATAGGTTCTCAAGAGTCTATGAGAAACTTGGACAAGAATAGATTGTAATGGAAAAGTTGCAATTAAAGGGAATTAACTCTACATTGAGGTAGTTGGTCCCTATGCATTCCCCTTTTTGGTAACTACATATTAATATGTGAAATGTGTGATAAAGTCTCATCACCGAGGGTGATCGACCATTTTATTTAAATAAATTATTTCATTAAAGTTGAATTCCTATGAATGGAATGAACAAAGTGTCAAGGTCTACAGTGAACCCTTGTGAACTGGCTTGATGCCTCAACTTCTAATGGACAAGTCCTTGATATTAAATGTATTCCTTGAGTTGTATGGACCATGGGGGTGAGACATAAATAAATTAGGCAAACAATGTGAACCTTAGTATAGTTTCCTTGGTGACCTCAGAGTAGAGGATTGTGATGGGTTGGAGTGATTGGATTTATTAGGCCTTTAGGGAACCTTGGGATACTATTAAAAGCTTCATTCTAGTTGATATGAGCATGGGGAGAGTGTTCTTCCTCCATTGGGATGTGAATATTTGGGTGGGTATTCCATGGGTAGGATGTGTATATATATATAGGCCGAATGTGTAATGGACAACCTAGGATGGCTTGAGTTTTGAGATGAGATTTATGTCACCTCTCTAAACCGATGTCAATATATCATATTATCTGAAGTTTTTGAGGTCATGCGATGAAATCATGAGGATGCCGAGGGATGATAATCCCTCTGAGTGATAGGATTAAGCCAATAATTGAGATTGTGACTAAGGAACCTCTTAAGGGTGTTTGGGTACTGATGTGACCTATGGGACCTAGTTGAGTGTCCGAGTGATATGTTAACCCTAGAGAGAGTGCATGCGGTGATGGGTAGTGATGGTTGACGGTGTCACCTTAGAATCTGAATCAATCATGTGATATTGGTATGTCAATAATGATGATGTTTAGTCATGCGCTTGAGAGTCCAACACTTTTTATGTGAGTTATATTAGTTGGATGTCCAACCAAAATTATTATTATTGTAATAAGGTATTACGAGAGGGACACCCTACCCTTGAGACTTTTAGTGGAATTCCTAGGTGGTTACCTATGATTTAAAAATTTAGTCTAAATGTAATGCCCAAGGCTGGTCTCCCAGGATTTATCCATTGAGCTTGATACTATTGGATGCGTAGGACGTGATCCTAGGATCGAATTATTGAGCTTGATACTATATGAATGCCTTGGTAAATCCCCTTAGATTCAAATTTCGAGTCTATATGGAATGCCTAGGATGCTAGGATGTAGATTTTGGGTCTATATGATTGCTTAGGGACATCCCCCTAGGAATCAACTGTATGCTTAGTATGATTTGGATTGCCTAGGGTCATCCCCCTAGAAATTGTTGATTTCAACTACCACTATATGGTTTTTGGGGCCTAGTATTAGTTGGCATGGTCAAGTGATGTGCTCAGAGACACTCTGAGACTAGCCGAAGTAGGTATAGTCAATCTCAGGTGCCACGTTAGAACCCATTGATCGATTATAGTTATTTATTTAAGCTTCAATAATATATGTATTTATTTATCCAGTTGATAATAACCCATTCACATACATTGAATTTACTGTTTATGTATATGACTATGTAGGTGGTTCTCTACTAAGTTGCATTCACATCATTCTCATGTGGACATGAAACTTATGTACCCAACCAGTCTTCATTGGTCATGGATTTAAGATGGTAAGAGGCTCAAGTTTCAATCATTCAGCTAGATATCTTGGAATAAGTCAGCTAATGGATGATGTAAGGCTTGGGGATAATAGTAGATCCTTTATATATTTCTTTTATTTCATTTATTTATATGTGTGATCATCCTAATGGGTGATTGGTTAATATATTAGCATGAACATTTGTCCATATGTTATATTAACTTTTGTTATAATATTATTTCTTTTTTATTAGGTTATGTATACTCTAATTTATTATTGAGGTGGATGCTGGTATATTTTTTTCTACTATTGCACACTTTGATATTGGGGGTATATTATCCCCTTGGTAACACCCTAAACCACCATTTATAGTTTCCATCCTATGGAATAAAAGGAAGTGTTCCTGAGGTTCGAGTAGCTCTCCATCTAGGACATAGGTTAGGGGTTTGGGTACAGGGAATTAAAAAGTGCTATCGGAGATTTTATTTTGTTTTAATATTTTTAGGGATAATATACAAGGATTATTAATGTGTTAGAGCTTGGGATGGATCTTGGTTTAGTGTTTCATGAACACCTTTAATGAGGGTAAGTCCATGTTATTGGGGATATGACATTGTTATTCTTGGTTTCTAATTTTACAATTATATGATTTCATAGAGCATGAAATAGTTGGGTTTTAGGATTTATGATTTACTGTTTTTTGGCTCTTATATCATTGGTAAGAAGTATATGTTCATGAATAATATTTGGAATATAGGATTCACTTGACATATGCATGGTTGTGTGTGATTGATATCACTGGAAATGAGGGTTCAAATATTTAAAGTGTGGTGGCATTTTACTTAGCTGGACTACAATATAATTTCTTCTGATGATAAGTCATGTGGATTCTATAGAGGGATACTCCTTGATGATGACTATGAATTCCATGGGAATAAGGGATGTATAGTTACCTTAGTAGGTCACTATGTCATTGGATTCCTTAGTAGTAGACCCATTGTGGGTGGTTTTGAAACTTGTTCCAAAAAGAAAATGGGTCCAGTTATTTAAAGTTTCAGTAACAACCTATATGGTTTTTTCCTATATATATTATTAGTGAAATTATAATTAATTGAACCATATAATTATTATTTACTAGACACAAATCATTAGAGTTTTATTTCATTATATATATGTGTGTGAGGATAGATTAGACAATGATCCTTGAGGGGGTGGTTCTTGTATCCAGAGGCCCGATGAGGATTGATCTAAGATTATAAATCTTGAGGGTTTAGTCCTGCATGAGTAAACCCAATGAGAATCAGTACCCTATAAATATGATGTTTTAGAATGTGATGCATGTTTTGTATATGTGATACCTTAGAGAAAGTGTTTTTGAATGTGAGTTGCCTTGTGATATTTGATATGGGAGTAGGGATGTTTCCTCGTGAGTTATAACCTATGTGAGATACATTTTATGATCCAGGTGGGAGAGACTAATGTTTTTGAGATGAATCTTAGGATATTGGTCAGCTAGGCATTATGGATGAGGTGAGGTGTGGAATTAAAGCATTACCTAAGAGAGGGGTTAGCCTGGGTTTGTGATTGATTTGGAGATTAAATCATGGTATATGATTTGTGTTATGAGATCAGTGTGCAGGAGGTACTACAAAGTATATGAAATAGGTATGGTGGTGCCTTGGGAATCATGATGAAAATAATAAAGGTGATTTTGGTTTCATGAAAGGCTTCAAAGGGTAGGATCATTAGGATGCTTGACCCTATTGTATTGGGATGTGCTTCTGATGGTGTAGTGATGGCATGGTCTATGATTCTAGTTTTGGGAATAATGCTTGGGTCAGCGGGTGGTTGTGTGGTAGACCATGGCAGAGGTGAAATTCTCAATTTTGAATAGGATCACCAAGAGTTCTCTTGGATAGATGTGAGTGACATGCAGTGAGCATGGTTAGCTAGTTTTCCACATGACCCTAGGTTTGATAATGCACAACTCATGAGAGTGTGAGTTTGTTTATGCGATCGGATGGTATAGAAGCGTAAACTTTTTGGGTTTGGATTATACCATGGTGGTATGCACGATGATGTGTGATTTATGAATTAGTGAGAAGATATGGGCAGAATGAGTCCCAATGGTTTCAATGGAATGCTTAGGGTATCGATGAAGTGGGAAATATCCCTATATAATAAGAGGTGACGTTAGAATGGATCTGGGTGTTGTGGTTTGGTTGAACAGAGGGGGGTTCCTTGATAAGTAATATTAGGGAGGCATGAGGATGGTATCTGCTAAGGTGGTGTTAAAGGAGTGGTAAAAGGGAAGCCATATGGTGGGGAGTGAACCATTGACTATTAGATAGTGTGACCCTCATTACTAGATGAAATTCTAGCAGATACCAAGGTTGGCGTTCCTGGTGATTCAAGAAAAAATGGAAATCATGTTTCACATTGGATCTTGGGTATGAGATGAATGAATATGTCCATTCATGATATGTAGTAATGTATAGAGTGTGGGCTGTGGAGGAACAACCCTTAGGTTAGAAGGGTCATGGGTGTGATGAGACTGGTCTTTGGAAAATCGATGTGACTTTATGATGTCAATGAGAAGGTAAATTATATTTCATCTGGATCCATGGTAAATATAAGAATCAGGATTTAGATAAGGTATTGGATGGAGTCCATGTGTTGGCACCAAGATGAAGATAATTTTGGTGGGATCTGAGGGTTAGTCAGATCATAGATTCTCTAGTTCTCGAGGTAAGATCCTGGTGGATAATTTGGTTGGTTGAGGATCCAACCATAAATTTATATTGAATTTTAAGTTCTAAATTTGGTGGGGGAATGGGATGATCTTGTGATTCCTCTGGGGATTTAGGCATCATGATCGGGTGATGTGATATCATGTCAGTGGGTGCGTTCGATCATTTTCAAGAATGGATGGACATAGGATGTATGACTGGTGTTTTCATGTGGAATTGAGTTTGGTGATATGGAAACCACAACAATCATGTTGATGTAGCACTGAGAATGCATTTCAGTAAGAGATTTTGATGGTAGGGAGCATCCACAACTAGAAAATTCACCTATGGCCACGGTTTGAAACTGTGGCCATAGGCCAAAAAAATTGCGGCAATAGCCTATGGCCATGATTTTCCAAAACATGGCCTCTATCGCCATGGAAATAGGTCTTACCTATTTCCATTGTTTTATCTATGGATATAGGGACCTTATAGTCACGGTTATAACCATAGAGGGTGGAACCCTATATCCATGGTTTAACCGTGGTGGTAGGAACCCTATAACGATGGTTAAAACTATGGCCATAGGTCTATTTCAACTGTTTTAACCACAGATATATGGTTCCTACCACTATTGTTAAACCTTGGATATAGTGTCCCTATATCCATGGTTAAAATCGTGACTATATCCTTTACAGGGTATAAAAAAATTATTTGTTTTTTCCTAAATCCAGAGTAGAAATTGACTTATTTCCCATAAAATATATAAACATCCATCTTATGACAAAAATACGTGTGAAACAACCCATTATCAACAAAAATATAGTACAATAGATAAATGAATACTCAGTATGCATCACCAACCAAGACCAAGACCAACCCACCCACAACAATGTCTTCTTCTACCCCTGCAACTGGTGAGGTGATATTGATGTCTTCTTCATCCTATGAAAGTATCACTCCATCCCTTTTCCTGGGAAGATTTTCTCTGGACATGGATTCCTTGAAGTCATGTTACTTCCTAGTGCCCATGTTCCCTACCATATAAGAAACCATTGAAATGTAGCATCTGTTGGAACATAGAGTTCCCCCCTTTCTTGGGGTAAAGTATGATAATAACCCATGAAAACCATATAGCAGCAGACAAAGTTTTAAATGGATATCAACTTTAGCATATTTAGTAAGATATTACTAAACCTGAAACAGTAGTCATGAAGACGAAAGAAGCGAATTCCACCTTGAACCATCTTAAACCTTGTCAAAGAACATCAAGAACATATAATTAATAGTCATTATCATACAAAAGTTTGAACATTGAAGAAGTGTAATATTTAGTGTTTATAATCTGTTTACAAATAAACCCAGAAGTGGAAATTGACACGGTGGGATGGTGAATGAGAATTGAGTAAAAAAATAGTAAAGTAATATGGAAACAAAGCATAAATTTGAGAGGACCTTTGTCATATTCATGAACTCGCTGACAACACTTTGGTAGCAGTCATCACATGTAATTGGTTGAACTTACACATAGAGTCGGGTATGTGAACAAAAATATTTCAGAACAAAATGAATTAAAATGTTTCTATAACTATTAAATGGATGTGTAAATATATAATGAAATAAAAATAAATTAATTCCATTTTTGGTCATCCCCAAACAACCCCCCATATGCACGACTTCATGAACTTGTAAAATGGAGAAGCTGTTTGGAAATTCATGTCGGCCTAGATCATCTCAGATCATTCAGTCTTGAATCAGAAATAGACAACTCAAATAAATCTAAAATAAGTAAAATTAGATCTTATTGCATGAATTTTATTGATGGTAGTACCTTATCAAAGATGGGAAACACAACCTTGTAGCATCTACAGAAAAATTACACAATATGTTCATTATTTCTAAGTTCTTGTGCTCCTAATTGAATTTACGGGAATGAAAAAAATTTCTAACTCTAAATGAAAACCAAAATAAATAAATCAATGAAAAGAAAAATAAATAAATCACTCCCCTTTGTATATCTTCATAAAAAATACATGAAAAAAATAAAAGCTTTGTCTTTGTACTTATCATATAACTTATCTATGTGTAGTTTGATTTTGTCAATCCAATGTAGAGGAAAAAGTAATGAAACAAATTATGATACAATGAACAAAAAACTAAAACCACACTCCCAGGGTTGAAGAGCATGAAATTATTATGCATTGTTTGGTAGGGAATGTGAAATACTATCAAATATGCAAGAATTAAAAACACATGATTAAAGCTATAAATATTATAATGGATTAGTACATCTACAGTGGTAGAACATATCATGTTCTTTATCTGTATACTCATAGTTTGAATAAAGAATGAATTGGTTATGGATATTTTTTATATTTAATATTATCAACCATAAGAGTGGTTGTAGACATTATAAGATGATGATAATTTTAATACTAAATAAAATCAGAACACTGTTTTAAAACTGAAATTATGAAACATTCTAATCATTATAGATGTACTAAACTAATAAAATTGTTAAATATGTACAAGATTTGATGAATTGTACAAATAAATATGTAAAAGAAAATTAAAAAAAACTATGCGAAATGGATGGATCTGTATATTTTTAAATATATACAATGGAAAATTTTATGAATATGTACATCAAATCTATTAAAATTAAAATTTCAGAACAAAATTTTCAAATTGAATGAAGAAAAATTCTCTATCATTAAAGTTTTACTAATCTATGCAAATTGTTAAATATGTATAGGATTTGATGAACTAAAATAATATATAACAATTTTTTGATTACTGATTAAGGAAAAGAGATTGAACTACTCACCTTCTCAATGACATACTTCAATGAATTATACATGATTACAAAATTACAAAGTACCGTCATATTATGTGTTGCAGGAAAATGAACCCAGTAATATTACTCGAATTTTTAGTAAAAGAAACTACATGAATTTACAAAAAATTCTTGTATAATAATTAAATGAAATTTCATGTTTATTGAATATAAAATTCACTTTCAGTACATGAAAACAACTTGCTACTCACCCAACAAGGTCAAAATAACACATGAAAGCAGTGATCAAATAATTTCAGTATGCATTATCAATTTAAGGGGAAAGAAGAGACATGAAGAAAAGTAAATGAGGTATAATTCCCCCGAGTGACGACTTCCAAACCCAAGACACTTTCATATTTATCTTTTTCAAACAAATCTGTTATAAAAATTGAACCACCTTTAAACCAAGTAATAACAGCCTATTAGACTATTATTCCCGTATATACAACACTTAAAACTAGCAGAAAACTTAGGATTTGGAAATTAGAATTTAGCTTGATAGTGCACATGAATATAACTAATAAAAATTAAAATAAAATTTCAATAAACAAAACATGTTATGTGACCGTAACAAATTGAAAATGAACTCAATACTCAAAATGTTTTGAAAACAAACCAATAGATTTTAAATTTTCTAGGATGTTCAAAATAAGTGCAGTGAACATGCATAAAATTTTACATTTTAAACACAAAATCCAATAACTAAAGAAGTATAAAATGAAATATGATCTCAGCAAGTAAACAGGTAGAAATAATCTTAGAAAATTTTCATTCTACCCCTACAACTAGTTTCATCCATGAAATGAAGTAAAAACAGATTAAATACCAAATTTTAAAGAAATATTCAGAGGTTTGAAGATCTATAAAATTCAAAAATAAAGGAGAGAGAAAATGAAAAGGAAACTCCCCTATAGTAGCCCCCACAATCCTTACCACCCCATCCCCCTGCCGCAGCCCCCATGCCCATGCCCACCCCACCACCACACACCTTGAAGCAGCCCCTAACCCCCATGAAGCACCCCTACCCCCACCCAGACCACTATAAGCAACCCTGCCTACCCCACCCACTAAAGCAGCCCCCAGCCCCCAGCCCCCACCTCTACCCAGACCCCATGCTCCCCCCATCCACCCCCAACAGTATCCCCCTGCCACACCCCCTACAGTATCCCACACAACCCCAACCCCATCCCACCATTTCCCTCACCCCCTGAAGCATCCCCACCCCCCAAAGAATCCCCCCCCCAAAGCTAGACCCCCCCACCCTGACCATCAGCACCCCCCCTGATGTTTCCCCTACCACCCACCCCCACCCAGACCCCTTCCCCCATCCCACCCGCTAGTAGCAGCACCCGCCACCCCCAACAACAACCCCCAAAACACCTGCCACCCCCATCCCACCCCACCACCACCAACCAACCCCTTCTACCACCATGTGAAGCAGCCCCTAGAACCCCCACACACCCAGGACACCTGCCCACATCCCCCCCCCCACCACACCCCATACAGAAGCCCCCCATGAAGCTGGACCCAGCACCCCCCCAGACCCATACACCCATACAAACCCCCTCCCCACCACCACACCCCCCGCAACAGCCCCCACAACCCCCTTACACCCCCTACACCAACCCCCACAACCCCCTACCACCACCATCACCAGTACCCTAGAACAGAACCCCTACCCCTGCCCACCCCACCCACCCCTACCCCACCCCTTGAAGTAGCCCCACCCCCTAAAGCAACCCCCATCCCGACACACCCAGACCCCCTACCCCCATCCCCCCCCCACAACACCCCCCCCCGCATCATCCCCTATAACCCCCCGCCACTCCTGGCCCCATACAACAACCCCCATAACCCCTACCACCCCCAAATGTAGCCCCCCTGCCCCTGCCCACCCCCACCACCATCCACCCCTGCCCCACCCCCTAAAGTAGCACCCCAACATCCCCCACAAACCCCTACCACCCCTAGCAGCAGCCCCTACCCCTTCCCACCCACCCCCACCCACCCCTGCCTCCACCCCCTGAAGCAGCACCCCCACCCCCATACAACAGACCCCACAACCCCCTTCTACCCCAGTCCCCTACAGTAGCCCCCTCCGCCTCCCCACCCCACCCCACCCCACCCCTAAAGGAGCACCCCCATGAAGCAGCACCCCCTGAAGCATCCCCCAGCCCCCATCCCAACCCCCACCACCATACCCCCATGCAGCAGCCCCCCACAACCCCCCCACAACCCCATCCCCCTACATCCCCCCTTCCCACCCCACCCCACCCCTTTAAGTAGCCCTCCACCTCCATACGGACCCCTTTCCCCCATCACACCCCACCCCCTGAAGCAGCCCCCCCATCCTACCCCACCCCCTGCAGCAGCAACCCCCCACCATCTATTGAGGGAGAAGTTTCACCATGGGAATTGGAGGAGTGGGTTGATTGTATATAGTTCCATTTACCATTTCTTATGCACTTTTTGTACAAAATTTTCCACTTATTTTATTTTCGATAATCTGGTATCTTTATTGGGATTATAAGTAGATATATCTCAAAACCTCATGAGTGTTAATACTTTATTGGGTGAATAGTTTGAGAGGAGTAAGAAGTATCTTACATCTTCTCCAATGATGGGATCATTTAGAACAATTTGGGAATTTTCCACTCTTAGCATGGGGATATTTTCCTTTTCTCAAAACTAAGAAAGTATGTTACCAATCCTACTCATGTGGTTATATTTAATGATATATAGTTGTTGGTAGAGGGATCTATTATAGACCAGAATATTAGTATTATGAACAAAGTAACAAATATCATCTGATTCTAGATCATTCAATTATTTATAGTGTAATGATATCATGGTAGTCATTCAAATGAGACATGGGAATGTGAAGCTGAGGTTTGAGATAAATGGCTAGAATAATTCCCTTTTGAATCATGTTGAAGATTATTAGGGTTGAAGGGACTAATGGTGGAAAGTTTGTCATCACTTGTGTGACTTATTTGCTTTAATTTTTATATTTTTAATTGTTAAAAAATACATTTTTGAAGGATTGGAGTAGATTGTGATTGAGATTGAAGAGAATCAAATAGTTGATACTCTAAAGTGACTATTTTATACTGATAGAATAGATTGTGACAATTATCCATAAAATGTTCTTAATGTGATTAAACATGAGCATATTAGTTGATATATTTTGTTTGTGGAGGGATATCAATATCAATTAGTGATAATGCAACCTAGAGTTGAAGGAGATATTTCTAACTATTGAATCATACATTTTTAGTGGGAAATGGAATGATGAATTATCTAGAAGGACTCTACAATAGGAATTCTAGGGGGCTCTATGTTCTTAGGAATTGGATGGTCCTTAGGGTAGCCATTAGAATTTATAGTGGAGTATATAATATTTTAGGGCCTATCAAATCCAGACAAGGAGTTGGATTTTATAGATGAAACATTTAAACCCTTGTGTGTTGTGATCATTTTATTTCTTTCATACAAGAAGTGAGCCTGAGATAATTAAAGTGGTGAGGAATGAGATATTAACATGGAATATAGATTCCTTATAAATGAAATCATTGTAAAAGTGTACCAATAAATCACCCCAACCCCATTAGTCCCCCACTCAGTGGTAACGATCGACATGGTCACAATAACGTATCCTCATACCATGAGAAATAAATAATTCTGTTTTAGAAATTGTCCAATATATTGATCTTCCAAAATCTATTAGTTTGTATTCATCCCACTGTGGTGGTATGTGATATAAAAAACCAGTGGAGGGATTTCATGTACATATATATTATGGCATGATATATCACTCCCTTGATACCGATGGATGATTTAACTTTGGGGATCTATCCTAAAAATAGAATCTCTAAGGCTATAAGGAAATAGAATTTGAATGGAATACCACCCATGGTACATGTCCAAAACCATTTTATTTGGATTGAAGACATCTATGATAGATTTGACCAGAATTTTCATCATGAAAAAGAGTGTATAACCATGATTATTGGTTATAAAAAATATATTTCTAAAGGAAATAAGACTCAATAGATATCTAATGTTAAAAATCTATTAGTTTTGAAGTTTCACTCAAAACCAATGAGAAAATAAAGGCACATATACATGAAAATGGATTATGATCATAAAACACATGAGATACAAAGATAATTAAAAATATTCTAGAAAATGATAGTTTTAATGTGAGTTTTGGTAATGAGATATTTTTAGTGATTAATAGAATTGGCTTGATTGAAATTGAGCCACAGAGGTTGAAATCAGATCAGGTATAATTTTCATTGTGTGAGTCAACTATGTGATTAGGGAAATTAAGTTATTTAAAAAAACAATTTCCTAATTATTATAGTTAAGAAAGGAAAAGTTGTCATAATGGGTGAAATATGCATTAGGAATTTATTTCATATTATAGATCCTAGAAATTCCTTCCATATACATACCAAATAAGTGAATAATCTCTTGAAAATATTGTGATACGTATAACCTAGTCGAGATGGTGTGGAAATATTATTTTTAGGGACTTTCATAAGAGGAATATGGTCCATGGAAAATATAAAACAGTGAAGATACAAAAAACTAGGCCAGCTGAGTAGATTTACTTAGATATTTGTTGATGAATGAGAGACCAGTCTATCATAGGTGACCTATATTTCATCACATTCATAAATGAATTTATAGGAATGAAAAGTGTGTTGTTCATGAAGCAAAGTCAAAAACAACATAAATGTATAAATTATTTAAAAAAGTCATTGAAGGAGAACTTGGTATTCAAATTATTAAATTGATGACTGATAATAAGAAGGATTTTAAGGGAGACGTTTTAAATTCATATCTTGAACAATATTAAATAATTCATAAATATAAAATACATTACACACCTTATTATAATGGAGTTTCTGAGAGTTTGAATAGATTTGTTGTTGAAATAGGTCAAACAATCTTAATTTAGTATGAAAGATCAAAATTTTTCTGGGGAGATATTGTGTGAAAAAATGTACATCTTCATAACTAGTGCATAGAAAGACAGAATTAAAATATATACTAAAATTAAATGAGTTATAAAATGAAAAAATGAGTTATTTCTATGACTTTGGTAGCCCATTAGTGATTAATATCAAATAATTAAATCTAGGAATATTTTAAGGGAAGGGAGAAAATGTATCATTATTAGATACTTATATAGTGTAAAAGGATTAAAATGTTGGAATAAAATACTTCATAATGTAATAGAATGTTATGATGTTAAAATAATTGAAAAGAAAAATAAAAAATATTTTCTAGATGTATCAAACTTTCATTTTTTTATAAAAAATGAGTAGATTTCTAGGAAATAAAGTTCTATACAAAATAGGAATCCATTAGTGTGGGTTTGAAATGAGGAATCCATAGTATCATCTTACCTCATGTAAAAATATTTCCTTAAGTGGATAAAATATCAATAAATTTATTTGTTTGTTTTAACTTTTAAATTAATATCTCATTACGATATGTATTTGTATTCATAACACCACAAATATATAACTATAATGAAACTATATCAAGGAAATTAATCTTGATTAAATAAATAAATAAATAAATTCGATTATAAATACCCAACTAATTTTTTGTTTCTCATGCTCTTCAAAACCATAGACCTATGCTAACTTAATCTATCTTACAATACTTCTCTATCTATAAACATCTTAAAAATGGTAAAAATGAAATACATGTCAATGAGATATTCTCCTTTTAATTGAAGGATGAAGAAGCATCCTTCTATTATTCAGCCATTTTTTCAATTAATAAATTTTTAGAATTGGCCTCTTGATTGATACAAGGATACATTTGAAATAAAGAGCTTCTAATCCTTTCAAGGAACCTGATCTATCTACCATCATGTAGTCTTGATTAATTATCAATGTTATAAGAAATATTTAATTATATATCTTTCAAAAGAACTAGGATAAATTTATATTTATTAATATGATACTTTCATGAATAATAAATGTATAGATTTTCATAGTGATTCACAACTTTGGGATTTGTCTTACCATTATTTTCTCTTTCCACTAATATGGAGGTCATATAGAAACAAGATCCTCCAAATATGTTAAATGTCACTCTGTACATTAGTAAGGATGAAAATAATAAGTCCAGGAGTTTAGTGGGAAAAAAATTTAAATATTTTAAATTAATAAATTTGAATACATTCACTTTTTTAGTTTGGTTACATATTCCTATATACAATTACCTTTTGGGTTGTAGAAACAAAGAGTGTCACTAAATGGTTTACAGAAATCCATATTAATACCTAAAAAAACTAAAAGTATGAATATTTATCCATTTAAATGGTTATTTCTAGTATAAAATAAAGAAACTAAAAATATAACTTCAAATAGTGCTTCTTAAGAAATGGTGGTAGTTTTCCATAATTTGTGAAGACAACACTCTCCTTGGAAGAAACAAAAAAATCTTAACTCAATCCACTGCAATATAGTTCACAGATACATGACGTTGACCGAACAATATATATTGTGGATATGAAATTAGTAATGAAAATGGATTAATAATTTATAATATTAATCCATCCAACAAACTATCTATCCATCTAGTTATATTTATAGCTCTATTTGGAGAATATAAATGAAGTTGGGCCTCAATGATGAACTAAAAAGAAAGAACTATTGATGTAAAATTATGAAAAGAATAAAAATAATAATTGAAAATTAATAAAATAATTTTTATGACTTATTAGTCCATGAACAAATTATTTTAAAATAAGACAACAACTAAATAAGAACAATTGATTTTAGAATAGTGGATGGATGTATTAGCCAAGATCACATCTCACATGGTGAAGGAAGGGGTATTTTTATTGGGACACTAGATAGGGATCCTAGTTAGGATCACATAAAATCATTGAGGTATTTGATGAATTCCTTCTAGAATACTGAAATGATATTGAATAGGGTTCATAAATTGACCTAAACATTGCACAAAAATTTCAATGGGAAATAATGGATATTTTAACCAAAAAAAAATACATTTTACATCAACTGATTTACTTATTGAGTATATATTGGGAAATAATAATTTCTTAGTAAAAGGAAAAATGAACAGTTATTATATTTCTATGTATTTGGGATGAAAAAAATGACAACTTAAATAGCTTATTTTCAAATTATACTGACATGAAAACATAAAAATGAATATTATATAAAGTTACTTATAGTATATAGGATCTTAATAATGTATGGATATCAAAAAATGATAATCTTATAAGATTTTTTATCATAGTATTCTATGATAAGTTAAAAAATAAATGTTTTCAAATTAGTATAAAGAATCAGGCATGAAATCAAATTACAATAGACCATATCTTTAAAAAAATTCAATAACAAAATATCAAATAATCTAGAACAATTTTAATATAAAATTATTATAAGAAAACATTTACTTATAATTAAATTGACTAAGCATCATAACACTACCAGAAAAAATCTTCAAGAGTATTAATAACATTACAAAATATTGGAAATAAGAATATAGAAAAAAAAGATTCAATCAAAATATAGAGTCCATCAACCAGACATAATCCACGCAAAGATATTTAAGATTAACAATACTATAGAAAAACTTCCTAGTAGTAGTTCCATGTCTATGACTCATCAATGAAATTAAATATCCAAATCAATGAGATTTATTATTACTCATGCTATTGATTTTGATGTTCCAACTGTGGAATATATTCGAGACTGGGATGCTACATGCTTAAGAAATGGGGATTACACTGCATGAGAAATGAACTAAAGGGGGCTACACTATAGTTTTTTTAGGTGTCAATTTTGAGATGTTGTAGGTTCAACACAATTAGCCTTATGCTGTAGAGAATTCCATGAGTTGTTGTATTTTTTTAAATAATTGTAAAAGTTATCCTTGAGTGGATTTAGTGAGAAAGAAATATGAAATGTGTAGTTTGATAAAAATATAATAATGATATGAGGGGTACCTGATATTTCTATAGGACTCTAGAATATCTATTGTTGGTTGAGAGAAATTAGAAATGAGGAGAGGTGGTGGTTCGGGGAAATCGAACTTGCTTTTGATAGCGCTCACCCCCTCTGAAACCCTAGTTGAATAGAGAGATCTGAATCATGATTGAAGAGAGGTAGAGTCTCGAGGAAGGTGGGGTGTCCATGTCGAAGCCTCGTCGGAGACACGTCAGAGGAGGTAGAGAGTTTTCTTTGGAGCTGCATCAGCACAGAGGTGGGGAGGCCGTATAGGAACCATGCTAGTAGGGAGGTGTCCTGCCTATGTTGTTAGAGGAGGATCGTTGGGAGCACATCAGAGTCTGGGAAGCATTGGCAGGCAGAATATGCATAGGGGAATCTATAGAGGAGGTGGGTCTGACGACAAAGGGATAGGGGATGGCTCGATCAGGGGAGAGATAAGATGGGGAGGAACTCGATTCGGAGGATATAAGCTATCATAGGTTTAAAATAAACTGTGGCTGGAGACAACATATTGCCACAATTTTATTAAACTATGGTAGTAGATATGTGGAAATAGAGTATTTTTCTAGTTGTGATCATTGATCAAAATTGGCATATATGATAAGATTATTATAGGGAAGTTTCATAGTATTAAAGATGATTTTGTGACAAAACTATGGTGAATTAGGATAGAAAAGTGTAGTTGAGTTTCATCTTAGTGGTTTGGTGATGGTGGAAAGAAGTAGCCTAGTTTTTGATGAATGATGCACCATGTGTTTGGAGTTGTGCATTGGAAGCTCAGTTTTCATTCCATGGTAGAACATGATGATTCGATCATGAATTGGTGATTAGAATAGGATTTAGTTAATGATTAAGGATTTCTAAGACTTATCAATTACAAGAAGTTTTATGGTGGGGATTGAAGGTATCAGGGGACATAGTGAAAGGATATGGGCCATGGTTTTAATAAATTTCACTGATGATTGATGTAATGACATCGTATCTGGAAAAGAAAACCCCGATATGAAATTTGAGGATCTTGAGTGAATGAATTAAGCACAAAAAATAAACCAAAAATACCTCGATCGATTTGAATATGTGCTCATAAATCAATATTCTTAAACGATTGTTTCTAAAATGAACCAAATTCAGATCTCTCTAGATCATCCAAACATGCTTCAAAAGTTCACAAGAACATCGATCATCAAATTCTGGGTGCTAGTGCATAGGTTCGACGAAGCCTTCGACATCCTAAAGATCACCACAACAATGATCCTTAATTTTATGTCAAAGAACATATAAAAGAAACTTAGATCATCATATTCCATATCTAGAAAGTGGGAAGAGGAGAGAGAGGCTCTCAATAATCGCATGATGAATAGTTTCATTAGTGAGAGCATCGTCCTCCTTATACAGTGAGTTATAAAATTATCCAGAAAAGGTTCCCTGACCCCTGAATATTTATTACCCACTAAATAAGTCATAAACATAATATTAGGACTATTTTACTAATTCCTAAATATCATTTATATTTTCATCACTTACTTATAATATAATAAATATATTACATGATAAAAGTGATCCATTAACTTGACTCATCATTCCCGCAAATATTATACAAACCTTTAATAATAAAATAATATTCATTCATATAATATTTTTCATGTATTTACATTAATACTTATAAATACATTAAATAAATTAAACTCTAATTATTATATACTTGAATAATAATGAATTTATTAATTCCTTGGTGATCATATATTCTCGAACAACACTTAAACCCTATGATTTATCCCGCCATGTCCTATACTTATATTCATAAGACTAATCTAGAATTTTGAATACACTAAGAGTGTGACCCTATATACCCTTATCTTGATAATATTGAATTCTATTCACAGACCAGAAGCGGAGTCTAGAAACCCCTTAAGGAACCTAAAGAGATAATGTATAGTCATAACAATGATAACCTTTCCTAATAACACATAAGGTGTAATATAATCTCTTTATATTTAAATATCTCATAAATCCATACACACACTTCATTTCACCATCCTTTATTACTTTTCTTCCATTAACCTTACTAGAAGGACTTACCTTCTTCTACCATGACAATGGATTTAGTGATGGTACTTCCATCCTGATCATCTAGGACCAAGATATCACTTCCTTTTGGAAGTGGAAAATTCTATCTTAATTATTCAAGCTATGTCGTACCACCAATGATGCACCCAACACAAGCTATTTCACTATAAAATCAATTCCATAGTTTTTAACTTGCATCAAATTATGTAATCAAATAGTACACACTGATAATAATCTCAATTCTAGATACTATTACACATGTTCACAGATAAGAACAACTAATGTCACATGAAACATGTGGTGTTACTATTAGCAGTCCATTCATCATGATCTCATCTACTCGATATCACCAAGTGAAAACTTCATGAGAAGAATTCTCAATGCTTATGAGCCCCCAAAACCTGATAGTAACACATCATCTGTGTCTAGTTATTTTTATATTTTTGGACCATAGGAAATATGTTTAAGATTAATTTCATAACATCTCTAAGTTCTTATTATATCCTGGGAATTACTATAACCTTTTGATATAATAACTAATCTATGGACATTACCATATAAATAGTTGATATAGAAATATAAACATTGTTATGGTAAGAATGCATCATGTATAACTCACTATATACATGATATGGTAATCAAAAAGTACTATTTAGTTGGTTTTAGGGAACCCTCTATTACAACACTCACACTTTCACTATAGAAAACTTTATAATAACCCTTGTTAGCTCTCAAATGATAAAATCATGCTTATAGTGAGTTATGGATTTAATTATTGGGCCTAACACGTATCTACTGTGTGGCTATTCTACCATTTGATACTTCACCTCCTTAAGTAACACTCCTCAAGAGACAATATCCCTGAGTAAATTCCTTTTTTATACTATCAAAACTTGATATATTTGATAGTACTAGTAGTAAAATTATCATAATGATAAAAATTTACTTACTAGATGTGATTACAAAAATTGGAACAAATCGTTGTATATTTTTTCACTGCTTCTTCAGCTACCTCAGAAGTAACAATGCACTCAGTATTTGTCGATATAACTAACACCAGATTTAATGAGATTATATTACTCATTACCTTAGTTTTAATACTATATTAGATTATATTGATCCAAAGGAGGACTATTTTGTGTCCCCTTAAGCTAGTGTCCCTTCCTCTACAATTACTAGGAACATATCTTTTGTACTCTCTCAAGTACAATTGGATAGTTTTGACTACTTCCCATGAAATACTCTTAGATATAAATAATATTTTCCTACCATAAATTATATATTAGAAATATCACATCTTGTACATAACATGGAATATGTGATTGATCCATCACATAAGTGTATGGAATTATACCCACTATGTTGATCTCCTCCTATGTATTATACATATTTTCTTGGATAGATTTATACCATGTGACATTGGTAATAATTCTCTCTCAAATTGTTTCAGTTGGAATCTTTCAATACCCTGTTAGTATATGTACTTTTGACTTGGTTTAAGTAACTGTTAGATCTACCTCAATAGATCTCATTCCCAAGAACATAGGTTTCTACTTTAAGTCAATATTTGGGGATTTACTTTCATTTTGGTCTTAACTGACTATAAGACCAATGGTCGTTTTCCATATGATATCAAACATATTTTTCATTGGAAAATAGAGCTTCTCCCACTAACCTCTTTTATACATATGAAAAAAATTCATTCCATATGAATATTATATGATCTTGTTACTTAAATAAACCCAAAATTGGATTTCAATAACTTGAAACCCTTATTGGTATTATATGGTATTACCAAATCTTTCTAGTTATATTGTATAGGTAATTTCCAAGAAAGGTGATATTGACATCAAATTCCTAATAAAATGATCATAGAAAGTATCTATTACAAGTATAATTATAATATATTTATACATGATGACTTGTAATAACCAATATAGACTTATTAGTACCAATCTTTTACCACACATGTAATTTTTCTCTTGAATACCACAATAGTATCAAGATTTGAAAAATTCAAAATACTAGGAACTTGTAATTTGAAACATGGAATCCATTATTAAATTTTAATTAATCTTTTCAATCATAGATGATTTCCATTTACTATTTACTTGTAGTAACCATTATTATTATCAAATAATATATAACCATATATAGTGAAAGTAAAACCATTACCATGGTTTTATCCTTCCAACTCAATATGTGTCTCCAGAACATTTCTTTTCCACAATATCGTGTGGATCTTGTTCCTATACCAACTACTTGTTCATTTCTGGAATTGACTAAATAAAATTAATATTTCTCCCACTATCTCAAATAAATATTTTCACCCTTTTAAGAAATATATTCTATTACTTGACTATAAGCTTTTATATCATAGGGGTTCTTGTAATATTCTTATAAACCTTTAGGATAATTACTATAGATGCACATTGTGTTTAGATTGATGAAAGTGTGTTTATATCTTTAACAAACACTTTGTATCTAAAACACATATTATTATGAAATTATGGATTTATATCAAACTATAACTAATATGAGATCCATATTTAATCATATTTGGCATATTATTATGATATTACACTACTATTTATGAAGCATGTCATGAAAATAATGGAAGTTTTTTAAATTCTTACCAGTTTTAACATTTATACTACTTTATTTACATCGCGACTCTGACGTGTCTAAGGAAATATGAATTTAGTAACTACCACACTCTACATTTTAATGATGAATTTTTTCATGTTAAACTCATCATAGATATTATTTATTTACACCATAACTTTGATGTGTATAAGAAAATATGAGTTTAGGAATAAATCCACTCCACATTTCATGATCAATGAATGGTTGGTCAAGATATTATTCGGTATATAGACCAGAAGCTACTCATATTTTTTGACCATTCATATTCCATACTTCAATTTTACATTCCTTAAAACACTTAAAGGAATATAATGAGGTATTTATTTAACACTAGGTTTTTCTTAGAATAGTTCACACTCTGTAACTAAACTAATTCTTAAAGCTTTGTGACTTACCATTATTTCTAAAGGTTTATTTTTGAAAAGTTAAATGTGTCGATAATACCTAAGGAATTTAGCTCCAAAGAGTCCAAAACCATATTGGGAATATGCTTGAAAACTACTTAGTTTTACCAAAAAAAGAATTATCTTTCCACAACTGGGTATAACTGAGTCTTATATTTTTTATTCATCAGTTATTGACAATGATTCAAGCATTAATGAACTATTAGTTGAGTATTAGAAACCAGAAACAACATTAATTCCATAAATGTAATAATTTATACTTGTTTACAATGGACACATTAGATAAATGTTTTGGTTATACTCAATAAAAGTTCAACTAGAATCATTAAACATGGGAATTATAAGTTGTGCACTTCTCACCACTAACTTAGGAATCACCCTTTCTCAACTTCTTAGAGAATTCACATAACTTCTTGTAATGTTTATTTTCTTAGTTAGATACTGTATTTAAATACACATATTTGATAGTAATATTGTATATAATACTTAATAAGTATTATAGAAACATTATATATAATGATGAATAAACATTAAGTGGAAGCCTCTACTTTATTATAATTTAATTCATTATATTTACCTAGACTTATCACATGATATGCGAACAAATTAACCTATTATTTAATGATACCCCCCAGTTCATTGAAGGAAATTGAAATGGTTTCTTTAGTTTAACTCTTTCCATTGGCCTTTTCACCTGTCTTTCCACTTTTTTACCATAATAACTAAATATTAATATTTCTTTATGTTCTTATCAATTTGGAGAACCTTACCCAAAAGTTAATAAAGTGTTTTTTTACATACTTTTTGTTTTATAATATTAAAATAAACTAAAGTAAGTAGGTGAAAAAGATATAAGAATGGTATGTGTTAAAGGATCGTGATCCATCATTCAATTTACATGTATTAAATTTAACCAAAATCTCATTCATTACTCGCTTCACTTTATCCACAATGTTTCTCGAAGATGAGACAACATGTGAAATCATCCATGTCCTAATGTTGTTTTTCACAACTCATTAGATGTTGATGATAACATTATGATGGGAACATAAAATGAAATATACATGTGTCTCCCATAATAATCTTTCTCACCCTCACTTCATTAGGTGGATTAATAGGTAGTTGTGACTCTAACACATATAATTTCCATTCATTTCATGGTATTTTGCACAAACACCTATACTAAACTTGGAAATTAACACCATTTAGGACATGTACTTTTTCCAGAATTAATCAAAATGAATATTTGGTATTACTTGTAATTTTATTCAAAATAAACTATTAGAAAATAATTACTTATCTTGATTACTAATTAGATATTACAAATTAATTCATTAAATGTATCCCACTATTTTATCGAACCTTAGTATCCGTCAATACTAGATTTCTGAAAATACTCAGTCACTTGAGTAATCTAGTGGAAAGGATCCCTAAAACCTCTCCTCATAGTCTATGGTATAGCTCTGCCACTACTCATAGAGTTTCAAGGTAGTTGTTTGACTGACCAACCACATTGACTCGCGACTCCTTGATTTGTTGAGTGAATTCCCAACTTCTAGAAATCATAAACTTGATTTACTCAATGCTTTACTATAAAGATGAAACATTAAAGCTATGGATAATTCTTTACTATCATATTTGGTTAAGTTGACTCATCGCTCTCATAAAAACTCTCCAGTAATAATAGCAACCCACAATAAGGGCTGATAAGTACCCTATACACCCAGTTTTGTTCAAATTCAAATGACAGATGGTTTTATGAATTAATATTTATTTGAGGGGTTTTTAAAATATTTCTCAATGAATGAATCAATTTTCTATATGATATGCACATACTATGTGATCACACTCACAACTGACTGTAATAAAAATAAAAAAATAATCACATCTTAATTTGATTTAATCTATACATTAATTTTTTATTATTTTATGTGTTCATGTATAATTTCATATTCAAAAAAATAATAAATGATGCATAAATTAAATAAATAATGTGACTAATCTTGAACATTTCATATTTTTTGATCTATTTATTCTTAGTGGATCAACTGTGACCCTATGGGTAAAATACCTGAATCGTCGCAGACTTGTATTGCAGCTCATACTACGGTCCAATGTATCACTATCTCATCTAAAATAACTCCTCATCTTGATGTGTCCTACATATTATAATTTCATCTTCATATCACATAAATACTTGCACACATGCGAGGGGGTCTCGGGAAGCGCAAAATACATATAGAATTATATTGATGGACGAACATAACCTTAAACATATTAAGTGAAGAAAGATGATGCACAAACCATCAATTTAATTAATTAATTACTAAAAAACCCACAAGAAATAATTAATTAATAAATAAATAACCAGACTACATTGGTCGGTCGATGCTCAATATTAGTCCATCCAGAAATTAACAACAAAATAAAAATTAAAATTTTGATAAATACATGTCAAGGGAATTAAATGAATTAGAATAAATTAACTAATTTTAATTTAATAATTTTTGTTGTTCCACTCTAAATATATATTTTTTATAATTCCAAAAAAATATAATTAATTTTTATAAATTTAAATTTTTTCCCCGAGTCTGCTGCAACCCAAAAAAACTCCTGAAAGAGGTTGTGGGACTTTACTAGACTCAAAATGGGACAAGCAAGTCTGACATGGCATAAACCAACCCTGATTGGGTCGGGGTGACCCGACTTGGCTTCGGGTCACATGATAGATGGAACAGGGGGGGCAGAAGATGTAGAAGGTCGATGATGACTAATGGAAAATTTTAAATATGGGTTTTCATTTTTTATCAAAACTGGATAGAGTTGGGAGAATTTTAAAAAATGGATCTTGAGATGTGTGAACCTCGTTCACGCATATTCCCTCACTAGGAAGTGTGAACAGGGTTCACACATACTAGATAAAGTTTATGAAGGATGCGTGAACCCCATTCAAGCATCCTACAAAAATTTTAAATAAAAAAATCTTCAATACTAATTAAATGTATATAAACACTGATTAAAAAAGGTTGAAGATATCAAAAAATATTAATAAATATAAATTAAATAATCAATAAAATAAATGAAATAGTAATAAGTACGAAGAAAATATTTTCTATATTTATAAATATTAATTATAAAATAATAAACTTTAAGTAAAAATCAACAAATACTAAAAAATATTAATAAATATCAATTAAAATAGTAAATATTAAATTAATATTGATAAATTTTAGTAATTTTTTAAAGAGGTTGAGGGTGAAACCCTCTTATTAAGAATATTAATATTAATTAAATACTAATTAATATAAATAAATATTTATTAATTATTAATAAATGATAAATAAATATTAATTAATGTTAATAATAATTATTAAATATTTAGAAATAATAGATATCCATTAAATATTTATTAATAAATATTCACACTTCCTACATAATTTTTAATTAAAATAAAAATCATCAATATTTATAAATCACAATTAAATATAAATATATTATTAATTAAAAAATCATCAATATGTATAAAATATCAATAAATATCAATAAATATAAATAAATATTAATAAATTTTAGTTAAATAGTATAAAATATTAATAATAGTGTTCATGGTAATTTTGATCAACTGGTCTGATTATTGGTGCACTCCTCGATTGCTAGTTTTAGTTCATACTTAAGAATGTGTCATCCATTATTTCACTCTAAGTCTACATGAGTCATTCTTTATCTAGAAAACAATAGTATTTGATTTGGGAAATAATGTTGTCCTCTACCAATTGATCATGATACCACATGGAATGAGAACCCATGAACTTATCATCAAGGGTAATCCAATTTTATTTCTGGATTAAGATATTAAATGAGATGTGAAAGTTTTATTAGAACAATAAACCGAAAACTAATTAACTCACTTTAATAGATAGATAAAAAACATTCAACTACAATAAGAAGGATAAACGTCCTTTGAGCACATCCATACTGGAAATTTTCTTATCTATTTGATTAATTCAATTCCAACCCCTTTCTATTCAGTTTATTGTTTTTTAACAAAGGAAGATAGATTTAAGAAAACATTCCTCTTTCAATAAAATTATCTTCTTATACCTTTTACTATAATTAGGTTTGATTGTAATTGATATATTAATTCTGGAAGTAATTTCATATTTCTTCATTTACCTCCCCTTAAGGGAAACACTCATAAACATCAATTTTGAAAACTTATATAACTTCACCGAGGATGATCTTATTAAATACTTATTCTTCAGGACACCAATAATATGATCAAACCGTGAGGATATAATCTTTATACTTATTGTCTTGGATATTCTAACACATTCTTAAAATTCATCAATGATGACTATATTCTTTACATCAAAAGAATAAATAAATTAAACAATGATTAAGAAATATGGTGGATCTTCCTTACTTATTAATGTGAATAGGAAGGTTGAGGTTTTTTCTCAATGAAGTTGGTCCAGTTCTTCTAGTATTCATGATTTTATATCATAACATCTATTCTAATTTATATTGTGTAGCAAGGATCTCTTCACATTACATTCTGTTTTTTGTGGAGATTTTTTTCCTTATTAGCCTTTATGGATGGTGAAATATTAACCCTCTTAAGGATTTTTTCTTATTCTATAAGAATATAAAATCAATATTTTTCATAATTTCCATAATTTTATCACATGATGGAGGTATTTTAATAGTAAAATCTTCCAGTGAAGATTTCATACCAGTAGAAACTGCTTCCTTTTATAAAGTCAGAATATGTATCTTCTCAAAATTGGCCAAATAAAATTCTAATTCCATACACCTCATATTTTAGTTTTTTGATATTCAATCATAATCATATACTATTAAAAAATATCCATTATTTGTTCAAATTATTCTTCATGAAATTTATTTTTTTAAAACAAAGAATCATGTTCCATGATTTTTGGATTCAAATCATTGAGATCAATAATATTTTTCAAGATTTATTGAAGTTCACAGATCTTTTCAACCATAGTATTAATATTTATTAATGAATTTAATCATATTATTTATTATAAAAATATAGATAATAATACTAAGTAATAATATAAATATCAAGTAGAAATTAATAATTTTAGTAGATAATTTGATAACAGTAAGACAATTATTAAAAAAAAGTAGAACTCTATTTATGATAATAGTAAGGAACATAAAAAATGCAACAAAAATTAAAAATCAACCTAATCTACACCTCTAGCATGGATGCTCCTCTTTCCCACAGCTAGGCGTATACTGGATGTGTCCACCTCATGTCTGTCTATATCCGTGCTCTGGCATACGCTACACATCATCATCAATAGCCAGCTCCACATCCTCCTGTGTGATAGGTGGTGGATGTATAGTCTCACCATCTGTACCATGTCCTACATCTAAGGATAGTGGATGATAGCTGGAAACCTCACCAACATGGGAAGAATATGACTTCTATTCTTCAGATGTTTGTAATAAAGCATCCAACTCAACACATTCAATGTCTATATCTACCTGTGGCTGAGCCTGAGAAGGTGGAGGAGCATCTGACTGATCATGATGTACACCCTCCTCCCGTGGAACAACAACATCTGAATGATAAAGCTGAACATCCTCCTCATATGGAACAAAGACATCTATAATAGGGGTTTCACCCCTTAGTACATATATATAAGGCTCAGTAGGCTCCACAACCTCTTCAACATGTGGTGGATCAAAGAAAATGTCGTGATAAATCTCATCCATCAAAGGAAGATACTATATCACAAGGTTGTGAAAATATACTGGGTCAAATGCAGGTCTCTCTACTAGATCATAAATGAGAAGTACATGAAAGATATGAGCATCCTGTGAAAAAAAATTCCATTGTTAAGTAATTTGAATAAAATATCTTTTGAATAGTTGAAAAAACAATGTATACCAACTCATGAAAGCCCTGTCCATGTCATGTTAGAAATAGGACTGGGGACCTGCAGTACCAGGATGCATAATCCATCTAATCCACTAAATGAAAATGTACTGTCCCCACCCCTCGCATTTGGTACTCCTGTCTTCTTTCCCATAAATCAATACATATATCATGGTATCTCCTCCAATGAAAATCTCTCTTCCCTGACATCTTTAGGGAATGCAGTGAAGCTAACTGAATAGGAAAGTCAGAAACATTCTGAAAGAATCCAAACCGCCTCATAACTCTATCAGTCTAATGTGACTCCACTATATGAAAATGAATCAATGGAACCCTGTAGGACCCGGTAGCAAGAATCGTCATACAGTACGATGGAAGGCTCTGGATGATATCATCTATATACGGAATCCATGTAATCTTAAGGAAAAAATTAATAATCAATTAATAAATGAATAGATGTATTTTAAATAATAAATATCTAAAAATATAAATAATAATCACTTAGATTGTGTGGTCGAATTCTGTCCAACATAAGTCTGTAGGAATGGACGTCATGTCCGGGGGAATCTGAATGTAAATGTGCTTGACTCCACCTGTAGATAATATTGTTATATTTACATTTCATAATAGAAATTTGTATAGTTAATTTAGACATTAGAAGGAAGGAATAACATACCAACTTACATGCGAATCCTCTGCTACAATATCTACTAGAAATGATGCACAAACATGTGGAGCTAAATGAGGTATGTTCTCCCATACCCACATCTATAGAAGAACCATGCATCCCATGATCTGCATCTTATCGTTGTGACATACGCTACATAACACCATGTATGTATATTCTAGACACGCAAACCCCCATCTATACCCACATGTCTCATCCAAATCCTCCAAAAAAGATAAATAAATCAGATGTACAAAAGTAGTAGAGTGATCAACAAAAAGTGTGCCACTGATCATCCTCAAAATATATGCACGTGAAAATCACAACATGATGATCTCATTAGCATACTCTGCTAAATGTGTGAAGTTCTAGTCTAACCAAGGCATGTGTAATCTACCACCGATGATGTTCCTTCCATCATTGGGGACCTCTATTCCCAATAGTTTATGAACAATCTTGGTAAAATCTGCTCCAACTCGGCCTGTTATAGCTGCACCGTCAATGGGGAGGCCCAACATAATGACCACATCCTACAGGGTAATAGTCATCTCCCCTCTCTAAAATGGAATTATATGACTCTGTCCTCCATTTCTATAAAATCACAGTAATGAGATGATGATCAATAAAGGTGAATCTGCACATCCGTATGCCATATAATACAATGTGATGAAGATGAGGGGTGATAGTGGGAGGTGGTGTGGTATGGTGGAAATGGTGAGATCTGTGTACACTCAATGGAGGCACATGACGTCCCTCTAAAAGTAGTTGTGATATACAAGTATCCTGGTATGTGAGAAATGGAAAACCTTCTATATGAACAAATTATATCATCGTTACTTTTTTATAGTGAATTCAATAAAAATTTTAAACTTTTATTTAAAAAACTCTACAACAAGAAAATGAAAAATGATTGTGCTAATATTTTTTGATTTATGATTTATTTTTTGTGTGTGGATTAGTGTTTTTGTTACATGTGGAAGAATGATATATTCATTTTCATTCTATTTTTATTTTTTTAATAGTTTTAGTATCACATAATTCTTTATTATAGAATACATAAACAAGACGAACCAAAATTAAAACATGTTATAAATGGAGCAAGTCAGAAATAAAACGATTCAATACTGAAATGTCCATATAGAAAAAAGAATATACACATTCATGATAATATACATAGAATAAATCATGTATGATGGGATGTGGAGCTTTGTCCTACCACTTGGGGACATCTCTTACAAGTATGTACTTCTGCGTGACAAATACTGAATCATATTCTCCCTTCTCTTTGTCGAGGCCAATCCATCTCATTTATGATTCGAGTTGAATTTGGTATTCCTAAGGGCCGAAACCTAGTATTATGAAGCCAATAATTTAAAAAGAGGCAGACATTGAAAAAATCATAAATGAAAACAAAAAAAATTATGAAACCTAGAAATATTAGGGGCGATGGTCGGCTGATTAGCAGGAAATGAGATAGAATGAAAGTCACCAACAGGAATCCAATCTGTACTATAACAATTAACCAAAGTTCTCATGTGATACTTCAGGTAAACATATGGCTCCCATGATATATTTACGGAAGCACAAACTGTGATAACATGTGCACATGGATATCTCAATGCCTGAAATTTCCCGCAATCACAGTACTTGTTATCTAACATCATGACAAATACTCGACCACTAGTGCATGTAGCCCGGTCATAGCACATTCTTACCTAAAATCTCATCTTTTACCTTTTAAAGTCTAGAAAACTCCATCATGAAGCCTCATTCAGTATCTAATCAATATCACTTTGAAAAATCTGAGTAAAACACATTTCTTTTTCCATCATCTAATAGGCCTTTTGGGACCGGTCAACAAAGTAGTGACCACATCTATAAACTTTTTCTTGCACTAACCCTATGATCGGGAGTTTTCACACACCCTTGAGGGATCCATTTATGCACTCCACTATATTAGTGGTCATGTGGCCATATCTTCTACCACCATCATATGCTAATGATCATTTTTCCTTTGAAATATACATCATATATTCATACAAATCTTCATTAGCAGTTCGAATATCTTCAAGGCGTCGATCAAACCTTTTTTATTGGGGATCATATACTGACACCATAAGAGAATAATTTATTAAAATGGATATTAATTTTTCTTTAAAAGTAAGTTTAGAAAAATATACCCAACTTGAGGATCTCCTTCTTTATGGCCTCATCTTTGAAATTCTTATGCACATTACTTGAAATATGTCTAATGCAATAATGATGATAAGTATTCATCTCAGTCCATGAAACCCCATTACGAGAAATGACCTCTATAATTGCTCAATGGAGATCAGATATCAGACACACGCCCTGGTTTTGTGTGACATGAACGCGTACATATGCTAAAAACTAGCTCCAACATTAAAAATTTTCCATTTCAACAATAGAAAAATAAAGTGGAAAAGGAGCACAGTTACCATCCTATGTGGAAACAATGAGTAGAACACATGTATACTTTCCATACAGGAAATTGATATAGACCTAAATAAATTTTTTATAATAGGGAAAGTAATGATGCATGGACCGAATGCCCAAAAATCCTATTGAACTTTACCTTTGATTGATCAACACAGTGATTAGGGGATACATACTAAATAGTGTCCAATTGATAAAAAATCTAATTTTTGAGAGATAACAATTCCATAAGTTGTGGCAACATTGCATAAGATTCATCCCAATTGCCACAAACTTTTATAATTTACTTTTGCTTTGAATTCCATGCTTTGTTGTATGATATCTTACAATTATACAAATACTGAATTATTTCATGAACAAGGGAAATGAGAACATTCAAACATGTTCATATCATCTCAAAAATAACATTTGATATAAACTCTAAATCAAGGGAAGAGTGATCCTGCGATAATCTTGGATGAACACAAGTGTGTGGCCCTTCTAATTTGGTTATCCTCCAACATGAAAAAAATTTATCAAATATTTCCCTTAATTGAAATTTACATTCTGGCCCATATTTTTCAAAAAAAAAGAGATATTTTTTATTCTTTGGATCATCAACCACAAATGTGAAATGTAACTCAATGTGTTATTGATTTACCAAATTTTTCATGGTCAGTTTACTTTCAAAATCTTGCATGACATAGATGGAATTATAATTTGATGCATACCTATTCCCTATAATTATATGAAATTCAGAAGCCAGTGTAATGACATCCCAATCAAAATTTTGTTCATAAGACATTCCTTCCACTAAGGAAATCGATACTAAAGGATGATTACCACTGACTGGTGGATATCATGGATTCCTATCTCTCAAAGGAACCTCCGAAGGTTCATTCCCCACATCACCCTCACCCACATCATCTCTTGATGGCTCGCTAGATTCTTCTTCCTTAGATAAATTTTCATTTACTTCCAAATTTTGACTACATTCTTCATAATTTTCTTATATCATAGAGGTCATATGAGAAGGAGGCAATGAAAAAGACTAATGCGAAGTACCAACTTCTACCGAGCTCACAAAACATGGTTCTATTGTAGTCGGTTTCACCACATCTATATTAGAAACCACCACATACAAATCCATAAAACCATTAGCACACTGCTGTATAAATAAGGATGATGTATCCATCTAATCCTCATCATTGACTAAAGGGTACTCGGTGTGCCAGAAACGTTCAGGATTTTGTAGATTCCAATATGTTATTAAAGAAATGGATTGATCAACCCTCAGTTTTAACTGATTATGAATCTCATTGCGAACTGCATCCAATGTCATACAACCTTGAAGATTTACCACTCTGATAGGTGGAACACTATAAATAAATCCCTGCTTAGTATAAATGACCTCAACATTACAATATATTTTTGAAAAAATTATTACCTATAAAAAAATAATTAATAAAATATTATATAGTACATCAAAACTTTACATTATTTAAATTTGTTTTTAATAATTTACTTTTTCTTGAGGATTTTTTTATGTATTGATTTATCACTATTGAAGTATAGTGATGGTGGTATTATTACCAAAGAAAATTTAACATAATGTTATATATTTTAATTAATTATGAATAAATAATCATGAATTGATCTTGATATTTACGATTAGTTTATCATTATTTGATAAACTAACCAAAAACTATGGGTATACTCATGGAGTCTCTATTATCAAATATTTTAGCAACCACCAGTCTCTTTTCAAACATAAATTCCTCTTGTAGAACACTTTTTCTCGAACATCTCTTCAGGGATGCCTCTTTGGGGATGCCTCTTCAGGGATGCCTCCTCAGGGATACCTCTTCGGGGATGCCTCTTCGAGGATTTCTCTTTAGGGACGCCTCTTTAGGGACACCTATTTTTTATTTCCTTTTAATTACAAATTTACTCACATGCATGTGAGGGGGTCTAGTGGTATGAAATACATACCTTTTTTTAAGATGACACATAGGTCCTTACATACTTAGTCAGAGATGACTCATAGGTCATCAATGCAGAAAATTAAATGCAATTATTACAAATTAGATAACAATATTAACAACATAAGACATTCAATTTCAATTATGCATTGGTCGGTTATCTCAAGATCAGTCATCACACAACTTACCATATTTTTTGTTATAATTATTATATTCTAAATATTAAATAACTTTATCTATTTCTAAATGAAATATATATTAAATATATATACCTCTTTTCCAAAAAATTACCTTTTCAATTTGTATGTGTGTATATATATTTATTAATAACATTTAATAAATTTAATTATAACTAATATAATTTACATTTAAATAATAACCATTTACACTTAACAAAAATAATTTTCTATATTTTTTTTAATAAATTTACATATGATACTTAATATAACTAAATTATATAGATAATGTATAAAATATTTTAATTTAAATTGATATTAATTTATAATTTATCACTTCAAATAATAATTATTTACACTTAATATAATTTAAAATTATTATTTATACAAAACTATTGTTATACCATTAACAAAAATATTTTTCTATATATTTTTTATAAATTTAAATATGATACATATAACTAATATATTATTCATAAATTATATAACTAGTGTATAAAATATTATAATTTAATTTAATATTACTTTAAAAATAACATATTTTATAAAATATTTAATTTTCATAAACCTTAAATATGAATTCATAGAACATTTTAGACATCACATAATTAATCTTCCTAAACATTCAATACGAATTCATACAACATACATACCATTCAAAAATTAAATCATACAAAAGAAACTAATTTACACATCATACATCAATACATATGAAATAAATAAACCATACACACAAACACTAATTTCTACATATCATAAATAAAATTAATAAACCATACAAATGAAATAAATAAACACAATTAAACAATTAGAAATTTAAATAGAAATTTTACCATCTTAAACGAAGTAAATAAATTTTGAGAAAGAAATTCTGCAGGGCTTTGCAGCAAACTATGGAGAAGAAGAACGAATTTTTAAGGGGGACCCCTTTTATAGATTTACCTCGGTGAGATGCATGAACCTCGTTCATGCATCCTTCATCCTATCTATGAAGGATGCGTGAATGATGTTCAAGCATATTTGGCATGGAGAGATGTGTGAACGAGGTTCACGTATCTTTCATCACATTTGCGAAGGATACATGAATGGGGTTCACACATAGTTCACCATGCCTAAGATGAATGAACCTCATTCACGCTTCTATGCCAGAGGAAAGATATGTGAATGGGGTTCACACATCTCCAAACCCATTTTTAAAAATACCCTTAACTCTATTATGTTTTGATAAAAAACCCATATTTAAAAATTAGTCGATGACTGATCTAGCTAAGTGAGTGGATGATCCATGGGGTGCTGTGGTGGCACCTAGCCCAATGGGTCAGGGTGGGTTGTCTAGGACGACGAGTCGGTTGGGTGGAAGCTGTGGAAAGGGGGGCCTAGCTGGGGTGGCATGTTGGAGTCTGACCAAGGAGGAATCTGAGTGGTGCATGAAGGGAGGCCATCTGATCTGGCCGATGGGACTTGGATTTGGTCGCACATGAGTCAACAGGGGGGGGGTCCGATAGTGACATGGAAGTGGGCCAGTGGGGTTCCATTGATTTGTTCATAGGTGGTTTCCTACGTAGGAGCCGCACAGGGGAAGGACGACCATGGGAGGCCACTGGGTTGATCATGCACAACAAGAGGGGCGGTGACCGACATGGTGATCTAGCTCAGTGGGGATGAATCATGGTAGGGAGTCCCACAGTGTAGGGTGGAGGTGACTGGCGGCGCAGGGAAGGGGTGGCCGTAGTGGAGGGGCAGTCGACAGTAGTGGTGCCTGTAGAAAAAAAAGTTTTTAGTTTTTATTTTTTATCAATCACTATTGTCTCCTCCTTAATTTGATAGTTACATTTATTCTTTATTTAGTGTACCAGCCATTCCACCCCCATTTTATTGTTTTATTTTTATCTAGTTTGTATTCTTCTACTGACCCTCTAGTAACATCCCCCTTGTAATTTGGAATTTTATTTAATTTTTTTTATTTTTATAACATTTACAAAGCCTATAATATTAGGATGTATACAAAAATAAATAGAATAATTTTATTTCCACAAATTGGTGTAATGAACCCACAGTTGAAAATTACTCTTCCAGAAACCAAAATTTCGAATGGTGTTTGAGTTCAGCAGAAATCACCATCGCCGACTGGGTTCAAGTAAAAATTTCACACACACAAACACACACACACTATTTAAAATTAAACCTACAAATTAAGGGGTTTGATTTGATTTAAAATTTTAGCTGGTTGTAATTTGGTCATCCGTGATTGAATAAAAGTGCATTTTTTGGTGTTGAGACCGTAACGATGCCCTCTAAAAAAATTTATTACAAACTTAATTTTTCATAGATTAAAATTTCACACGATTGCTTTGATAGAAATTGAAGGTACCGGGGTGCGCAACAAAAGATTATTAGATGAAAATTTAAAATTTTTCATCAGGAATTGATGTAACTACATCGTCTCTAGTAAAGAAAAGTTGAGTACAAAGTCCTAGTATCTCGCATGAAAAAAATTAAGCATAAAAAATTAAATTTAAAATACCTCGATTGATTTGAATCCACATTCATCAATCGTTCATCATTGGAATATATTTCTCAAAGGAACCAAAGTTGGATCTCTCTATATTGTCCAAAATTACTTCAAAATTCCATGAGAACATTGATCAAAAAATTATGGGTGCTAGAGTAGAGATATGATGAAGCCTTTTATGTCCCAAAAATCACTGCAATCATGATCCTTCAATCCATGTATAAGTGTAACAGCCCGAGATTTTATGAAAACTATTATTTTTAATTTTATTAATGTCTTGTGTTGTACGCTACACCAAAAAGAGCTTGCACAACACGCATTCTTGACTTTCCTTCCATTACACGCAATCACGACCTTCCTCGATAGCTTGCGTCGTACGCAATACCGAGTTTCACTAAACAACAATATGCTATTAAAACTAGCCGTTATGAATAGTAATAACCACTTTTTGAAATTTTATAAATTTTATTTTTCAAAATGGACTTCATTTTTGGATTCGGAATATCGAAATTAGCCTAGGGTGAAATTTTGGTATTTTTCTGAAAACTTTCAATTTTTGATGAATAGTGAAATCACTAAGTGGTAGGTTAAAAAACTGAATTTTGCATAAAACTTAATTTTACCGCTTCTGTGAATGGAATTTCGAAAATCCGAGAGACACGGTTAATATCAAGGACTAAAATGTGGTTCAATGAGATGAAAATAATTTTTTGGTGAATAGTAACTTTTTACTTTTTTTACCGCGGTTAATAGTAAATAGGGTAACTAAAGGTAAATATGATATTAATATTACCCTAACACATGTCCTAATTCTATTGGACAAGTGTAATTCGACCAAAAACAAACTTAGGAATAAAATATGACCATTTAGGCCCACTTGGATTAGATTAGGACATTTATTATTAATTTATTTAAAGAAGGGTTAAAATAGTTAAAATCAAAGTTTAATAGGTAAATCATTTTTAATATGGGGTTATACATAAGATAAATTCGATTGTAAATATTCATTAGAAAGATAAAAATATTTCCTACATAATGGTATTTTATTTGTAATTTTTAACAATCAAATAATTTAATTTATTTATGACACAAAGATGATGCAGTAATTATCTTATTAATGAAATATTGACATAATTGATAATATAAATACCCAAATAAATGTAATTCAAGACTTTTTATGAATTCCACTAATTTTATAGGTTACTATGATATATTAATGTTGATTTAATCAACTTGGTTCGAACATTTAATTCTGTTATGACTTTCACAAAAATCATATATCAAATAGTGTCAAAATTGACACAAAATAGTTTTTAAATAAAATATTATATTATTAATTGTTATTTTATTCCTAAAAATCTAAGGTTCGGCCAAATGACTTAGATAAGGATATATTTATTAATAATATACAATTTTGGGTTCGTTTGGCATGTTATAGTAAGTGTATTAACCATATAGTGAAAGAAAACAAAAAGACACGGTAAAAGTTAAATTATTTATCTTAGAGTTAAATCTAATTGAAAAGGTTAAAATAATATCCTAAACTTGTCTAAATTCTATTGGTTGATAGGATTTCGACCCATCCCCACTTTAGCTTCGAAATAAGACCCTTTGGAACCATTATAAACCGATTTTTACTTTAATATAAAATAATATTTTGAGATATTCCTAAGGTGCCCCTCTCCTCCCTTATAAAAGGACACCTCCTCCCCCTCCTCCTCACACCAATTTGAGCATTCAAGCTCGGCCAACCCCTGCAAAAATCTCTTCTCCACTTCCCTATAAACATCCTAGAGGTTCTGGTCTTCCTCAAAGACCAATTCTAGTGCCCTAAGAGGAGGTCTCAAAGAGGCACTTCAAAGAAGAGGTAATTACCGTTACCAATTCTTTCATCTTTATTTCTTCTTCCACTTCTTCTTCTTAGGTTGTTTCATTATGAAGTAATAACATCAGTATCACTCATATACTGATATGTTATTATAAGTATGAAACAACCCTATTTCACCATCTATCCATCCTACGGAAAAAGAAATCACCGCGCGTGCGTACGTACGGAATACCGTCTCCACGCCGTGGTGTAATCTATTTTCCACCACCACCTTACATGGATGGGTATAATGGTGTAAAGAATAACTATACATAGTTATTAAAACATCATATTGATTCTGATATATTGTATAATTCACTCCAATTCAATTCAATACTTATAGAAATGATATCATCGCTCGTGCGTACGTACGGACTACCGTCTCCACGACGCGATGAGATTCATTCTCCATATTAACCATTTAAGAATGATTATAAAGTATATATAAGAAATAATAATGAAATATATGACATTATAAAGCTACTGGATTTATGTATATATATACATATGTATGTCATCTACTTACTTCCATTTCAAGACAATAAGGAAAGGAAAACAACGTTCATGCGTACGTACGGACTACCGTCTCCATGAACGGTGTTTTTCATTTTATTTATCTACCTATTATATATATATATATACTGAATATATATGATATAGAAATCATATTTTATATTCTGGAAGTAAGTAAATCATGATATAAGTAATAATGATGTCAAGAACAACAAGTGAAAACACCTACGATAAATGAAATGATTTTACCCAAAACGCTTCTTTAACATGGAATTTACAAAAGAACGGGTAATATAATGTCATAAGTGAACCATATATGATATCATAACAATGAATATGATTCTGTAATAAGTCAATGACATTATTTAAATCATTATACAGGAGGTTCGGACACATACGAAGCAAATCGGACCTAAGGTAAGGGAAATATCACAATCTCATTTTTATCCGAGATTGTTTATTAGTAAGTATTTACTGGGGTGTATTTTATCATCCACATCTATGTTTCATCAATATGTAATATTATTTCCATCCACCTACAATTGTTTAAATCCATTTTTACCCTTCGGTGAGTTTTTAGTAATATGTATGAAAGGAATCTTTTGTCGTTTTTCGTACGAGGTACTTTTTGACTTTTCCGACAAAAGTACGAAGAATGTTTTTTTTTAACTTATACGGCATGAATGGATTTTTAAAACATTATTCCCAAGAAGCTTCCTTTACAAGTTTTCAAGTTTATTTTTAATCAACTTCTTTTAGTTTATAATTGTATGACATGTTAAGAAAAGAAAAGTGTTTTGGAAGTAGAAAGGATATTTTCCTCAAGAATGAAGTTCAAGTATTTTATCAAAATTATTTTCCATCTAAGATAATAAAATGGTTCTGTTTTTATCCCTATTATTACATGGATTTGATTATGTTGTGATGGAAATATTTTTATGAATTCCTTTATCTTATATGAATTGTTTTATGATGTCATGTTGTTTAAGAATCCCATTTTTATTACATGGGTTATGAAATGATGTATGATTTATGATTATGTGGCACACATAAGAAAGGATTCATTATAAGATGGGTGGGACCTATATCTCCCTCCAATGCATTGGGTAAAGATTTTATATCTCATGAGATAGACATGGCTGAAATGGTAGGTTATACCGGTTCAGTGAAACAGGACTGAAACGAGGGTTACTCGATTCAGAAAGGGACTTTGTCCACTAAGATAGTCTTGGCAATGAGTCTTAACTAAAAAGAAATGATTTTCTATGATTATGTGTGTATGCCACAAAGTTTCATGTTTTAAGTTATGATTATTGGGATTACATTTCACTTCTATGATTTATCCCATGTTATGATATTATGAGCTTTTTTGCAGGTTAAGATTTCCAAAAGCTATGTTCTTATATATATGATGTGATTGATATTTCTTTTGTTTACCCTTAATGAGCATTTGAGCTCACCCTTTTATGTTTTCTTTTCCCCAGGATATAAAGAAAGGTTTTAGGTAAAAAAAAGGGATGACCTTTATGGGAGATATTGAAGAACTTTCACCACGATTAGAAGATTACGTTCCGAGTTTCCAAAGACACTAAACTATTACGATCCTTTAGTGTGTGTTTTTGTTATGTACTAAGTATTCCGCAAATGTAATGTAATGTCCATGTACGTCAAGCTTCGGGTCTCTACAGTTGGTATCAGAGGAAAGGTTTAGTCAACCTTTGGAAACTAGGATGCGAAAACGTTAGTGAGATCCCTAGAGATATTTCTAAGGTATGTCTAGGGATGTCCCTAAGGATAAGTATACATATGAGATATAGTCCTAGAACTATGGTAACGATCATAGAATTTAACCTAAGAAGTTAGATATTGAGGATACTCACCCTTTGTTATGTTGTTTTCCCTTGCATGATTTTTGCCTCTCACACTATTCTTTTTGGGTTTTAGAAAATGGCTGGAAACAAGGTGATTCACGATAATGGAGGATATGATGGACAATGGAATGATATTTTTCATGAGCAACAAAATGAAATGGGATTTGGAAGTCCAAACATCATTATTATGCCGAATCAACAATCTCATAATATGATCAATAAAGTAAAATTTGGTAAGTTTCCTGACTCGGCTAATAAGAGAAAGATGGAGTTTCATGAAGATCATAGAGGAAAGAAAGTTCAATTTCCCCTATGTAATTCATGTGGGAAGAGGCATCAAGGAGAATGTTTCAAAGGAACTAGAAGATGCTTTGGGTGTGGAAAAGAAGGACACAAAGCAAGTAAGTGCAAAGGAAAAGGTTCAATTAACACCATGGATGAGGATAATGGTATTGCTACGACATCAACAATGGTAAAATGCTTTAAATGTGGAATATACGGGCATTATGCAAACCAATGCCCTAAGGGAAAGTCTCATGAAGAGAATCAGTATGGTCGTATGGGATGTATTTATGTTGACGATGATGAAGAAACTACAAATGATATGTGAGATGAAAGAAATGTTGAAGCTCAGTCAATGGTCTAATAATGTAGTGGAATGATTACATGTTTATCATGTGTAGTGTTGGAATAAGGAGACATCTAAGGATTGTTACATTGTTGTCTTTCCTTAAGTGTATGATGAATGGTACCAGTAACCATGAAAGGTTATTCAGATACTTTTGGAAAGTAGATGATAAGTGAATAATGAAAGGATAAGAAGACAATGAGATGTTTGATTGTATTCATGAGCTCATGATTGATATAAGGACTAAGTGATATCATGGTTTGAGTATAAATAATTTTGAGGATTTTGGTATGTGGAAAGAGTTAACTTTTAACAGAACTCATGTTTTCAATAAGGTTCAATGGGTATTCAAGAGAATACATGATTAAGGACTTTGAATGTTTGGAATGTGACCAAAAAAACATATCTTATGATATATGGGGATCAACGATGGTATTAAATCTATGGTAATCGTTTTCACTATGTTTTGAGAGTGGACTGGAGTATTATGGATAAGCCTAAAGATTAGAATGGATTATGTTGGACATAAGTTAGTATTGTTTAAGGATAGAAGTTTTTTCGATATTATTGATGGGATGTTATAGTAATATAGTTTTATAAAAAGAACAACCTGCAGGACGGGCGACAGCCCATCGCTTCGGACAAGGCTGTAGGAATCGAACCCACAACCGAAGTGCGACTGGCCTTTATCACCTACCACTGACCTACAGGAAGTCCCTGTTTAGTAGAAACTAGTTTTATTATATTAAGCAGTATGATATATGAAGTATAAGTCCATTTTAGGAACCGTATATGATTAATCTCACTATAGAATGACTTATGTATATTTAATAACTTTTGCTAACCTTTTGTTTGAGACAGATGGAATGAACAATCATTCTATCACATGATCTGCTAACACTTCATGAATAACAAATTCAACTTCATTTATTTAAGAGATGAAGTGGAAATTGTTCAAGGCACGAACAACAGTGAGATTGTACCAAAATAAAATAAGTATTTATTCTAAGCAAATTTTCAACTTTAGGGAAATGATCTTGAAAACCAAAAATGTTGTCCTAGTGATCTTATACCTGATGAATCAGATGGTACCTTATATCATCACAAATCTATGGATTTGTGATTACTGGCTTTTCCATAGCCATGTTCTCTACCACTCTCCATCAGAACATGATGGTTAGATTTTTCTTCCATATCCATATTTTCACCTATGTGGAAACCCAGTGATTAGTTTATTTGGGTAATTGTTACATTTCATACTTTAGTTTTTAAAGCCATGTTTTGGTATTCCTTTTTACGATGTGGGTTTCTATTAAAAAAACTTTCGAATAGTAAACTATTTATAACCCCGACGAATTTCGAGGGCGAAATTCATTTTAAGGGGGGTAGAATGTAACAGCCCGAGATTTTATGAAAACTATTATTTTTAATTTTATTAATGTCTTGTGTTGTACGCTACACCAAAAAGAGCTTGCACAACACGCATTCTTGACTTTCCTTCCATTACACGCAATCACGACCTTCCTCGATAGCTTGCGTCGTACGCAATACCGAGTTTCACTAAACAACAATATGCTATTAAAACTAGCCGTTATGAATAGTAATAACCACTTTTTGAAATTTTATAAATTTTATTTTTCAAAATGGACTTCATTTTTGGATTCGGAATATCTAAATTAGCCTAGGGTGAAATTTTGGTATTTTTCTGAAAACTTTCAATTTTTGATGAATAGTGAAATCACTAAGTGGTAGGTTAAAAAACTGAATTTTGCATAAAACTTAATTTTACCGCTTCTGTGAATGGAATTTCGAAAATCCGAGAGACACAGTTAATATCAAGGACTAAAATGTGGTTCAATGTGATGAAAATAATTTTTTGGTGAATAGTAACTTTTTACTTTTTTTACCGCGGTTAATAGTAAATAGGGTAACTAAAGGTAAATATGATATTAATATTACCCTAACACATGTCCTAATTCTATTGGACAAGTTTAATTCGACCAAAAACAAACTTAGGAATAAAATATGACCATTTAGGCCCACTTGGATTAGATTAGGACATTTATTATTAATTTATTTAAAGAAGGGTTAAAATAGTTAAAATCAAAGTTTAATAAGTAAATCATTTTTAATATGGGGTTATACATAAGATAAATTCTATTGTAAATATTAATTAGAAATCTAAAAAGATTTCCTACATGATGGTATTTTATTTGTAATTTTTAAAAATCAAATAATTTAATTTATTTATGACACAAAGATGATGCAGTAATTATCTTATTAATGAAATATTGACATAATTGATAATATAAATACCAAAATAAATGTAATTCAAGACTTTTTATGAATTCCACTAATTTTCTAGGTTACTATGATATATTAATGTTGATTTAATCAACTTGGTTTGAACATTTAATTCTTTTATGACTTTCACAAAAATCATATATCAAATAGTGTCAAAATTGACACAAAATAGTTTTTAAATCAAATATTATATTATTAATTGTTATTTTATTCCTAAAAATCTAAGGTTCGGCCAAATGACTTAGATAAGGATATATTTATTAATAATATACAATTTTGGGTTCGTTTGGCATGTTATAGTAAGTGTATTAACCATATAGTGAAAGAAAACAAAAAGACACGGTAAAAGTTAAATTATTTATCTTAGAGTTAAATCTAATTGATAAGGTTAAAATAATATCCTAAACTTGTCTAAATTATATTGGTTGATAGGATTTCGACCCATCCCCACTTTAGCTTCGAAATAAGACCCTTTGGAACCATTATAAATCGATTTTGACTTTAATATAAAATAATATTTTGAGATATTCCTAAGGTGCCCCTCTCCTCCCTTATAAAAGGACACCTCCTCCCCCTCCTCCTCACACCAATTTGAGCATTCAAGCTCGGCCAACCCCTGCCAAAATCTCTTCTCCACTTCCCTAGAAACATCCTAGAGGTTCTGGTCTTCCTCAAAGACCAATTCTAGTGCCCTAAGAGGAGGTCTCAAAGAGGCACTTCAAAGAAGAGGTAATTACCGTTACCAATTCCTTCATCTTTATTTCTTCTTCCACTTCTTCTTCTTAGGTTGTTTCATTATGAAGTAATAACATCAGTATCACTCATATACTGATATGTTATTATAAGTATGAAACAACCCTATTTCACCATCTATCCATCCTACGGAAAAAGAAATCACCGCGCGTGCGTACGTACAGAATACCGTCTCCACGCCGTGGTGTAATCTATTTTCCACCACCACCTTACATGGATGGGTATAATGGTTTAAAGAATAACTATACATAGTTATTACAACATCATATTGATTCTGATATATTGTATAATTCACTCCAATTCAATTCAATACTTATAGAAATGATATCATCGCTCGTGCGTACGTACGGACTACCGTCTCCACGACGCGATGAGACTCATTCTCCATATTAACCATTTAAGAATGATTATAAAGTATATATAAGAAATAATAATGAAATATATGACATTATAAAGCTACTGGATTTATGTATATATATACATATGTATGTCATCTACTTACTTCCATTTCAAGACAATAAGGAAAGGAAAACAACGTTCATGCGTACGTACGGACTACCATCTCCATGAACGGTGTTTTTCATTTTATTTATATACCTATTATATATATATATATATACTGAATATATATGATATATAAATCATATTTTATATTCTGGAAGTAAGTAAATCATGATATAAGTAATAATGATGTCATGAACAACAAGTGAAAACACCTACGATAAATGAAATGATTTTACCCAAAACGCTTCTTTAACATGGAATTTACAAAAGAACGGGTAATATAATGTCATAAGTGAACCATATATGATATCATAACAATGAATATGATTCTGTAATAAGTCAATGACATTATTTAAATCATTATACAGGAGGTTCGGACACATACGAAGCAAATCGGACCTAAGGTAAGGGAAATATCACAATCTCATTTTTATCCGAGATTGTTTATTAGTAAGTATTTACTGGGGTGTATTTTATCATCCACATCTATGTTTCATCAATATGTAATATTATTTCCATCCACCTACAATTTTTTAAATCCATTTTTACCCTTCGGTGAGTTTTTAGTAATATGTATGAAAGGAATCTTTTGTCGTTTTTCGTACGAGGTACATTTTGACTTTTCCGACAAAAGTACGAAGAATGTTTTTTTTAACTTATACGGCATGAATGGATTTTTAAAACATTATTCCCAAGAAGCTTCCTTTACAAGTTTTCAAGTTTATTTTTAATCAACTTCTTTTAGTTTATAATTGTATGACATGTTAAGAAAAGAAAAGTGTTTTTGAAGTAGAAAGGATATTTTCCTCAAGAATGAAGTTCAAGTATTTTATCAAAATTATTTTCCATCTAAGATAATAAAAGGGTTCTGTTATTATCCCTATTATTACATGGATTTGATTATGTTGTGATGGAAATATTTTTATGAATTCCTTTATCTTATATGAATTGTTTTATGATGTCATGTTGTTTAAGAATCCCATTTTTATTACATGGGTTATGAAATGATGTATGATTTATGATTATGTGGAACACATAAGAAAGGATTCATTATAAGATGGGTGGGACCTATATCTCCCTCCAATGCATTGGGTAAAGATTTTATATCTCATGAGATAGACATGGCTGAAATGGTAGGTTATACCGGTTCAGTGAAACAGGACTGAAACGAGGGTTACTCGATTCAGAAAGGGACTTTGTCCACTAAGATAGTCTTGGAAATGAGTCTTGACTAACAAGAAATGATTTTCTATGATTATGTGTGTATGCCACAAAGTTTCATGTTTTAAGTTATGATTATTGGGATTACATTTCACTTCTATGATTTATCCCATGTTATGATATTATGAGCTTTTTTGCAGGTTAAGATTTCCAAAAGCTATGTTCTTATATATATGATGTGATTGATATTTCTTTTGTTTACCCTTACTGAGCATTTGAGCTCACCCTTTTATGTTTTCTTTTCCCTAGGATATAAAGAAAGGTTTTAGGTAAAAAAAAGGGATGACCTTTATGGGAGATATTGAAGAACTTTCACCACGATTAGAAGATTACGTTCCGAGTTTCCAAAGACACTAAACTATTACGATCCTTTAGTGTGTGTTTTTGTTATGTACTAAGTATTACGCAAATGTAATGTAATGTCCATGTACGTCAAGCTTCGGGTCTCTACAGTTGGTATCAGAGGAAAGGTTTAGTCAACCTTTGGAAACTAGGATGCGAAAACGTTAGTGAGATCCCTAGAGATATTTCTAAGGTATGTCTAGGGATGTCCCTAAGGATAAGTATACATATAAGATATAGTCCTAGAACTATGGTAACGATCATAGAATTTAACCTAAGAAGTTAGATATTGAGGATACTCCCCCTTTGTTATGTTGTTTTCCCTAGCATGATTTTTGCCTCTCACACTATTCTTTTTGGGTTTTAGAAAATGGCTGGAAACAAGGTGATTCACGATAATGGAGGATATGATGGACAATGGAATGATATTTTTCATGAGCAACAAAATGAAATGGGATTTGGAAGTCCAAACATCATTATTATGCCGAATCAACAATCTCATAATATGATCAATAAAGTAAAATTTGGTAAGTTTCCCGACTCGGCTAATAAGAGAAAGATGGAGTTTCATGAAGATCATAGAGGAAAGAAAGTTCAATTTCCCCTATGTAATTCATGTGGGAAGAGGCATCAAGGAGAATGTTTCAAAGGAACTAGAAGATGCTTTGGGTGTGGAAAAGAAGGACACAAAGAAAGTAAGTGCAAAGGAAAAGGTTCAATTAACACCATGGATGAGGATAATGGTATTGCTACGACATCAACAATGGTAAAATGCTTTAAATGTGGAATATACGGGCATTATGCAAACCAATGCCCTAAGGGAAAGTCTCATGAAGAGAATCAGTATGGTCGTATGGGAAGTATTTATGTTGACGATGATGAAGAAACTACAAATGATATGTGAGATGAAAGAAATGTTGAAGCTCGGTCAATGGTCTAAGAATGTAGTGGAATGATTACATGTTTATCATGTGTAGTGTTGGAATAAGGAGACATCTAAGGATTGTTACATTGTTGTCTTTCTTTAAGTGTATGATGAATGGTACTAGTAACCATGAAAGGTTATTCAGATACTTTTGGAAAGTAGATGATAAGTGCATAATGAAAGGATAAGAAGACAATGAGATGTTTGATTGTATTCATGAGCTCATGATTGATATAAGGACTAAGTGATATCATGGTTTGAGTATAAATAATTTTGAGGATTTTGGTATGTGGAAAGAGTTAACTTTTAACAGCACTCATGTTTTCAATAAGGTTCAATGGGTATTCAATAGAATACATGATTAAGGACTTTGAATGTTTGGAATGTGACCAAAAAAACATATCTTATGATATATGGGGATCAACGATGGTATTAAATCTATGGTAATCGTTTTCACTATGTTATGAGAGTGGACTGGAGTATTATGGATAAGCCTAAAGATTAGAATGGATTATGTTGGACATAATTTAGTATTGTTTAAGGATAGAAGTTTTTTCGATATTATTGATGGGATGTTATAGTAATATAGTTTTATAAAAAGGACAACCTGCAGGATGGGCGACAACCCATCGCTTCGGACAAGGCTGTAGGAATCGAACCCACAACCGGAGTGCGACTGGCCTTTATCACCTACCACTGACCTACAGGAAGTCCCTGTTTAGTAGAAACTAGTTTTATTATATTAATCAGTATGATATATGAAGTATAAGTCCATTTTAGGAACCGTATATGATTAATCTCACTATAGAATGACTTATGTATATTTAATAACTTTTGCTAACCTTTTGTTTGAGACAGATGGAATGAACAGTCATTCTATCACATGATCTGCTAACACTTCATGAATAACAAATTCAACTTCATTTATTTAAGAGATGAAGTGGAAATTGTTCAAGGCACGAACAACAGTGAGATTGTACCAAAATAAAGTAAGTATTTATTCTAAGCAAATTTTCAACTTTAGGGAAATGATCTTGAAAACCAAAAATGTTGTCCTAGTGATCTTATACCTGATGAATCAGATGGTACCTTATATCATCACAAATCTATGGATTTGTGATTACTGGCTTTTCCATAGCCATGTTCTCTACCACTCTCCATCAGAACATGATGGTTAGATTTTTCTTCCATATCCATATTTTCACCTATGTGGAAACCCAGTGATTAGTTTATTTGGGTAATTGTTACATTTCACACTTTAGTTTTTAAAGCCATGTTTTGGTATTCCTTTTTACGATGTGGGTTTCTATTAAAGAAACTTTCAAATAGTAAACTATTTATAACCCCGACGAATTTCGAGGGCGAAATTCATTTTAAGGGGGGTAGAATGTAACAGCCCGAGATTTTATGAAAACTATTATTTTTAATTTTATTAATGTCTTGTGTTGTACGCTACACCAAAAAGAGCTTGCACAACACGCATTCTTGACTTTCCTTCCATTACACGCAATCACGACCTTCCTCGATAGCTTGCGTCGTACGCAATACCGAGTTTCACTAAACAACAATATGCTATTAAAACTAGCCGTTATGAATAGTAATAACCACTTTTTGAAATTTTATAAATTTTATTTTTCAAAATGGACTTCATTTTTGGATTCGGAATATCGAAATTAGCCTAGGGTGAAATTTTGGTATTTTTCTGAAAACTTTCAAATTTTGATGAATAGTGAAATCACTAAGTGGTAGGTTAAAAAACTGAATTTTGCATAAAACTTAATTTTACCGCTTCTGTGAATGGAATTTCGAAAATCCGAGAGACACGGTTAATATCAAGGACTAAAATGTGGTTCAATGAGATGAAAATAATTTTTTGGTGAATAGTAACTTTTTACTTTTTTTACCGCGGTTAATAGTAAATAGGGTAACTAAAGATAAATATGATATTAATATTACCCTAACACATGTCCTAATTCTATTGGACAAGTGTAACTCGACCAAAAAAAAAACTTAGGAATAAAATATGACCATTTAGGCCCACTTGGATTAGATTAGGACATTTATTATTAATTTATTTAAAGAAGGGTTAAAATAGTTAAAATCAAAGTTTAATAAGTAAATCATTTTTAATATGGGGTTATACATAAGATAAATTCGATTGTAAATATTCATTAGAAAGCTAAAAAGATTTCCTACATAATGGTATTTTATTTGTAATTTTTAAAAATCAAATAATTTAATTTATTTATGACACAAAGATGATGCAGTAATTATCTTATTAATGAAATATTGACATAATTGATAATATAAATACCAAAATAAATGTAATTAAAGACTTTTTATGAATTCCACTAATTTTATAGGTTACTATGATATATTAATGTTGATTTAATAAACTTGGTTCGAACATTTAATTCTGTTATGACTTTCACAAAAATCATATATCAAATAGTGTCAAAATTGACACAAAATAGTTTTTAAATCAAATATTATATTATTAATTGTTATTTTATTCCTAAAAATCTAAGGTTCGGCCAAATGACTTATATAAGGATATATTTATTAATAATATACAATTTTGGGTTCGTTTGGCATGTTATAGTAAGTGTATTAACCATATAGTGAAAGAAAACAAAAAGACACGGTAAAAGTTAAATTATTTATCTTAGAGTTAAATCTAATTGATAAGGTTAAAATAATATCCTAAACTTGTCTAAATTCTATTGGTTGATAGGATTTCGACCCATACCCACTTTAGCTTCGAAATAAGACCCTTTGGAACCATTATAAACCGATTTTGACTTTAATATAAAATAATATTTTGAGATATTCCTAAGGTGCCCCTCTCCTCCCTTATAAAAGGACACCTCCTCCCCCTCCTCCTCACACCAATTTGAGCATTCAAGCTCGGCCAACCCCTGCAAAAATCTCTTCTCCACTTCCCTAGAAACATCCTAGAGGTTCTGGTATTCCTCAAAGACCAATTCTAGTGCCCTAAGAGGAGGTCTCAAAGAGGCACTTCAAAGAAGAGGTAATTACCGTTACCAATTCTTTCATCTTTATTTCTTCTTCCACTTCTTCTTCTTAGGTTGTTTCATTATGAAGTAATAACATCAGTATCACTCATATACTGATATGTTATTATAAGTACGAAACAACCCTATTTCACCATCTATCCATCCTACGGAAAAAGAAATCACCGCGCGTGCGTTCGTACGGAATACCGTCTCCACGCCGTGGTGTAATCTATTTTCCACCACCACCTTACATGGATGGGTATAATGGTGTAAAGAATAACTATACATAGTTATTACAAAATCATATTGATTCTCATATATTGTATAATTCACTCCAATTCAATTCAATACTTATAGAAATGATATCATCGCTCGTGCGTACGTACGGACTACCGTCTCCACGACGCGATGAGATTCATTCTCCATATTAACCATTTAAGAATGATTATAAAGTATATATAAGAAATAATAATGAAATATATGACATTATAAAGCTACTGGATTTATGTATATATATACATATGTATTTCATCTACTTACTTCCATTTCAAGACAATAAGGAAAGGAAAACAACGTTCATGCGTACGTACGGACTACCGTCTCCATGAACGGTGTTTTTCATTTTATTTATCTACCTATTATATATACATATATACTGAATATATATGATATATAAATCATATTTTATATTCTGGAAGTAAGTAAATCATGATATAAGTAATAATGATGTCAAGAACAACAAGTCAAAACACCTACGATAAATGAAATGATTTTACCCAAAACGCTTCTTTAACATGGAATTTACAAAAGAACGGGTAATATAATGTCATAAGTGAACCATATATGATATCATAACAATGAATATGATTCTGTAATAAGTCAATGACATTATTTAAATCATTATACAGGAGGTTCGGACACATACGAAGCAAATCGGACATAAGGTAAGGGAAATATCACAATCTCATTTTTATCCGAGATTGTTTATTAGTAAGTATTTACTGGGGTGTATTTTATCATCCACATCTATGTTTCATCAATATGTAATATTATTTCCATCCACCTACAATTGTTTAAATCCATTTTTACCCTTCGGTGAGTTTTTAGTAATATGTATGAAAGGAATCTTTTGTCGTTTTTTGTACGAGGTACTTTTTGACTTTTCCGACAAAAGTACGAAGAATGTTTTTTTTTTAACTTATACGGCATGAATGGATTTTTAAAACATTATTCCCAAGAAGCTTCCTTTACAAGTTTTCAAGTTTATTTTTAATCAAATTCTTTTAGTTTATAATTGTATGACATGTTAAGAAAAGAAAAGTGTTTTTGAAGTAGAAAGGATATTTTCCTCAAGAATGAAGTTCAAGTATTTTATCAAAATTATTTTCCATATAAGATAATAAAAGGGTTCTGTTTTTATCCCTATTATTACATGGATTTGATTATGTTGTGATGGAAATATTTTTATGAATTCCTTTATCTTATATGAATTGTTTTATGATGTCATGTTGTTTAAGAATCCCATTTTTATTACATGGGTTATGAAATGATGTATGATTTATGATTATGTGGCACACATAAGAAAGGATTCATTATAAGATGGGTGGGACCTATATCTCCCTCCAATGCATTGGGTAAAGATTTTATATCTCATGAGATAGACATGGCTGAAATGGTAGGTTATACCGGTTCAGTGAAACAGGACTGAAACGAGGGTTACTCGATTCAGAAAGGGACTTTGTCCACTAAGATAGTCTTGGCAATGAGTCTTGACTAACAAGAAATGATTTTCTATGATTATGTGTGTATGCCACAAAGTTTTATGTTTTAAGTTATTATTATTGGGATTACATTTCACTTCTATGATTTATCCCATGTTATGATATTATGAGGTTTTTTGCAGGTTAAGATTTCCAAAAGCTATGTTCTTATATATATGATGTGATTGATATTTATTTTGTTTACCCTTACTGAGCATTTGAGCTCACCCTTTTATGTTTTCTTTTCCCCAGGATATAAAGAAAGGTTTTAGGTAAAAAAAAAGGGATGACCTTTATGGGAGATATTGAAGAACTTTCACCACGATTAGAAGATTACGTTCCGAGTTTCCAAAGACACTAAACTATTACGATCCTTTAGTGTGTGTTTTTGTTATGTACTAAGTATTCCGCAAATGTAATGTAATGTCCATGTACGTCAAGCTTCGGGTCTCTACAGTTGGTATCAGAGGAAAGGTTTAGTCAACCTTTGGAAACTAGGATGCGAAAACGTTAGTGAGATCCCTAGAGATATTTCTAAGGTATGTCTAGGGATGTCCCTAAGGATAATTATACATATAAGATATAGTCCTAGAACTATGGTAACGATCATAGAATTTAACCTAATAAGTTAGATATTGAGGATACTCCCCCTTTGTTATGTTGTTTTCCCTAGCATGATTTTTGCCTCTCACACTATTCTTTTTGGGTTTTAGAAAATGGCTGGAAACAAGGTGATTCACGATAATGGAGGATATGATGGACAATGGAATGATATTTTTCATGAGCAACAAAATGAAATGGTATTTGGAAGTCCAAACATCATTATTATGCCGAATCAGCAATCTCATAATATGATCAATAAAGTAAAATTTGGTAAGTTTCCTGACTCGGCTAATAAGAGAAAGATGGAGTTTCATGAAGATCATAGAGGAAAGAAAGTTCAATTTCCCCTATGTAATTCATGTGGGAAGAGGCATCAAGGAGAATGTTTCAAAGGAACTAGAAGATGCTTTGGGTGTGGAAAAGAAGGACACAAAGCAAGTAAGTGCAAAGGAAAAGGTTCAATTAACACCATGGATGAGGATAATGGTATTGCTACGACATCAACAATGGTAAAATTCTTTAAATATGGAATATACGGGCATTATGCAAACCAATGCCCTAAGGGAAAGTCTCATGAAGAGAATCAGTATGGTCGTATGGGAAGTATTTATGTTGACGATGATGAAGAAACTACAAATGATATGTGAGATGAAAGAAATGTTGAAGCTCGGTCAATGGTCTAAGAATGTAGTGGAATGATTACATGTTTATCATGTGTAGTGTTGGAATAAGGAGACATCTAAGGATTGTTACATTGTTGTCTTTCCTTAAGTGTATGATGAATGGTACCAGTAACCATGAAAGGTTATTCAGATACTTTTGGAAAGTAGATGATAAGTGCATAATGAAAGGATAAGAAGACAATGAGATGTTTGATTGTATTCATGAGCTCATGATTGATATAAGGACTAAGTGATATCATGGTTTGAGTATAAATAATTTTGAGGATTTTGGTATGTGGAAAGAGTTAACTTTTAACAGCACTCATGTTTTCAATAAGGTTCAATGGGTATTCAAGAGAATACATGATTAAGGACTTTGAATGTTTGGAATGTGACCAAAAAAACATATCTTATGATATATGGGGATCAACGATGGTATTAAATCTCTGGTAATCGTTTTCACTATGTTATGAGAGTGGACTGGAGTATTATGGATAAGCCTAAAGATTAGAATGGATTATGTTGGACATAAGTTTGTATTGTTTAAGGATAGAAGTTTTTTCGATATTATTGATGGGATGTTATAGTAATATAGTTTTATAAAAAGGACAACCTGCAGGACGGGCGACAGCCCATCGCTTCGGACAAGGCTGTAGGAATCGAACCCACAACCGAAGTGCGACTGGCCTTTATCGCCTACCATTGACCTACAGGAAGTCCCTGTTTAGTAGAAACTAGGTTTATTATATTAAGCAGTATGATATATGAAGTATAAGTCCATTTTAGGAACCATATATGATTAATCTCACTGTAGAATGACTTATGTATATTTAATAACTTTTGCTAACCTTTTGTTTGAGATAGATGGAATGAACAGTCATTCTATCACATGATCTGCTAACACTTCATGAATAACAAATTCAACTTCATTTATTTAAGAGATGAAGTGGAAATTGTTCAAGGCACGAACAACAGTGAGATTGTACCAAAATAAAGTAAGTATTTATTCTAAGAAAATTTTCAACTTTAGGGAAATGATCTTGAAAACCAAAAATGTTGTCCTAGTGATCTTATACCTGATGAATCAGATGGTACCTTATATCATCACAAATCTATGGATTTGTGATTACTGGCTTTTCCATAGCCATGTTCTCTACCACTCTCCATCAGAAGATGATGGTTAGATTTTTCTTCCATATCCATATTTTCACCTATGTGGAAACCCAGTGATTAGTTTATTTGGGTAACTATTACATTTCATACTTTAGTTTTTAAAGCCATGTTTTGGTATTCCTTTTTACGATGTGGGTTTCTATTAAAGAAACTTTCGAATAGTAAACTATTTATAACCCCGACGAATTTCGAGGGCGAAATTCATTTTAAGGGGGGTAGAATGTAACAGCCCGAGATTTTATGAAAACTATTATTTTTAATTTTATTAATGTCTTGTGTTGTACGCTACACCAAAAAGAGCTTGCACAACACGCATTCTTGACTTTCCTTCCATTACACGCAATCACGACCTTCCTCGATAGCTTGCGTCGTACGCAATACCGAGTTTCACTAAACAACAATATGCTATTAAAACTAGCCGTTATGAATAGTAATAACCACTTTTTGAAATTTTATAAATTTTATTTTTCAAAATGAAATTCATTTTTGGATTCGGAATATCGAAATTAGCCTAGGGTGAAATTTTGGTATTTTTCTGAAAACTTTCAATTTTTGATGAATAGTGAAATCACTAAGTGGTAGGTTAAAAAACTGAATTTTGCATACAACTTAATTTTACCGCTTCTGTGAATGGAATTTCGAAAATCTGAGAGACACGGTTAATATCAAGGACTAAAATGTGGTTCAATGAGATGAAAATAATTTTTTGGTGAATAGTAACTTTTTACTTTTTTTACCGCGGTTAATAGTAAATAGGGTAACTAAAGGTAAATATGATATTAATATTACCCTAACACATGTCCTAATTCTATTGGACAAGTGTAATTCGACCAAAAACAAACTTAGGAATAAAATATGACCATTTAGGCCCACTTGGATTAGATTAGGACATTTATTATTAATTTATTTAAAGAAGGGTTAAAATAGTTAAAATCAAAGTTTAATAAGTAAATCATTTTTAATATGGGGTTATACATAAGATAAATTCGATTGTAAATATTCATTAGAAATCTAAAAATATTTCCTACATAATGGTATTTTATTTGTAATTTTTAACAATCAAATAATTTAATTTATTTATGACACAAAGATGATGCAATAATTATCTTATTAATGAAATATTGACATAATTGATAATATAAATACCAAAATAAATGTAATTCAAGACTTTTTATGAATTCCACTAATTTTATAGGTTACTATGATATATTAATGTTGATTTAATCAACTTGGTTCTAACATTTAATTCTGTTATGACTTTCACAAAAATCATATATCAAATAGTGTCAAAATTGACACAAAATAGTTTTTAAATCAAATATTATATTATTAATTGTTATTTTATTCCTAAAAATCTAAGGTTCGGCCAAATGACTTAGATAAGGATATATTTATTAATAATATACAATTTTGGGTTCGTTTGGCATGTTATAGTAAGTGTATTAACCATATAGTGAAAGAAAACAAAAAGACACGGTAAAAGTTAAATTATTTATCTTAGAGTTAAATCTAATTGATAAGGTTAAAATAATATCCTAAACTTGTCTAAATTCTATTGGTTGATAGGATTTCGACTCATACCCACTTTAGCTTCGAAATAAGACCCTTTGGAACCATTATAAACCGATTTTGACTTTAATATAAAATAATATTTTGAGATATTCCTAAGGTGTCCCTCTCCTCCCTTATAAAAGGACACCTCCTCCCCCTCCTCCTCACACCAATTTGAGCATTCAAGCTCGGCCAACCCCTGCAAAAATCTCTTCTCCACTTCCCTAGAAACATCCTAGAGGTTCTGGTCTTCCTCAAAGACCAATTCTAGTGCCCTAAGAGGAGGTCTCAAAGAGGCACTTCAAAGAAGAGGTAATTACCGTTACCAATTCTTTCATCTTTATTTCTTCTTCCACTTCTTCTTATTAGGTTGTTTCATTATGAAGTAATAACATCAGTATCACTCATATACTGATATGTTATTATAAGTATGAAACAACCCTATTTCACCATCTATCCATCCTACGGAAAAAGAAATCACCGCGCGTGCGTACGTACGGAATACCGTCTCCACGCCGTGGTGTAATCTATTTTCCACCACCACCTTACATGGATGGGTATAATGGTGTAAAGAATAACTATACATAGTTATTACAACATCATATTGATTCTGATATATTGTATAATTCACTCCAATACAATTCAATACTTATAGAAATGATATCATCGCTCGTGCGTACGTACGGACTACCGTCTCCACGACGCGATGAGATTCATTCTCCATATTAACCATTTAAGAATGATTATAAAGTATATATAAGAAATAATAATGAAATATATGACATTATAAAGCTACTGGATTTATGTATATATATACATATGTATTTCATCTACTTACTTCCATTTCAAGACAATAAGGAAAGGAAAACAACGTTCATGCGTACGTACGGACTACCGTCTCCATGAACGGTGTTTTTCATTTTATTTATCTACCTATTATATATATATATATACTGAATATATATGATATATAAATCATATTTTATATTCTGGAAGTAAGTAAATCATGATATAAGTAATAATGATGTCAAGAACAACAAGTCAAAACACCTACGATAAATGAAATGATTTTACCCAAAACGCTTCTTTAACATGGAATTTACAAAAGAACGGGTAATATAATGTCATAAGTGAACCATATATGATATCATAACAATGAATATGATTCTTTAATAAGTCAATGACATTATTTAAATCATTATACAGGAGGTTCGGACACATACGAAGCAAATCGGACCTAAGGTAAGGGAAATATCACAATCTCATTTTTATCCGAGATTGTTTATTAGTAAGTATTTACTGGGGTGTATTTTATCATCCACATCTATGTTTCATCAATATGTAATATTATTTCCATCCTCCTACAATTGTTTAAATCCATTTTTACCCTTCGGTGAGTTTTTAGTAATATGTATGAAAGGAATCTTTTGTCGTTTTTCGTACGAGGTACTTTTTGACTTTTCCGACAAAAGTACGAAGAATGTTTTTTTTAACTTATACGGCATGAATGGATTTTTAAAACATTATTCCCAAGAAGCTTCATTTACAAGTTTTCAAGTTTATTTTTAATCAACTTCTTTTAGTTTATAATTGTATGACATGTTAAGAAAAGAAAAGTGTTTTTGAAGTAGAAAGGATATTTTCCTCAAGAATGAAGTTCAAGTATTTTATCAAAATTATTTTCCATCTAAGATAATAAAAGGGTTCTGTTTTTATCCCTATTATTACATGGATTTGATTATGTTGTGATGGAAATATTTTTATGAATTCCTTTATCTTATATGAATTGTTTTATGATGTCATGTTGTTTAAGAATCCCATTTTTATTACATGGGTTATGAAATGATGTATGATTTATGATTATGTGGCACTCATAATAAAGGATTCATTATAAGATGGGTGGGACCTATATCTCCCTCCAATGCATTGGGTAAAGATTTTATATCTCATGAGATAGACATGGCTGAAATGGTAGGTTATACCGGTTCAGTGAAACAGGACTGAAACGAGGGTTACTCGATTCAGAAAGGGACTTTGTCCACTAAGATAGTCTTGGCAATGAGTCTTGACTAACAAGAAATGATTTTCTATGATTATGTGTGTATGCCACAAAGTTTCATGTTTTAAGTTATGATTATTGGGATTACATTTCACTTCTATGATTTATCCCATGTTATGATATTATGAGCTTTTTTGCAGGTTAAGATTTCCAAAAGCTATGTTCTTATATATATGATGTGATTGATATTTCTTTTGTTTACCCTTACTGAGCATTTGAGCTCACCCTTTTATGTTTTCTTTTCCCCAGGATATAAAGAAAGGTTTTAGGTAAAAAAAAGGGATGACCTTTATGGGAGATATTGAAGAACTTTCACCACGATTAGAAGATTACGTTCCGAGTTTCCAAAGACACTAAACTATTACGATCCTTTAGTGTGTGTTTTTGTTATGTACTAAGTATTCCGCAAATGTAATGTAATGTCCATGTACGTCAAGCTTCGGGTCTCTACAGTTGGTATCAGAGGAAAGGTTTAGTCAACCTTTGGAAACTAGGATGCGAAAACGTTAGTGAGATCCCTAGAGATATTTCTAAGGTATGTCTAGGGATGTCCCTAAGGATAAGTATACATATAAGATATAGTCCTAGAACTATGGTAACGATCATAGAATTTAACCTAAGAAGTTAGATATTGAGGATACTCCCCCTTTGTTATGTTGTTTTCCCTAGCATGATTTTTGCCTCTCACACTATTCTTTTTGGGTTTTAGAAAATGGCTGGAAACAAGGTGATTCACGATAATGGAGGATATGATGGACAATGGAATGATATTTTTCATGAGCAACAAAATGAAATGGGATTTGGAAGTCCAAACATCATTATTATGCCGAATCAGCAATCTCATAATATGATCAATAAAGTAAAATTTGGTAAGTTTCCTGACTCGGCTAATAAGAGAAAGATGGAGTTTCATGAAGATCATAGAGGAAAGAAAGTTCAATTTCCCCTATGTAATTCATGTGGGAAGAGGCATCAAGGAGAATGTTTCAAAGGAACTAGAAGATGATTTGGGTGTGGAAAAGAAGGATACAAAGCAAGTAAGTGCAAAGGAAAAGGTTCAATTAACACCATGGATGAGGATAATGGTATTGCTACGACATCAACAATGGTAAAATGGTTTAAATGTGGAATATACGGGCATTATGCAAACCAATGCCCTAAGGGAAAGTCTCATGAAGAGAATCAGTATGGTCGTATGGGAAGTATTTATGTTGACGATGATGAAGAAACTACAAATGATATGTGAGATGAAAGAAATGTTGAAGCTCGGTCAATGGTCTAAGAATGTAGTGGAATGATTACATGTTTATCATGTGTAGTGTTGGAATAAGGAGACATCTAAGGATTGTTACATTGTTGTCTTTCCTTAAGTGTATGATGAATGGTACCAGTAACCATGAAAGGTTATTCAGATACTTTTGGAAAGTAGATGATAAGTGCATAATGAAAGGATAAGAAGACAATGAGATGTTTGATTGTATTCATGAGCTCATGATTGATATAAGGACTAAGTGATATCATGGTTTGAGTATAAATAATTTTGAGGATTTTGGTATGTGGAAAGAGTTAACTTTTAACAGCACTCATGTTTTCAATAAGGTTCAATGGGTATTCAAGAGAATACATGATTAAGGACTTTGAATGTTTTGAATGTGACCAAAAAAACATATCTTATGATATATGGGGATCAACGATGGTATTAAATCTCTGGTAATCGTTTTCACTATGTTATGAGAGTGGACTGGAGTATTATGGATAAGCCTAAAGATTAGAATGGATTATGTTGGACATAAGTTTGTATTGTTTAAGGATAGAAGTTTTTTCGATATTATTGATGGGATGTTATAGTAATATAGTTTTATAAAAAGGACAACCTGCAGGACGGGCGACAGCCCATCGCTTCGGACAAGGCTGTAGGAATCGAACCCACAACCGAAGTGCGACTGGCCTTTATCGCCTACCACTGACCTACAGGAAGTCCCTGTTTAGTAGAAACTAGTTTTATTATATTAAGCAGTATGATATATGAAGTATAAGTCCATTTTAGGAACCATATATGATTAATCTCATTGTAGAATGACTTATGTATATTTAATAACTTTTGCTAACCTTTTGTTTGAGACAGATGGAATGAACAGTCATTCTATCACATGATCTGCTAACACTTCATGAATAACAAATTCAACTTCATTTATTTAAGAGATGAATTGGAAATTGTTCAAGGCACGAACAACAGTGAGATTGTACCAAAATAAAGTAAGTATTTATTCTAAGAAAATTTTCAACTTTAGGGAAATGATCTTGAAAACCAAAAATGTTGTCCTAGTGATCTTATACCTGATGAATCAGATGGTACCTTATATCATCACAAATCTATGGATTTGTGATTACTGGCTTTTCCATAGCCATGTTCTCTACCACTCTCCATCAGAACATGATGGTTAGATTTTTCTTCCATATCCATATTTTCACCTATGTGGAAACCCAGTGATTAGTTTATTTGGGCAATTGTTACATTTCATACTTTAGTTTTTAAAGCCATGTTTTGGTATTCCTTTTTACGATGTGGGTTTCTATTAAAGAAACTTTCGAATAGTAAACTATTTATAACCCCGACGAATTTCGAGGGTGACATTCATTTTAAGGGGGGTATAATGTAACAGCCCGAGATTTTATGAAAACTATTATTTTTAATTTTATTAATGTCTTGTGTTGTACGCTACACCAAAAAGAGCTTGTACAACACGTATTCTTGACTTTCCTTCCATTACACGCAATCACGACCTTCCTCGATAGCTTGCGTCGTACGCAATACCGAGTTTCACTAAACAACAATATGCTATTAAAACTAGCCGTTATGAATAGTAATAACCACTTTTTGAAATTTTATAAATTTTATTTTTCAAAATGGACTTCATTTTTGGATTCGGAATATCGAAATTAGCCTTGGGTGAAATTTTGGTATTTTTCTGAAAACTTTCAATTTTTGATGAATAGTGAAATCACTAAGTGGTAGGTTAAAAAACTGAATTTTGCATAAAACTTAATTTTACCGCTTCTGTGAATGGAATTTCGAAAATCCGAGAGACACGGTTAATATCAAGGACTAAAATGTGGTTCAATGAGATGAAAATAATTTTTTGGTGAATAGTAACTTTTTACTTTTTTTACCGCGGTTAATAGTAAATAGGGTAACTAAAGGTAAATATGATATTAATATTACCCTAACACATGTCCTAATTCTATTGGACAAGTGTAATTCGACCAAAAACAAACTTAGGAATAAAATATGACCATTTAGGCCCACTTGGATTAGATTAGGACATTTATTATTAATTTATTTAAAGAAGAGTTAAAATAGTTAAAATCAAAGTTTAATAAGTAAATCATTTTTAATATGGGGTTATACATAAGATAAATTCGATTGTAAATATTCATTAGAAAGCTAAAAAGATTTCCTACATAATGGTATTTTATTTGTAATTTTTAAAAATCAAATAATTTAATTTATTTATGACACAAAGATGATGCAGTAATTATCTTATTAATGAAATATTGACATAATTGATAATATAAATACCAAAATAAATGTAATTCAAGACTTTTTATGAATTCCACTAATTTTCTAGGTTACTATGATATATTAATGTTGATTTAATCAACTTGGTTTGAACATTTAATTCTGTTATGACTTTCACAAAAATCATATATCAAATAGTGTCAAAATTGACACAAAATAGTTTTTAAATAAAATATTATATTATTAATTGTTATTTTATTCCTAAAAATCTAAGGTTCGGCCAAATGACTTAGATAAAGATATATTTATTAATAATATACAATTTTGGGTTCGTTTGGCATGTTATAGTAAGTGTATTAACCATATAGTGAAAGAAAACAAAAAGACACGGTAAAAGTTAAATTATTTATCTTAGAGTTAAATCTAATTGATAAGGTTAAAATAATATCCTAAACTTGTCTAAATTCTATTGGTTGATAGGATTTCGACCCATCCCCACTTTAGCTTCGAAATAAGACCCTTTGGAACCATTATAAACCGATTTTGACTTTAATATAAAATAATATTTTGAGATATTCCTAAGGTGCCCCTCTCCTCCCTTATAAAAGGACACCTCCTCCCCCTCCTCCTCACACCAATTTGAGCATTCAAGCTCGGCCAACCCCTGCCAAAATATCTTCTCCACTTCCCTAGAAACATCCTAGAGGTTCTGGTATTCCTCAAAGACCAATTCTAGTGCCCTAAGAGGAGGTCTCAAAGAGGCACTTCAAAGAAGAGGTAATTACCGTTACCAATTCTTTCATCTTTATTTCTTCTTCCACTTCTTCTTCATAGGTTGTTTCATTATGAAGTAATAACATCAGTATCACTTATATACTGATATGTTATTATAAGTATGAAACAACCCTATTTCACCATCTATCCATCCTACGGAAAAAGAAATCACCGCGCGTGCGTACGTACGGAATACCGTCTCCACGCCGTGGTGTAATCTATTTTCCACCACCACCTTACATGGATGGGTATAATGGTGTAAAGAATAACTATACATAGTTATTACAACATCATATTGATTCTGATATATTGTATAATTCACTCCAATTCAATTCAATACTTATAGAAATGATATCATCGCTCGTGCGTACGTACGGACTACCGTCTCCACGACGCGATGATATTCATTCTCCATATTAACCATTTAAGAATGATTATAAAGTATATATAAGAAATAATAATGAAATATATGACATTATAAAGCTACTGGATTTATGTATATATATACATATGTATGTCATCTACTTACTTCCATTTCAAGACAATAAGGAAAGGAAAACAACGTTCATGCGTACGTACGGACTACCGTCTCCATGAACGGTGTTTTTCATTTTATTTATCTACCTATTATATATATATATATACTGAATATATATGATATATAAATCATATTTTATATTCTGTAAGTAAGTAAATCATGATATAAGTAATAATGATGTCAAGAACAACAAGTCAAAACACCTACGATAAATGAAATGATTTTACCCAAAACGCTTCTTTAACATGGAATTTACAAAAGAACGGGTAATATAATGTCATAAGTGAACCATATATGATATCATAACAATGAATATGATTCTGTAATAAGTCAATGACATTATTTAAATCATTATACAGGAGGTTCGGACACATACGAAGCAAATCGGACCTAAGGTAAGGGAAATATCACAATCTCATTTTTATCCGAGATTGTTTATTAGTAAGTATTTACTGGGGTGTATTTTATCATCCACATCTATGTTTCATCAATATGTAATATTATTTCCATCCACCTACAATTGTTTAAATCCATTTTTACCCTTCTATGAGTTTTTAGTAATATGTATGAAAGGAATCTTTTGTCGTTTTTCGTACGAGGTACTTTTTGACTTTTCCGACAAAAGTACGAAGAATGTTTTTTTTAACTTATACGGCATGAATGGATTTTTAAAACATTATTCCCAAGAAGCTTCCTTTACAAGTTTTCAAGTTTATTTTTAATCAACTTCTTTTAGTTTATAATTGTATGACATGTTAAGAAAAGAAAAGTGTTTTTGAAGTAGAAAGTATATTTTCCTCAAGAATGTAGTTCAAGTATTTTATCAAAATTATTTTCCATCTAAGATAATAAAAGGGTTCTGTTTTTATCCCTATTATTACATGGATTTGATTATGTTTTGATGGAAATATTTTTATGAATTCCTTTATCTTATATGAATTGTTTTATGATGTCATGTTGTTTAAGAATCCCATTTTTATTACATGGGTTATGAAATGATGTATGATTTATGATTATGTGGCACACATAAGAAAGGATTCATTATAAGATGGGTGGGACCTATATCTCCCTCCAATGCATTGGGTAAAGATTTTATATCTCATGAGATAGACATGTCTGAAATGGTAGGTTATACCGGTTCAGTGAAACAGGACTGAAATGAGGGTTACTCGATTCAGAAAGGGACTTTGTCCACTAAGATAGTCTTGGCAATGAGTCTTGACTAACAAGAAATGATTTTCTATTATTATGTGTGTATGCCACAAAGTTTCATGTTTTAAGTTATGATTATTGGGATTACATTTCACTTCTATGATTTATCCCATGTTATGATATTATGAGCTTTTTTGCAGGTTAAGATTTCCAAAAGCTATGTTCTTATATATATGATGTGATTGATATTTCTTTTGTTTACCCTTACTGAGCATTTGAGCTCACCCTTTTATGTTTTCTTTTCCCCAGGATATAAAGAAAGGTTTTAGGTAAAAAAAAAGGGATGACCTTTATGGGAGATATTGAAGAACTTTCACCACGATTAGAAGATTACGTTCCGAGTTTCCAAAGACACTAAACTATTACGATCCTTTAGTGTGTGTTTTTGTTATGTACTAAGTATTCCGAAAATGTAATGTAATGTCCATGTACGTCAAGCTTCGGGTCTCTACAATAAGAACACAGACAAGTTGCTAGAATCATTGACTTTTCTCTATAAGAAGTGGGGAGAGGAGAGAGAGGCTCTAAAAAACTGTGCTATGTATAGTTCCATCAATGCAGGCCTCTCCCCCTTATAAAGTGAGTTATAAAATTACCTAGAAAAGTCTCTCCGACCCCTAAATATTTGTTACCCACTAAATAATACATAAAATACATCTAATGACTATTTTACTATTCATAAATATTATTTATATTTTTAACACTTATAATATAATAAATATATTTCATGATAAAAATGATCCATTAACTCAACTCATCATTCCCACAAATATTAAATGAACCTTGATTAATAAAATAATATTCATTCATATAATAATTTCAATGTATTTACTTTAATACTTGTAAATACATTGAATAAATTCACTCCAATTATTACATAATCAAATAATAATTAATTTATTTATTCCTTGGTGATCGTATATTCTCGGACTCTATAGTGGGACCCCATGTCCTATACTCCTATTCATAATAATATGACAGTCTTTTGTGTGACCCTCTAGTCCCTTATCTCAATAGTAGTGAATACCATTCATAGATTAGAAGCGGATTCTAGAAACCCATCAAGGACCATAAAGAGATAAGGTATAGTCATAGCAATGATAATATTTCCTACAAACACACATCATGTAAATAATCTCTTTATCTCATGATATCTCATAAAGTAGGACACACACTTCTTGTAATCATACTTTCTTTGTTTATTGATCATTGAACTTACTGGAAAGACTTACCTTATTCTACCATTACCATGCATTTAGTGAAGGTATTACCATCCTGATCAAATAGACCCAAGATATCACTTTCTTTTGGAAGTATTCAGTATGATATTTCTGGACCATAGGACATATGTTTAATATTAATGTCATGACATCTATAGGTCCTCATTATAGCATAATAACTAATATAACCTTTTGATACAATAAATAATCTTTTGATATACCATATAAATAGCAGACATAAAAATATAAACACCATCATGGTAATAATATATCATCTATAATTCACTATATACATGATATAGTAATCGAAAATTACTATTTAGTTGGGTTTTGGTCACCCTCTATTACAATAGGAAGTTTGTAAACACCCATAAATTTTTCAACTTATAAAATTTAATAAAAAATTTATTTTTTTGTCAAGGAATTAGTTTGGAGAAATGATGATTGGATCAAGTTTCTAGAGGTTAAACATCTCAAGGATATTTTTTTGGGACAAAGATCGAGGCCTGTGAGGTGTTTCAGGAGCTTCGGTGGATGACAGAGTGAAGTTAGGTGAACCTACTGATTATAAACTCAAATATGATAATATTCATTATTAATATATAATTTTCATGTTCTTCATTTTTCCTAAACACCATTTTTAGTTCATTTTACAAATTGAACATTATTTCACATTGTGATTGTAATTCCTTTTTAAAATGCACTATTACATGATAAATTTATAAACACCTCATAAAATAACCAATGGTCTTGATTTTATTTTCATATTTTATTTTCATATATATCATTCTATAAGGAACAATTCATCCTTTTGGAGCACTGGGATATTCACATTGGACGACTACCAAAGTTGGATTTGAACCAACAATATTCTGGGAAAAGTGAATTAGACAACAACCGAATAAAATTAATGCAACATCCAAGATCCAAGTATGATTATGCTAAAATTTGAACTTTATATATAGAACATGATGATTAATATTTCATAAAATAGTTACCAGATCTAATTCTAAGTTTTTAAGGGAGTTACAAGTGGCCTAAGTTGAAGATAAAATTCTAGGCCAAATTCCATGTCCTAGAAAAAAATCCCACCATTTCAATCATATCCCAAAAAAACTTTCAATTCGGTATGAAACTTTATAATATGTTAGGGTACATCCTTATATGTATTTTCTTCTTCTATGTTCCACAAAAATTCATCCATACAGAAGGTCATTTCGGTGCATCTTTTTGGTGGATGCAAGATGGAACCTATTTCAGGTCAAGGGTGGAAAAGTCCACATTCCACAAAATTTCTACCACCCTAGGCCTACCAAAAATATTTGGGGTGACTTCCACTATTGGGGTCTTTACCCAAGGATTCAAATATTCCTATTTAAGATAGTGTTTTTAGAGGATTTTTTGATATTTTGGTATGTTTTTATTTTAATGTTATGCTGCCAATTTGATGTTGTAATCACATTTCTTCAATTATATGTTTCTTGAATAACTTTAGCTTCTTAATTAATCTTATTATTTTAATTTTTTGTTATTTTTTTAACAAGTTGATATTGTTTAATTAAGGTATTAATTTATTTACACAGTGAAGATATAAATCCTTTACACAATTGTGGAGTGTTTGTTATTTTTTTTCACTTCTTCAATTCCACTCTCATGAGTCTACTTCCCGCTTCCATTGAGAGAATAACATAAATGGAGGTATAAACCTCTTAATATTTGATCCAATGGAGTAGAAAGGGGATTTATTAGATGTTATTTTTCACTCTAAAAATGTTTAATAATTTCATTTATTTGAGTTTTTCATTCAATGATTTTCCCTCTTCCTCATCCCTATTGAATTTTATCACCACACTTTTTCATGTGATAATAAGATCTTTTACCAAGGATTTCTCATGAAAATGATCCACCAAGTGTATAGGTGATTATCATGTGTATGTAAAGGTGTTAAACTAGTAATAAAATAGGTTGTTTTGATTTCATTGAATGAATCCCTCTCAAGTTAATGAAACTAAAATCATTTAAAAATGAATTCATCCAAACCACCCCAAGTAATAACCTAAGATCAAATCATTTGTTCAATTTGAATTCACTTAGGTCTATTAGTGTTAATTTAAATGATCTATAAAACAAAATTAATCACCTTAAAGAAAAAAAATCCATATAATGTACATGCCATTAGGTTTCTTATTAGGTCTATGAGGATTCAACAACCCAAGACACATTGCAAGCGACCGCTTAACCCTAAAAACTTGGGTAAATTTGGGCAATACCAAATTTTCTGAATCATTTTCGGGGACCTAAGTAAGTTATTTTAGACACTAGAATCCTTTTCTCACCACACATATCTGTTCTCACCCATAATTTCATTCACATGGAAGGATATTTTGAAAAAAATCCAAACATGGGTAATCTCTCCCTTATTTGACTACCCCACAACAAATTTGATGTACGATGACCATAATAGTTTCTATTGGTGGGATAATCAACAAAATAATGAACCAAAATGTTTTAACACCGATGTTCCAAAAATAATTCCAACCTATAATTAGTTCAAATCCCAATAAGGTCAATTTGAACATCCTCATGTGAAATTCCAACAATATAATTATCCTCATAGAATATACCATTTGGATCAACCCCTTGACCAACCTAATCCACAAACATTACTTGAGAAATTGTGTTAATAAATGGAGAGAATTACATGGTGAGATCCGGATACAGGCTTGCTCTTCTGGTGAAAATAATTATCCTAAGCATCCCCTGGGTCCCTGATGTAGGCCCTAACCATCTCTTCTGGTGAAATGACATATCATGAGAATACACGGTGAGATCCGGATACAGGTTTTCTCTTGGAAACCACCCAACCGACCGGAATGAGGGACCATGGAAATCGCTTTGGAAGCTCCAAGTCCCCCCAAAAAATACGCCACTTTTGGTGGCAGGTCTGCATGATCACCCTCCCAACAATGATCCTTCTCACGTACCGACATATTTCCAATGCCGCTTTATGCCCGTTTTTCCCGAACATCCCAGAGACCCCTTATCATGCCATCATTCACTTCCCGGAAGCTAAGGAAATCTGGAGTAAATGAGAGCCAACCCCAGATGCATCACTGGATATGGCTTCTGACCTCCCCGCTCTTCGGGTGCGATGGTGCTCCTCTCTCTCAGCGGCTAAGGCAGGGTCATTCTGCTCCCTGGCCTGGATCATCTGGGTATGGCGTAACGATGCTGTTTTCCACCACATGCATAAACCTCCTGAATTCTGGATAGAACGGGCCACCTCATGGATCAAGGGATGGAATCACCACAATGGACATCAAATGCTTGATGCTCCCCCTCCTTCCCCCCCTCATTGGAACCCCCCAATGGAATGTGTTCTTAAGATCAACGTGGACGGGTCTCTCCCAAAGGATGGACTTGTCTCCCTTGGTCTTCTGGCCCAAAATCATCTGGGGAAAATCATCGAGCAAAGTATGAATCACATCATGCCTTTTGGGAACCTGTTGTTGCTGAGGCTAATGTCATCCTGGTAGCTTTGATGTTGGATTTGGAACGTGGATGGGTTGATATTTGCATTGAATGTGACTGCCTCACTGTGATCGATGCCATTAACCACAACAACGGCGGACTCTAGTCTTTTGGCCTCATTATCAGGAGAATTATCTCGCTCTGCCAATTCTTTTCATTCTGCACCTTCTCCTTTTCCAAAAGAGAAGGCAACAATGCAGCCCACTGGTTGGCAACATCAGGCCCCATCGAGGCCAACCAGCTCTTGCTGGACAATTTTCCTTTGTGGCTTTGCATTTGTATGTCTCCTGATATTCGTCATTAATGATATCTATTTTTTCTCAAAAAAATGGAGAGAATTAATTCTGATGTTTCATAATTTATAGTAGAACTACAAAGTATTGAAATAGTTATATAACCCATTCCCACATAGGTTGTCTCTTCCTCACCATTGACAGAAGAACCAAATTTAGAATATGATAAAAAAGAGCCGGATAATGAGGTGAATTGGTTTGGGAATGTTGAATTTCAACCCGAGGAACATGAGGGTACTATTAATGAATGTTAAAATAAGTAGTAAATTGATTTTTTTTGTTTTCAAAATAGGATAATTTGACATCATGGATTGATGTTCCTGAATATATCTCCACTGATGATTTTTAAAAAACAGCAATCACTAAACCATTGAGAGAAATCGCAAACTTTGAGTTTATTCCCATTCCTGATATTCATATGTATAATTTTTGGGATGAATCATTTGCTCAAAAGGAAAAAATTATATTGAGAAATTTTTAAAACGAAACTAAGTTAGATTCAAAGTCTTGACCTATGTCTAAAAGTGTTAGCCAACCTAATCTTAAACTCAAGGTCCACCCTTCCTCTCCCAAGCATTCCATTATAGAGGATAACAAAAAAAATTAATTTTAATTTCATCCTCTCTCAATTATAATGATAATAAAATTATCCTTGATGTCTTAAGAGAGATTAAAAAATCATTTAGTTGGACCCCTTTTGATATTCATGGGATTATCCTATTCACTAGGCCCTATATAATTTTCTTGAATCAATTTCCAAACCTTCTTTCCAAACCCAATAGAGACACAATCATGATATAATTGATGTAGTGGAAATTATGGTTCTTAAAATGTTGAAATTTTGTATTGGGTAAGTTGGTGGGTCCAAGTCGACATAAAAACTTTAAACTAAGAACTTTCTGGGAGGCAACCCAGCTTCTGTGTTGATTTTATTTTATTTTTGTGTGTTTTTATTATTTTTTTGTCAAGGTAACCCCCTTGTGGTTTCCACTATTCTCTATTTTTTTAAGTGTGAGATTTATAATCTTAAAAAGTTTTGTGTTTTTAATTGAACCAAATTCCATCAGGAGTTCATACCCATTCCTCAATCATCCTTAAGGATCTTGCATGTGACAAGGAGATCAAAGGAGTAATAAGGAGAAACATGAACTTTAACTTCAAACACCATGTGACTTTATTCCTTTTTTTCACTCAAATTCCTTTTAAAACTTCTCTACTTTACCTATACCCATTTTGAATTTTCATTCATTTAAACATTGGGGACAATGATATTCTATGATAGGGGGGTGAAAAGAATAAAAAACATTCATTGTCAAAAAAATGTGTCTAAATGGAAGGAAAATTTTATTTAACCTTAAACATGATAATAAAAATTGTAATCCTTGAAACTGAATATCAAATAATTTTTAATTCCTTGATTCTGATTTTAATCCAAGTTTAAGTTCAAGAGTATAAATTTTAGAAATTTTGGCTGTCTAATGTGATTTTTCATCATTTACATTTTCATCCATTTAATAAAAAAAATTAACTTTGAACATCCTTTAGATTGTGGGGTATTAGTTTGAATTTATGGGGTCCCTCAATAAATGGTATAGGTTTGGTTATCATTTTAATTTTATAATGAGTATGAAAAAACCATCAACAAAAAAATGTAAATTAAAATAATAATAAAATTCCCCATAGAGCAATGGATTGACCTAATGTGTGGCTTTCGACACTTGGGGATCATGACTCCATAGTTTTCTGACCTATAGTTTGGCATTTTATCCATATTTTTTGTAACTTGAATTTGTTTTTTATCAAGTTAAATCAAGATGATGCTTGAGTATGTGAACTTATCTTGGTTCCCTAAGGTCTTTTATCTTGAGAGTCATCGACAAAATCTCACTATATGGGTTAATTTGATTGAGTGCAATTTCAAATACTATGGAAAAATTGAAAAAAAATAAAATAGAAAAAAATTAATACTCATATTAATATTAAAATGAGATTCCACCCATATCTTCCATATTTTCTCCTTAGAATAAAAATGAACCCCCATGTCTATTGTGATGCACTACATATCATCATGCCTAATTGAAATTGGATGAAATGTTTTGATGAATTTGAACAAAGGAATGAGATTTGGATTGGGAAATGATTTTGGACCTATATTGTTTTAAATTATTTTAATGGGTTTCATAATTTTTTTGGGTATGTTGTTTTTTGGTGATCATTTAATATTAAAATGTTTTTGGAAAAGAGAATTTCTAATTTCATATTTTTGAGATTTATTTTTCTTGGGATTAGAAAAGTTCAAGTTTGGGTGTGTGATTAGCCACTGAAATAGGATAATATTCCTGATTAATATATATAATTTTCATGTCCTTAATTATTCATAAACACTATTTTTAGTGAATTTTACAAATTGAATATTATTTAACATTATGATTGCAATTCCTTCTTAAAATACACTATTACATGACACATTTTTGAACACCTCCTAAAACACCCAATGGTATTGATTTTATTTTAATATTTTATTTTCAGGTATATTCATCCAATTTTAGCACTTGGAGATTCACATTGGATGACCACCAAATTGGGCCTTGAACCAACAAAATTCTGGGCGAAGTGAATTCGACAACATCATAATAAAATTACTATATCAGCCAATATCTAAGTTAGATGATGCTAAAATTTTAACTGGAGATATAGGAAATGATTAAAAACATTTAATACAACAATTAACATAGAAAATTATAAGTTTTAATGGAGTTTCAGGTGACTGAAGTTGAAGATAAAATTATGGTCCAAATTTTTTGGCCCAGAAAAAAATCCCACAATTTCAATTATATCTCGAAAAATAAATATAAAATTGGTGTTAAATTTTATATTATTTATTTCGGAAATCCTTATCTGTATTTTCATCTTCTATGACCCACCAAAATTTGGCCATATAGAAGTTCATTTTGGAGCATATTTTTGGTAGATGTAAGATGGATCCTATCTGGATGCGCCCGTAAGGGGCTCCTCCACGACGCTAGGGTTTTCCCGTCGCCGCCTTTCTACTCTCGGTCATCTACGGCTCCACTCCTCGATTCTTGGTGAGTTCGTGGCGTGCTCCTCCTGTTGTGGCAACACTGTGGTTCTATTCTAGTTTCCAACGCCGTTGAGGTTCGGGTTCGTTGTTTCGAGTGTTTTTGGGTACTCTGGAGGCGTCGTGGGTGGTTTTCAACATCAGGCCTCTGCGACTCCGAAGACTCATGATATTCGGTGGGCTCGACTTCCATGGCAGTGTGGTAAAGTCTATGGTCAAGTTTCAGTCTAATTCAGTTCGAGGATGCTTCTGTGTTTCTCGCATGTGTGCTTTGGTTAGATCTGCGGTCTCCTCAAGTGCGGGTGGAGACGGGCTTTGGCTCGACTCATATGAGGTAGGATTCTTCCAGCGTGGATGTCTCCGTTTGCGGTTTTGGAGGAAACATCCAGATCTGCGGGCTTCTTCTAGTGAGATCTAATTATTCGGGAGGTTGATTTTAGGTGATGGCCTTTGGTTTTGTTCCCTTGAATGCATTTTTTTGTCCTTCTGTGTGGAATTTTTGGATGGTTTGAGGCTGGAAGGCCATTCGGCTTGTGGTGTTGACGCCGCCATGTGGCTTGCCATGGTTCTGCTAGTTTCCCAGTGAAGGGTGGATCGAGGGTCCTGTGCGGCATGATTTATAGCTTGGTCTCGACGTCCTGGTGTTCCTGATGCTTTGTGGTTTTGGTTCGTCGTTGTTTTGGTTTCATGGTTGAGTGTTCGACAGGAAGGTGACGCAACGACGGTGATGTGTTTGGTGGAGACGATTCACATGATGTTTACTCAGTGATAATGTCATTGATTTTGATTTTGAACTTTGAATTTCATGATTGATGTGTTATGTTTTTGAATTTTGAATTTCATGATTGATGATGATTTGGACAATGTTCGGGTTCCCACTTCCCCCTGAAAGTGGTTTTATGAAATAATAAAAAAATGATTTGGTCCAAGATGGATCCTATTTCAGGTCAAGGGTGGAAAAATCCACATTCCACAAAAATTCCGCCACCCTAGGCATACCACCATTAATTAAAATGACTTAAACTATTTGGGGCTCAAAAAAAGACTTCAAAAATTTCTATTTAAGGTAGTAGTGTTAGAGTATTTGGATATCTTTTTGTATGTTTTCATTTTAATGTTATGCTACAAATTTGATGTTTTAATCGCATTTCTTAAATTGTAAGCTTCTTGAACCACCTTAGCATCTTAATTAAACTTATTATTCTTCTAATTTTATGTTATTTTATTAACACTTTGATACAATTTAAGTAAGTTGTGAATTTATTCACACAATTAAGATATAAATCATTCAAACAATAGTGGAGTGTTCGTTATTTCATTATTTTTCACTTCTTCAATTCTGCCATCACGAGTCTACTTCCTGCTTCCATTGAGATCATAACATCAATGGATGTATAACACTCTTATGGGTTTATCTAAGAAATTATAAAGGGAATGTATTTTATGTTATTTATAACTCTATAAATGTTTAATAATATATTTTAATTGAGATTTTCATTCAATGATTTTCTCTGTTCCTCTTCTTGAATTTCATTACCACACTTTTTCATGTTCTAATAAGATCATTTAACTAGGAGTGATCATGATAATGATATTCCAAGTTTATAGGTGATTCTCATGTGTACATGAAGGTGTTAAACCATTAAGTGAACAGTTTGGTTTGATTTCATTGAATGAATCCGTCTCGAGTTAATGAAATTGAAATCATTTAAAAAAGAATTCATCCAAAGCACCCTGAGAAATATCCTAGTATTAACTCATTCTATCAAATTGAATTCACTTAGGTATATTAGTTTTAATTTAAACCATCTAAAAAAACAAATATTTCCACTTCACATCCAAAAAAAATTATAGAATGCATGTGTCTTTAGGTTCTTTCTTAGGTCTATGGGGATTTGAAAACCCAACCTATAATACAAGAAACCAATTCACCCTAAAAACTTAGGTAAATTTAGGTAAGAAGACCTATAATGATATTTTTCTATAGTTTCACCACCAATGGGGGGACCACATAGTGGGTGACCCCATGGTTGTGGGTGAAATGCTTAAGTAGAGGGGAATGGTACCTTAGTTGAGTTCATGGTGCCTCAGGGTTGTCCTTTTTGAAAACAGGGAGCACCATTGTGTGGATATCTCCATGATGGAGGCTAAAATGACCAGACCATAGATTATTTCACCTATGGTGGGTGTGGTAGTCAAGGATCCCTTTGGCTTAAATAAGGCATAGATAAATTCCCTACTTGGGTGTTTTGATGAGTGTGGTTCTTGGGGGGAACCACCTGTGAGATACAGGGAAGGACACCATAGGGAGGCCGGGTGGCCATGGTACATGTGGTGACCTGGTTAGTTTCATGGTATATCTAAAAAGGTGTACACTACACCATAAGGGATCTGGGGTACGTATTTTGAGTCACTACATCATGGATCTAGGTGTGGTGCTTGTGATTTTTTTACTAGGGTGAGCCATGTGGTCCCTATGCAAGATGATGAAGGGGAGGAACCCCTCATTGTGTCCCTCAAAATGTTAAGGGTACTCATGGGATAACCATGAGTGAACAAAGATGTGGTACATTCCATGGTGCATTCCGTTTTTCTGCTCTATATGGTTTAATTTTTGTGTGGAGTTACCCCTCTTCCCCTCTTCGATTAATTAGGGCTCAAGACCTTTTTCTCTTCCTCTCATGTGCATTGATGACCTAGGGATCTCCCCCACTCTACTTTTTCCACTTGGGTTTGAAGTGTTTTTATATAGAATCCTTCAACATTGAGGTGATTTTTCTTTTCCTCCTCCCTCTTTGTACTTCGTCCTATGTTCTCCTCTAATGTTGGGAAACCCACTTTTGGGTTTAGTGATGATTTCCATAGGATCATAGTGAAATCATCTAAGAATATGGGTATTTTTCTCGATGTGTCTAGGGGATGTCCCAAAATAATGATTACACACCATTGTATTCTGATTCAATGAAGTTACAACACTTTATGAATTTATCTAGGGGTTTTTCCTAAACAAAATTAAATTATTGATTAAATTGGTGCTGTGTAATGGGATTTTCTCTAGATTGTGTACGTAATATGACATACACCTCTTATGGGTGATTGATCATCGTTTCAATGCAATTATTTTGACCTAGTGAGTTTTAGGTAATTGTGCATAATTAATTTAAATGAAATAAAATAACAAATTATTATAAAATTAAATGAATAATTAGTTATAAATTGATTATAATTAATTATTGGGTGTTTTTCCTCAAGATAGGTTCTCGGGAGATGATTAGATGCTTGGATGAGCCTGGACAGTGATGGTAAGGATGTGATTAAAGGGAATTAACACTATATTAAGGTAGGTGATCCCTATACATTCCCTTTTTTGGTAAATGCATCTTGGTATGAGACTTCTACAGTGTGTTCTCAACATTGGATGTGATCAAACTTTTTATTTAAATAAATTGATTTTTTAAAATTGAATTCCTATAAATGGAATGAATAAAGTTCCAAGGTCCATGATGGACCCTTTTATACTAGCTTGATGCCTCGACCACTAATGACTGAGGCCATGATATTAAATGCATTCCTTGAGTTTTATAGACCTTGAGATGTGAGAATTAAATGAATTAGGTGAATATAATGTCTCTTAGTATAGGTTCCTCAGTGACATATAAGTATAGGAATGTTATGTGTTGAATTTATTAGCCCTAATATGCCTTTAGTGATCCTTAAAATACCATTAAAGCCTCCCAGATAGATGATATGATAACGGGGAGAGTGTTCTTCCCCCACTAGGATGTGAATACTTGAGTTGGTATGCCCCGGGTAGGATGTGTATTTGTATATAGGTTGGGTGTGTAAGGGCTAAGCTAGGATGTCTTGGGGTTTGAGATGATACTTATGTCACATCTATAGACTAAAGTTAGTATGAATTATTCTATGAGGTATGTGAGACCATGAGATGTGATCATAGGGAAGTTTAGAGAAGGAAATCCCTCTGAGTGATGTGCTTGATGTAAGAGTTGAGATTATGATTGAGGAACCCATGATGGGTGTTTGGGTAATGATGTAACCTAGGGGAACCTAGTGGGTTCCTTGGTGATACATTAATACTAGATATGGTTTACATGATGATGGGTAGTGATGATTGTGGGTGTCACCTAAGTACTTGAATTGATCGTGTGAGCCTGGTTTGGCTATAGTGACGATGTTAGGTCATACGCTTGAGAGACAAACCCTTGTTATGTGTGATGGGTTGGGAGGATAACCAAACCACATTGTTATTATTATAATGATGTATTACATGATGGGTTAACTATACTCTATACTATAAGTTGAATGACCAGGTGGTTACCGATGATTCATCTGTTCGGTCTAAATGGAATGCCTAAGGCTGGTCACTTAGGATTCATCCATTTAGCCTGATACTATTTGATACCTAGGTCATAATCCAGGGATCCAACAATTGAGCCTAATTCTATATGAAATCCTTATTAAATAACCTTGGATTCTTCCTTTGGATCTATATGGATTAATTAAGACACTGGGATTCTACCTTCAGGTCTATGTGATTGCCTAGGATTATCCCCCTAGGAATCAGTTGTATGCCTAGTATGAGTTGTATTTCATAAGGTCGTCTCCTTTAAATTATGTGATTTCACCGGAAACTATATGGTATTCGAGGCCTGGTATTGGTTGACATAGTTAGGAGACATGGTTATTAACACTTTGGGACTATACGAAGTAGGTATAGTCGATTTTGGGTGTCATGTTAGAACCTGAGGATCGATAATGGTTATTTATTTAGGATTTTGTGATTTTTGTATTTATTTATTAAACTAATCACGACACATGAGCATAAACTACATTTAATGGTTATTTATAGGATTTATTTAGTGGTTCCATAATGAGTTGTACTCACACCTTTCTTGGGTGACGATGACATTTGGGTACCCATGAAGTCTTCACTAATTACAGGTTCAGGTAGGGCAGAGGCCCAATTTTTTATCATTCAGATAGATAGTTTGGACAGATTCAAAAGATAAATGAGGTATGGCTTGGGGATAATAATAGAACCTTTATTAATTTATTTTATTTCATTTATTTTTAAGTGTAATTATACTAGAAATTGATTAGATTATGTGTTAGTATGACTAAGCATCTTTATACTGCATTCCTTTTTATCACAACCTTTTTTCTTACTTATTGGATTCAATGTACTTTGATTTATAATTTTTGTGGACATTGGTTTATTTTAAAATGTTGTTCCACACTCTGATACAAGTATTATAATATCCCATAGTAATATGCTAGACCCATACTACTAGTCAGTAGCCTCTAACATACAATGAGGTGTGCCTGAGGTCCTAGTTACTCTTCAGTTAGGACATCAATCGGTGGTATGGGTCTTAGGAGTTACATCACTTGAATTTTTAAAAAATATAAAGAATCTATATTTATATAAGATAATTCAAGTGGAAAACGGATTAGAAGTATAAAAGTAAGATTTGCATCTTATAAGGAAGTGTTAATGGTTAGTGGGTTGTTCACATGGACCATGTTGGTCTATTCACTACATAGTTGAACATTTTAGATGTCCACTATGATGATAAATTATATAGATTCTTATTATGTGCATTTAGTCTGATCTAAGACTTTAATAAATTATTACCTCAATATATATAAGGATTGTGAAGGTTCAGGTGACTAAAAATTTTCAACGGAGAGGATTTGTGCCATTTGGGAACAGGTTTCTAGGAGCTGGGAGAACTTGAGTTCAATCACATAGAAATCCATTTCCAATGCATTATAAAAACTACCTATTGTATCTAGATCGAGGTTGAATATGTTTTGGATAAAAAATAAAAATTAATTCCTTTTTTATGATCTCTTTTTGAAAGATATATTCACCAAATATTCATCCCACTTTATATTTGTGTGGATTCCTCAAGTTGACATTGCCTCCCCTATCTGCTTGAAGCTATTGGGAATTATGGATAGATCATGGTCCCCATAATTTATGAGTCCATTAGAGTTGAATAATATTTTGGGACTAGAAATTTCAAGAAATGACTAGGGATACCCTCATAAATTGGCACTCAGCCTACTCTGCGACATACCCAAAAGACATTCCTGATCCCCACAGGCTGGTTATAATACCCGAGCATCAACAACAATAAGAGGGAAAAATTTCTCCCAAATTGAAACAAAAAAAGGAATGTATATATAATATAAAGAAATAGTGGAAGGAAACCAAAATAAATACATTCCATAACTAAGAGAAAGTAGTAGAAAGGATAAAACTACAAGCCATGAGTCCAACAATAAAGGAAAAAAAATCTAGAATGAGAAAGAACTACTCCATGTGATAAAAAAATGATGTCCCTCTATCTCACCAAAAAATACCCAAGACTAGATAGCTAAAATCTCACCGCTTCACTATGGTCCCTTGCCTCTCCTTACATCAAAATACATAACCAGGTCTACACACCGTTGAAGGGGTGTGTAAGGTGTGATATAAATTGGTTCAGTAGGATCCCACCTAGGTGTTCTAAAACAAGTCTTTGTATAAAAATATAAACATGATCAACTTTAAATAAAATAATACATGATAATTAGTTAAAAAAATATATTATCAAAATCATGGTGAAACATTCCCCTTTTCCCATAGTTTCCAATAAACCAGGTAAAATAGTTTCAAATCATATCAAATATATCAAATAAGGTAATCAAATCTCAAATTGTACAAATCAAAGAACAAGTAAAATCACACCAATGATCACTATAGGTCAGCCTATCTAGAACATTCATACCTAATCATAGAAAATCATGCATATCAATCTCTTAGACATATGCATTGAATCTAGGGAGTTGGGGAACACCCCAGTAAGTTAATCCCCAACAAGTCTAACAAGTCCCTAGGAATCTTGTCCTAGGGAGTAGAGGAACACTCCATGAGTGAACCCATTGATAGTATCAACAGAAAAGGCCTATTTCTACACCTTCTACCCAAGTAACCAAGGATTCCTATATGCTAAATTTTCAAAATCATTTCATCAAAATGATTTTTTAAAAACCATTTCACAATGATTTAAAATTACCTTTTCTTTTACCAGATATGGGAAAATCACCTTTTCTCAAAAACTCATTTACACACATGAAAATCATTAAATCATAAAAATTAATTTATAAAACAATTTATAAAACCAAAACATTCAAGGTTCATCCAACATAGGCTAGAGACGGAACCACTTACCTCAAACTCGGGTCGCACATGCCTACAATGGGATCCACCAACATAGGAAGGAATGAAAAGACAAAAAAGAGGCCCTAGAACTGATTCCCACATCTTAGAATCAAATTCCATAAAAAATAGATGGAAGAGAGGATAGTTCATAACATACCTCAAAGTACACAAACATTACACACCACAACCAACAAATGATTGACCCCTGAAAGAATATAACACAACAAATCTAGAAAGTATTAAGAATAATATCACCAAAAGATCAACAGATCAAAAAATGTAGCACAAAAAAACTACTAGAATAAATGGAAAATAGAAATTAGAAAGGATTCTTACCCAGAGATATGTAGTGAAACCACCACAAAAGTCAATTATCAAATTATGAAATACGAAAGGAGTGAAGACACCCAAAATCACTTGGGAAATCTCCTAGGGTTCGAGGAAGGAGGATGAAATCAAATGAAATGGTTTTTCAAGAGTTATGTGCCTAAAAAATTATAGTTCATGATCAATTCATGATGTTAATCCTAGATTCATGATGTGAAATCCATGAAATCCATATATTTTTAAAAAGGCATCATCTCAGATTAAAAAATTTGATGGACCTTTTCACAACATGAACATGGTTTATGGCCTGTAAACATTTCATGATCTAAACCAGAATCATGAAATTTTATTGACAAAAGATTCATTTCATGTAACCAGTTCAAGACGTGAATGAGTACAACAAGCAGAGCACAATCCAGTTTTTTCACAAAATCCCCAAACCAACTTTTTTTCCCTCAGAACCCAAAACTAGATTCTTAAACATTTAAAGTGGCATAACTTTTTACTGGGATGTTATAATATCACCTCTATAAGAATTTTCAACCTTATGAATTCAAGTGGAAGAAGGAGTCTCTGTAAATATGTGAATCTACTACTCACTTAGTGGCGTTTCTTGTTCCAAAGTCTTGTGAGAATATGATCCATGTCTCTATAACACTTTGACCAATGTAATAGACTTACCATGAAAGACTTTCTATTGATAATCAATAATGTCCACTAGATTCTATATAACTGAAACATCTGGGTCTAACTCAATTTATCTCAAACTCAAAACATGAGATGGATCAAGATGATACTTCTTGAGTTGAGATATGTCGAAAAGATCATGAATACCTATCAAATGATTTGGTAAATCTAATCTATATGCAACCCACCCAAAACACTCAGTGACCTAAAATGGTACAACATATCTCAGAGAAAACATTCTCTATTTTCCATGCTGATGGTGACCCAATAGAGGAAAATTTTTAAAGAAAACTTATTCACCAATGGAAAACTCCAAAGGATGGAATCAATGATCCACATATGATTTCTTCTGACTCTGAGTTGTAACCAGATGCCGATGTATATCCAAAATCCTCACTAATATCTATTGAATGAGACTCAGTCCCACAAGATAGGCTTCACCCACATATTCCTAACAAATAGCTGACCTGTATGGGAGACCATTAAAATAATAAAAGGGAGCTATTATAATTGAATATTAATAACTATTGTTATACAAATACTCGACGATTCCCATATGGACATACCTTGATCCACCAAAATCCATGATTCAAGAACAAAACATCCTCCAAGATCTGAATAGCATGCTCTGTTTGACCTTTTTTCTATGCATGATAAGTTTTACTCAACCATACCTGAGTCCCCATTTCCTCTTGGAGACATTTTTAGATTCCAGAAGTAAACATAGGATCCATCTATGAAATAATGGTATATATAACCCTATATAACTTAATTATATCTTGAATATATAGCTTAACAAGATCTTAAACATTAGTTGTATCCTTGTTTGGAATAAAATGAGCATATTTTTGCAACCAATCAACCACCACCCAGATATAATTCTTCCCCTGGGGATTCTATAGTAATCCAACAAAAAAGTCCATAGAAACCTCATCCCATTTAAAAACCGGCACTGGAAGAGGCCTGAGAAAACTAGAAGGTTCTAGATGCTCTATATTTATCTATTGGTAGGTATAATATCAAGACACATAATCTATGATGTGATGCTTTAAATCTGGTCACCAGAATTTCCATCTCACGTCATAATACATTTTCATAGTTCCTGGATGAATCACCAATGAATAACCATGATAGTCAAACAAAAACAAACAAATTCTATGATGAAAAACAAATATAAAAAACTAAGAATACCATTTTAAGGGAGGGTCCAACTAGAAATGATCTCCCCACCATATAGGGTTTCTCAAATTCCCTTGAATTTATCATCATGTTTCTGACCCTATAAAATATTCTTAAGAAGAGATGATAAAAAAATAAACATTAGTCACAACCATACATGAAATATTCTCCGGATCATCCAAATGAAACTGGGAAAAGATCCCCATAAGGTTCCACTCTTCCTTCGATTAAAAAACAACATAGGATGAAACTTTATTATTAAGAACATATTTAACAACATTCCCATTCCTCAAGATGTGGGTGATGTCAAAGTTGAACATGTGAAGGTAATATACCCATAAAAGCTCTCTGAGAATCAAGTATTCTTGATAAAAAATAAATTTCAGACTCCTATGGTTAGAAAATACTATGAACCTATCCCTAAAGAGATAGGGCTGCTATCATTTAAGATCATGCATAACTGAGGCAAGATCCAAATCACGAGTGGGGTAATTCTTATCATGAGGATGAATCTAATGAGATACATATGCCACACTAAATTATAATCATGAATAAGCACACAACCCATACTAGCACTAGAAGTATCACAATATACCATATACCCCTTACTGGGTTTAGGTAAGATCCAAATAATAGATGATGTCAAAATCCATTTTAGTTCATCAAAATAAAGCTAAAATTTCACATCCCATGTGAATTTCATCCCTTTCCCGGTAAGAGTAGCCAAATCTGATTCAAAATTTGATAAATTTTTGATGGATCACTGATAATATCCAACAAGACAAAGGAATATTTGAATATAAAATATGTTTCATGGATCCTCACATGGAAAGAAAACCATCAACTTCTCAGGATCAACTGATATGGAATGTTTAGAAATAATGTTTCCCAGGAACTTCACTTCTTGAATCCAAAAATTAAATTTTGAAATATTTCTATAAAAATAGAGTATCCTTAGTATTTTCAATGTGAAACTAAAATGGTGATCATGATCATGATTGGATCTCGAATAAACCAAAATATCATCAATGAACACAACCATAACGGTGCCAAACGACTCTTAGAATATCTAGTTCAACAGATCCATAAAAACTGAAGGAGCGTTAGTCAGGCCAAATTAAATCACAAGATATTCATAATGGTCATACATGATCCTAAAAGGTGTCTTTGGTATACCAGACTTCCAAACTTTGAGCAGATCATAACCTGACTAAATATTGATGTTTGAAAACCACTTCACCCCTTTAATTGATCAAACAAATCATCCACACATGGAAAATGGAACTTATTCTTAAACATCACCCAATTCAACTTCTGAAAGTCCAACGACAATCAAAGTGAACCATCAGCCATATTGGAAAATAGAACCGGGGCTACCCATGACAAAACACTAGGAAAAATAAAACCTTTCTCCATCATATCATCCAATTTAATCTTGAGATCTTTCAGTTCTGCCGGTTCTATACGATAAGAGGGTATCAAGATCAAATGCATACTCGAAACTAGATAAATCATGAACTCTACATCCCTCTCTAGAGTATGACCAAAGAATCCATATGGTAAAACATCAATAAAGACCCTAAAAATCAAAGGAAGATCACAAACATGAGAAATGACATCAGTCTCAACTACAGTAGAAAAAAAAAACTCCTGAGCTCTGGTCGGAAAGGTCCGACATGATCAGACCTTAGATTCCACTCTCCATAAAATACTTGAGAGCTCTCATTTACACCTAGGAATATGAAACACAAATTATAACAATCAAACTAAATATGATGAAAAATAAGACAATCAATCCCGATAATGAAATCAAATAGATCCAAATCAAGAATGAGGAAATCCCAAACTATCTCCATTCCAGCTACTGATAGAGAACTAGGACACTAAAACTTGTGCCCTATACTCTTCCCAAGAGGTGTCTCTAATTCCATAAAAAAGGAAATGAGGTTTGTCTAAAGTTTCAATATATCAATAAAACCAACAGATATGAATGAGTGGGAGGAACTTGTATTAAATAAAGGAGTTGCTACAAAATATTCAATAAAAATGGTACCTCTCACTGTTATTGGACCCACATCAATTTTTTTTGGAAACACATCCACTATATGAATGTGATTCACTGTTGAGGCATGTGTCTAGAGCCCTATAATATTTGAAGCATCTAACTATATTGTAGTGGTGTTTGGAGATGATGATCCCAAACCATAATAAGGTATATACTTATCCTGATAGAATCACTATAAATGGACATAGTGACCACAACCATTTCACATATTTATAGGTGTGGAACAAGAAATCCAAGTGTTCCCGACCTTTCCAAACTAGTAGTAAGTCAGGGGTACAATAATTGTTGTAAATGATGGTGTAGAGAAGGTTTGCTATTAAGAACCACCTCTACCACGATTATGATGCTCATACCACTTCCTCTTCTTTCCGTACAAGCCTCTGAAGCTACCAATGGGTAGAAGATAAAGGGAAGAATGGAAAATATTGCATAAAATGTCTGTTTATGCCATCATATACTTGTTTACTATCTATGCATAGGTAAAAAACTTCAACATAAATACCTGTATTATGATATCTAATTTTAAACCCTATAGGTACTTATAAGTCATTAAATGATCATTAATCACTACCTCTAGGAAAAAATGAAATAGATCTGTAATCAATTAGTGTATTCCAACACTGAACACTCTCCCTATTGAAAAGATCATAAATCTAGAGACATTTCCATCACTAAATACTCTCAAAAGAACAACTATTATAAGATGGTCTTGAAACCCTTATATTCCAAGATTACATGAATATCTTCCTGTACTATAGAATCCCACCATCACTTCTTGGGACCCTTGATTCTGAACACTGCACACTCCATATTGATATTATTAGGTGTGTATAGGAAGTTAGAGATCTAATAAGTATTTTACAGCCATTCCTCCACCTCTTGGGGATCATTCATACCCTTAAAGGGTAGGGGATTCTCGCGTAAGAACTCCTAAGATCAATCCCTTTCTCTTCTATCACATGGATGTACCACAAAAACAACATTATGGACTTGTGGTACATTTTGGTCTATAACATGAATTGATCACATGATAACCTCTATAATATTCTGCTTGAACGGAAGATTCCCTTAAAGAACATATGCTCTACCCTTATGTGGAACCCATGGAAGACATCTCAGATCTATACTACTGCACACCAAAAATAGAAGAAATGACCAGATGATAGGATAATCTTAGTTCAAACAAGAAAACCATAAGAAAAACCGAGATTAAGCACAAGAAATCAACATAGGCAACACATATCCCAACATCCCATGGTAAATTGAGTCTCATAATGGAAATATATATCCATACACTCACCAAAACCTACCTCTAAAGTTCCTACAGTCCTATCTCCAGTTTAACAAATGTCCTAATACAAGGATTGTTGAGGAAAAACTGCCCATTAATACCAAATTTTCATGAACTGACCCAAGATACCCTAACAAACTGGCACCCAACATGGTCCTCCACATACTTGAAGGGCATTCCCAATCCCTATGGGCTGGTGACTAGCACCCGGGCATAAAAAAAACCTAGAGAAAATAATATCTACCATCCTGAAATATAAGATATTTCATATATATATATATATATATTAAATAAATAATAGAAGTAAACCAAAAGAAATATATTCCATAACTAAGAGAAAGTAGAATAAATGATATAAATCCAAGGTACAATTGTAATAGTAAAGGAAAAAAACCAAAATGAGAAACAACTACCCCATGTGATAAGAATATGATGTCCCACCATCTCACCACTAGCTACCCAAGATCATATGACTAAAACATTATTTCTGAAATGCAGTGCCTTGCCTTTACCTGTATCAAAAGTCATAACTAGGTCTAAAAACTGCCAAAAGGGTGTGCATGGTGTGAGATAAACAGGTTGAGTAGGATCTCACCCTAGTGTTCCATAACAAGTCTCTATATAACAATCTGAACATGCTCAACTTTAATGAAAATAAGGCATGATAATTAGATAAATAGTCTTTATATAAAATGCATGTTAAAATATTCCCCTTTTTTCCATAATTCCAAATAATCCAGGTAAAATAGTTTCATATCATATATATCAAATATGGTTATCAATGATAAAATAGTATAAATAAAAGCATAGGTAAAATCATTCTAAAGATCACTACAAGTCAGGTTAGCTAGAACACTCATTCCCAAACATAAACAATGTGCATCAAGCCCCTATACATATGAATGAAATATAGGGAGTAGACAAACACCCTAGAAAGTGAACCCCCCAAAAGATCTAACAAGTACCTAGGGAACTTGACCTAGAGAGCATAGGAACAACCCATGAGTGAACCCCACAATAGTATCAACAAACAAGGCCTATCGCTACACTTTACACCTAAGTATCAATGGCTTCCCATGTGATACATTTTCCAAATAATTTCATCAAAACCATGCTTTGAAAATCATTTCACAAATCCATTTCACAATCTTTGAAATTACATTTTCTTTTAAAAAAATAGAGGAAAATAACCTTTTATAAAAAACTCATTTACACATGAGAAAATCAATAAATCATTCCAATTAATTTACAAAATAATTTAAAAAACTAGATCATTCAAGGTTCATCTAACATATGATAGATATAGAACCACCTACCTCAAACTCGGGTCACACACACACCTGTAATGGGATCTACCAATATATGAAGGAATGAAAATACAACAACGAAGTCCCTAGAATTGATTCTAACATCTTATAATCAAATACCATAAACAAAACATATGGAAAAGATGATAAGACAAAAAATAAATCTCAGTAAATTCAACCACCACACCATAACCAACAAAGGACCGACTGCCAAAAGAAGTCCGTACAAAAAATCTGGAAAGAATCAAGAATAAAATCACTATAAGATCAGTATATCCACAAACAAAGCACAAAGGTGCTACTGAAACCAATGGAAATGAAGAAGTATGAAGGTATCTTACTTATAGAGACACAAATCAACCACCGTAGAATTCAAGTGCCAAATAATGTGATCTGGAAGCAGGTAAGACACCCAAAATCACATGGGAAAGAAAGTAGGGTTTGAGGAAGGAGGAGGAAATCAAATGAAATGATTTTTCAATAATTTTTCACCTAAAAACATATAGGTTATGATCAATTCTTGATTTTAATCCTGGATTCACGATGTGAAATCGATGAAATCCATATATGCCGAAAAATGAGTCTCCTCTTGTTAGAAAACCTGATGGAAATTTTCATAATGCGAGCATGTTTCGTGGACTTTAAAATATCCAAACTCTTAAACTGACTCATAACATCTTCCCAACAATGTTTTCACATTGTGTAACTAGTTCACAATGTGAAATAGTACTATGGGAAGTTCACAATCCTGGATCTTTAGAAAATCCTCAAACAAACTCCTTTACCCTCAGAACCCGAAAGCACACTATTAACCATTAAAATAAGCATAAATTTTTACTGGGATGTTATAGGAAATTATTGGGAAATTGTTGAGACAATAATATCATGATAAAATAAAGTGAAAAAATTTGAAAATTAAATAACTCCAAATTTAATGTAGAGAAACCCCCAAATGAAGAGGGGTAAAAAATCATAGCTAAAATAAAAGGATCACTATCCAACTATGGGTACAAAATTAATCACAATAATAAGGAGAACGCCCTTATAATATCACTCTTGATTTTTTTGAGAAACTTCCCTAAAAAATATACTCAAATTACGCTCAATATATATGAGATAATTGTTGTTGTTGATGGTGATGATGAAAAAAATCAGAGGGATATATCTTTTATAGGAATCCAAAACACTCATATTTCCCATCCATTACTAGATGGTTGGTCAGGTTTGTCCAAAAACTATACCAACCCTTGTATCCCCTCTTTGGAAGGAGAAAAGGGTGTCTTCTATCAAGAGAAAAATGACTATATAAATGTGGGTTTGCTGACATATCTCATACTAGGACATTTTATTGAGAACCAATCACACATCCACCCATCTTTTCTATCTTCCCAACATACTTCTCATTTCTCTACAAGGAAACTCAAGGTTCTTCACCATCTATACTTATTAGAGTCAATCACCTTAATTAAGAAATCTGCTAGATTGTATTTAGTTTGAATATTTTATATGTCTACACTTCCTTCCTCCACCACATCTTGAATAGATTGATATATTTCACTCAAATGTGCTTCATCATAGAATGAAAATATGGATTCATTTAAAAAGTGAAATATTCTCTAACCATTACAAAATAATGGAATATGTTCCCATTTATTATTTAACTCCTCCAAAAAACTTCTTAACCAAATCAACTCTTTGAAATACTATGTGGCTACTATGTATTTCACCTCAGTTATGTATATGTCCAAAAAATAATTATAACTTTGAAATCCACTACACAATTCCTCATGCAGAAGTAAACATATTATTGGTCGTGGAATTCCTCTGGCTAGAATCACCTATAAAATATGAATCAACGTATACTATGATAGCGAACTATGATCCTCTATAACACAATGCAACATCTTAGGTCTCCTTGATGTATCTCAATATTATCTTCATTATGTTTCAATGCTCCCATTCTAGATTCTCTATGTACCGACTGACTACTCCCACTATGTTCTAATGATCTTCAGAGTTATTCAAACATAGCTAATCCATATTTCTTCATATATATACAAAACAAATCTGGTTTCTTAAACTCAACTCAAATCACTTAAACACATCTTCAGTAAAATTAGTATGTTTCTTGAAGTATATAAAACAATAAATAATCCATTTTTCAGAATGAAACTCAACTAAAATAATAATCATTTATATATATCTTTAATTAACTCAATATCACTAAAGATTACATAAAATTAATAATTAAAAAACATATATTGATGGAGTATGTTAGTGATTCATAAAATCCTCATCACAATTAAAAACCATAACCAACATCGTTTATAGGTTTATTCTAACACGCCATTAGTTTAGATAGTGTTTGGGATAGATCTCCATCCCCTGCTGAGAAAGTATTCTTATGGATAATAAAATATCTATATGTTTATTTCAGAGTCACAAAATACTTCCCATTCTTTATAATTTAAGTGATACTCTATCCAATAGTTCTTTTTATCCATGATCTACACAAGGAATATGATATTCAAAAGACTTTATTCCAAAATATATCCATATGTACCTTCTTTTATGAATTTTCTCTAGGATCCAATCAAGGCATATGAAAGTCTCCAAAAACATTTTTTATACCACATATAACTTGGATTCTTCTTCATTTATATCTTATATATAATTATAAAACTACAATGATCCTCTTTAAAGTTAGTAATAAGTCTTTCCTCTCATCATTATCACGATATCATTTAAGATCCATCCATTATAAATGGAGCATATCAATTTAAAAAGAGAATATACCTCTCCTCCATGAGTGAAAAATCCAATATGACATGTATTCTTCACGACATGGATGAGAACATAAATCACCCCCTTGATATTTGTTAACAATATGATAATCATAAACCCTTTATCATCAAAACCTTCACTACTTTTTGAAACTTCTTAAAATCACTTGAAAAAATATTAGTATCACAAAGAAATATAATCCCTTTAATCATAAAAATTACATTTTTTAATGAGTAATTAATACTTTTTATTTATTTACATTTTCTTTCCCTTTGAAAATATAATCCAAAGATAAAATTAGAGAGTAATTTATTGGGATTGTACGTCAATCTATCCCACTTGATGGGTTTGAAAATTTTCTTCTCCTAAGGGTTATATATTCAACAATTTATGGGGATCTATGAAATCCCCCCTAAAAATTTGCCCCCTCTTTGAAAATGAATCAATGACTACATTATTCCCACATTTAAACAAATTAAAGTATTTAAAAATATAGCATATTCTAAAGAGAATAGTCTTCACAAACCTAAGGCAAATCCATCTCATAACTATCCTTTAAAAATTTCCTCTGATATATCTCAACAAAATTATAGATAATATAAGAAAAAATTACTCAATGGTATAAATATCGATCAATCACACTAAGACTATAAGAGTAACAACATTTTAAAAAAAAGAGTAATTAATCAATAGATCAATATACTCCCAAAATAGTCCGTAATCATATTTTTCTATCAAAATACCCTATTTGGTTTATTAAATAACTATCCCCTTTCATTCCATGAAATAATAAAGTAATTTTAGTATAAATAAGGGATCATAGTTTGATATCTCATACCTTAGGCTTTAAGAGGTGGATACTATCCCACTTGGAATAACCATGGATTCTAAATATTTCTAGATTTACCTTTAAGACACTTATTCAACAGTTTCGATCCATCCTTTTCAACAAATAACACTATGACCTATCTCAGGGTGTGAGAAAAGCAATTTTTTCTCAGGTTAAATTTAGTAGTATGGGTAAACATATGTTGTATCCAGAGAGGAGTTCTCAAGAATCATTTTTCCCTCAAGGAAAAGGGGGGTGTTTTTAAAATTATTTAGAGTTTTAAAAGCTAAATGAACATAGTAAAAAAGAAATTGAAAACAATTATTATGAATGTTAATTGTTTCATGGTCTACATTCCAATTGTAATTATATCCCAACCCTTATATTATTGGATCTTCTTTTTTCTGGTTAACTAATAAATGAGAGGATCTAAAACTCTTTCACCTCTCACCCTTGGTTGAATTTTTTTGGTGAGAATTTACCTAACATAAACCTTTTGTCATTCTACCATCCTTTCTATGTGTTTAAGTGGTACAAAATTTCACTCATATATTACCCATAAAACACCCAATTGAGTCTTGTACCACCCAGGAAAACCAAGAGAAACTACTAACCCTTCCACCAGTTCTAGAAACTACCAATCACTTCACCACGTAGCTCAGACTGTTGCACAATATATATACTGAAACTGAGTATAGGGTGATTATGAATCATTTACCAAGGAAATAAAAAACAAATATAATTAACTCAATCATGACCACATTAGAAATTAAGGACTTCTATGGAATATCAAAACCAATTAACAATAAAAAGAGATTTTTATTCATTTATGCTCATAGATTCAAGAATTATATAAGTGAATCCTTCCCTTCCATGACCACTCAAAGTTTACCCCACCATTCGAAGGAAAAAATAAAATAAATAAGGAAAAATATGTCATTATTAAACTAAAAAGTAGTGAAATAAAATGAAAAATAAACAATAGAATATTCTCCAATAAGTTTCCCAAGTCAAGTCTCCCACTAGATTTGACCTAATGTTCATTTTCAAGATATTTAGTTTACATATTCCATATCCATTGAAAAACCTCTGTGATTCTTGATTTTTAATTTCTCTAAAGTATTCTTTTTCCTCATGGTTTCAAATATACCCAATGATCTAGTATTCCTAAAAATCTATAGCTTCCATTAAAACAATTGCATGTTTCTTTAACTATGATTTAATTGAGTATAATCAACATAGATATCTCTTAGTAGTTTAATGAATACTGAAGTGGCATTGTAGAACCTTGTATTTAATTTCATAAGTGATCATGTCTTTTAATCCATGAATTTCATAGGAGCTTCTTTGTCAGATTTTTTATCCTTCTAAAAATTATCAGTATCTCTCAAAATAAATACATCCCAAGTGAGAAATCCTCCTACACATTGATGAAATATCCAACATACATAAAAAATGTCCTACGTATAGGATAATTATCCTATGTATAGATGAAATGTCTTATGAACTTTTGAAATTTCATATGTATAGATGAAATCTCCTATGTGTAGATGAAATGTTATACACGTGGCCAAAGTATCCAACATGAGCAATCTTCCTACGCGTGGATGAAATTTCATACGCCATATGATTTTTTCCTTTTCCTAATTATGGAACTCTCAAGAATCATCTGGAAGATCAAAATATCTTATAACCACATAAAACATCTTATGTGTAGGATAATTCTCCTACGTTACTTCAAATTTTCCAACATGGGCCACTATAATACATTTCCTTAGATAATTTTCTCAACTCCAACACAGTACTTCCTAAATTTCTCCAACTAAACTATGAACTTCTTAAGATCAACTCAAGGCCATCAAAATCAACTCCATACATCCTATAATAACATCAAAATATCAAAATTATGTGCAAGATTTATTCTAATAATTTCAATGTTGAAATAATCAATTAAAAATCAAGTTTTAAGCCATTTAACAAATTAATTCTATATTATTCCTAAAACTAATAAATGTGATATTTACTCAAGAGTTGATCAAAATGTTGAGATTAAAATAATGAATATAGAATTGGAATATATGAAAATATTGTCCTAATAAACAACCCCATCCTTTGATTTAATATGTAGATCAATATCTTTTTGGTTTCCTCCTTTGTTTATTCCATATATAGTTCATGTCTTCTTAATCCATTTAAGATTATAAAAGATTCCAATATTCCTCTCCATGAATATAGTTAAAGAAAAACACTTTTTATAATTTATATATTGAAATCCACATCCATCATATCGTATATTAATATGAGATATTTAGGTGAACAACTCATTTCCCAATTTATCATATGAATTATCCTAACTCCATTTATTCGAGAACTTAATCCTATTAGGATTTCCCTTCTAAGTATAACCTAAAGATTATAATTGAATATGGGTATCTTATTTTATTAGGGTCACCCATTAATATCATTACTCACACAAGATAATCCATTCTAACCCATATTTGGAATGAATTACCCATTTGGATGATCAAGGTCTTGACATTTGTTCACTTTGGAAATAATCTAACACTTAGTATTTTCAAGGGTTTTCTTACTCTCTCTATGTTGATATGAATCTTATGAATATTATTTCATCCCATTAAATAATTAAATCTCATGTAATCCATATATGTATAGTTGTTTATAAAAATTTAGTTTTGTATCTTATACCTTCAATTAAATTAATTATATTTTCCAAACCTATTAATATATCAGACTATACAAATAAGGATTTATGTTAATTATCCAAAAAAAGAATATTATATCCACTCATATCAAAATGCATCTCATGTAAAAGGTATATAAAACCATTTAATGTAAATGTTTGGTGTCACACAAAATAAAATTCTACCTAAGAGAAACTATGGTGATATAGGCAGTGAACCCCCACTTTTCTATAACAGAGCATAAATTCCTAGTCTAATGAGAAATATTTCCCGAATTCCCACTATCTATATATAAATACTCAAGATAGATCTTAATTCCAATGAAATCCTAGAGCCTAATAAATATAAATCATAATCAACCTTTATTATTGAATGAATAACCTAATAAAAAAATTAGTCTTGGTTGAATGAAACTAAATACTGTGTCATACTTAACATGAAACTATATATATGTGTGTTATGAGAATAATAAGAATAAATTTAAACAATTTAGATTAAAAAATACCAATAATCATAATAGAAAAAATTATTATGCATTAATATTAATAGTGGATATGAATAAATGAATAATTCAAATATTTTTCACAAGATATTTAAACATTATAAAATTATAAAATTATATAAAATAACCTTGTATATGTTCTAAAACTATAAGGATTTGAACCTGTGGTGTCTAAGGATTTTGATAATGTTTTTTTTAATATTTGATAAAACCATGGCTAATAAACATGACCTGGTTTCTCTATACAATATATTTTAGGTAGAAAATTTATTAAATGTAACAACATAATCCTTTCCATGGTTTCTTTTCACAATCAATTTCAAATAAAGAGTTATTAAAATTTCATATCATAAAACATGACTTGTGACTCTTTTCCAAATCATGGTTTTTCAGAAGGAAATAAAATTTAAATGAACCAGAAGAATTCTTGGTTAGAACCACTACATGAAAAATAATATTTAACGATTCTATATTTTTCGATAAGAAAAACCATGACATTTTTCAAAAACCACATTGTTTTAATGAAAATTTATATAAACCCTATCATGGTTACAAAATCCATGTTCATTTTTTTTATAAAAACACTAAACTGGATTCCATTTTTCAATCATTATATTACTGAGTCTTCACCAACACTCACTTTGATACCACTAGAAGATTTTTTATGAAATCTCTATATCCAAGTGCAATAGAGGAAAAAACAAAACACAACTAAGATATTGACAATGATAGGAAATGATAAAATTAAATGAAAAACATAAATAATTTTATGTATTGAAACTATAGGTTGTAATTTGGATTTTTTGTTAATTATATTTAGATAGCTAGAGATATTCTCAAATAATAAACATGATTAATAGAATTTAGGGAATAAGAGGTTGACATTTCTTGTTAACTCAATGGTTATATGATGGATAATGAGGTTGGATACCATACATGGGAACCACATTTGTTTAATAATTCATTGAAGTAAATGGAATTTAATATATGTTTGATCATGATATATCTTGTGAGAAAGTATTGAAACCAATATAATGGCTATAAAGAGCAGTGATAATAAAGTCACCTTTATACTTCAACATATCAAGGTCATGTCATGAGAAGATCAAGACTTAAAGTGTGATGATATATATCATTTATAAGAGATAGATGAAGGATACTATTCCTATTCTAGAATATTGTGGTAGTAGAATCAATGTGAGATTGTTTGGAAAAGGCTGATGTAAGTTTTTTGAAGGAAGAGAATACCACATTATAACAATAGTTACTACACCACAATAGAGTCTAAAAGAAATTAAATAGAGGTTATGTAAGAAAAAATCAAGGGTAGGTTGGATGGATATGTCAAGGAATATTAAACCAATCCACAAGGGGTATCACATAATATTATCAAAGAAATCTAAAGGAGCTTTGTTTTATTAGGCCAACCAATATTTATGAGTACCATGGAGTTAAAAAGGGTATTTATCCCTGAAGTATGAGACCATGATGCAATTAGTCTTATATAGGATGTAAACTCAATCTATGTAAAAGTAAATTTTAGTGCATCACAATGAAATAAGTATCATCACGACATAATAAAACACACATAAGATTAAAATGAATGATGAAGTAAAGACTATAGGATAAAGTCGCACTATTTTGAGAGTCCAGGAAAAGTAGTTTCAACACTGGAATATGATAGAGGAAAGAATCATTCCATAGTGTATAAAACATACCATGAGTGGTCAAAAAATTACAAGGACTATGTTGTGATATAGTGTTTGCACTATGTGAGGTGAAATTATAGTAGAAAGTTAGAAAATACATTAGATGAGGAAGTAGTTCTTTGATACATGAAGAATAGGCCATTGAAATCATGGAATATTATCACCAATAGACCCTTAAAAGGTTATGGTGCTCTGCTAATGTGTATAGCATCACTCGGGTCAAATCCTCGGTGATGATACATTTTAATAGTCAATTGTTTTTAATTGATTGTATTTTGATTGGGGGATTTGTTTGAAGAGATTAAATAAAGTGATTAATGGTTGGTTTTTGATTTAAAAATTTGATAAATATTGGGATGATTTCATTATTAGGTAGTTAATCTTGTGATATCCTTGAGCTTTGCTTTATATTGCATTTAAATTAACACCCACTTCACAAGATAACGTTGATCAGAATTCCAAAGTGCTAAGGCTTTAATCCAAGCCTTAAATTAACTTAGGATTCTAATATCAATCAAATATTGTTTATAGTAGTGTATTTGTGGTTCCAATAATCCATTTAAACCACATGTTAAACAAAACAATTCATTATTCCATGACATGTTAAGTCCAACATACACAATGTTAATTTGAAAAATATCCACTGAGAAAATACTCTCAATCACTTAACATACCAAAATTTTGACTCACCCCACTGATATATTTACTCAAGCATTTAGATTAATAGTAATATGTTTTATTATATTTATGATTATGAATTAATAAGAGAAGAAAAATAAAGGGATAAGAAAGGAGTTGTGCATCAAACACAAACACACATGAACGATGATGAGAATTAATAACTGAATTTCAATTGAATGAGGAAGAAAAATAGAAGATGGATTTTAACTAGGTTTAAACTATTTTAAGAACATTAATATTAAAAAAAATGGGGTAGATTATATTAACATATAATTATAAATAAACATGTATTAAAAAATAATTACAAATACAAACACTTAATAAATTACAATTGAAAATGAACGGAAATAACATGAAATCAAATAGAGGAGGAAGGGTCTCTCAAGTTAAAACATGAGTTTGGAATGTCTTCCTAGAACTTTGTTAGATCCTTTTTGGTTCCAATTTATCCTCCTCTATTCTCAATTTCCAAACCTTTTGAAAGGATAGGAGGGGATGTATTTATAGCCCAAGGTGGTGGACTGTATGCATTCCAAAACTACCCCTCTACTTGGGTCGATGATTTGGACATCTAGACTTCTGAATATCGAGATATATATTTCTTCAAAGTTGTTGATAATAATGTTTTACTTCTACTATAAAAATTTGGAGGAATTTGGAATTATTGAGAAAAAGTTATGACGGTTTTAGTAAACAATTATAATCTGTCCATTTCAATCCAGACTTTTTAGAAGGAAGAAATGTGAATGGGTTTATCAATAGGGAGATACCTTCAAATCCAAGCACTTTACTCAAAAAATTTTCCTTCCCATATCTTGTATTTCACATTGTAATATATTAGATAGATTGGATGTCTATATTAGGATAAAAGTCATGAATACTGTAATAATTTTAATTACCATATAGAATGGTGGGATGAGTTTAAATGAATCAGTTGGGCCCCATGTTTTTGGGATTGGTCCTTGATATTTTTATCCAAGATTCCTTTGGATAATCACGAACAAAATCTGGAGTATAATAAAATTTAGTCTTATGGATGGATCCCAGTAATTCAATTATCATGGCTGACCCAGTTTCGTCACAGATTCTATGGACCTTTTTGTGTGGACCGTGCGGCCCTTCAAATGGAAGAATTAGCCCAAGATCCCTTCTAATGAAATTTTTTATATTGAATGTGGAATCTGAAAAATAAGAACCATTAAATTTTGATAAGTAGGGTTGGAGGTATAAATAAAATAGTAAACTAACATCGATTGGATTAATTCAAATAATGCTCAAAAATCACATTTAATATTTAAACATTAATATTTCACAAAAAATATTCACATTTCATATAAAATCAGTAAAGGTAGAATAAAAAAGTTGTGAAAATATTAATAACATCAAATCCTGCACACTTAGTCTTGTACATTTCCTCCTGTGAAAAAAATATAAAAACATGACAAAATCATTTTCACTCACCAACAAATATTAAAATTTTGTTTTCCCCAATCAGGGGAGGTTTAGACAATTTCATTCATCCATATTGAATTCCCCCACAAGTTGTTTCAGGAAAAATTTTCAAAAAATAATTCATTTTTTCATTCTAAAATTTAGAAATGGAAAATGGTGGCACATAAAACTTACTCCTCTCAAGATGATAAAATTAATTTATGGAGATTCACTCATTCACCAACCAAAAGTAAAAATCTTAGAGTTTGTAAGAGATCTTAGCTTCCACTCCCTATCCTAATGTGAAAAAAATCAAGAGGTCTTTTTAGGGGTTTTTCTTGTGGCTATGGGATAGTTAGAAGATGATATCCAAAAGATAGGAAAAGGGTGTAAAACACCAACATGGAAAAATCAATGCATAATTTTTTTTAAATGAGACATTAAAGGAAATGGAAACACATATTTACTAGGGAATGAAAATGTTATATAAGACACAAAAGAGGAATTAAATTTGAAGTGGATGAGAATATGAAATATTTACAAACCACCAAACATCTCCCAATAACATTAGTGTTCTTTTTTTCATTTTTTGAAAGTTGAAGTCGAAATAGAGCTCACACTCATTTCCCAACCCATGGTTGATCTCCTCTTGACACTAATTGTAATAATTATAACAAGATCAAAGGATTAGGAAGAGTTATTTTTTACCCACCCAATACACAACCCATTCTTATTTTCATTTTTTCATTTTTTGGTTTTTTATTATTTTTTTGAAAACTTTTCAATATCATTTATGCAATAAAAAAATATGTATATTCCTAAACCCCACTGAAAGAAAACCTCTCCTAGACACTTAAATTGATTCTTGACCTCAAGCATATGATAACATGGTGAAAATAAATAAAAGGGTACCCAAAATGAAATCCATTCTCCCCACAATTAAATTTCATAAAATTATGTAATGAAAATTAATGTTGATATTGGGTGGGATAAGGTATTGGGATTATAATGTGGATATCAAAGAAAAGGTTTTAATTGGCTCGAAGGGGATTTCAAAATGAGGATTAATGTATGGTTAATGGGAGGCTATTTGGATATTATAATTCTCATGGGGTTTATAAAATGCCTTTATCATATTAATGCACACTAAATTAAGAAATTCAGCTCAAAGGTCCATAAACTCAAGACTCACAAATGGGGGTAAAAATAAACATTTTGAAAATATGGCCATAGGTGGCCTTGTAATGAAAGATGATGTTTTTACTCATTATTGGGGAAAATTATTTTCCAAATCAAAAATGGAGCATTTGAAATTTGTTGGTTTTGACACAATATTATTTATCCAAATATATGATGAAAACAAAATATTTTTGAGATGAAACCATGTCTTTTAACTCCCCAAAATTGTTAGAAAAAATTTCAAAAGTTGAAGGTGAGTAATCATGACTCTTGATTTTCCATATTTTTTAAGTGATTTTTATTATTGTTTTTTAGTTTTGAGGTTTTTTTATAAAGACACACCCACAAAAAAGAGTAAATAAAAAATTTTATGAGTAAATTGGTAAAAAATTTAAAGAGAGGGGAAGAAAAAGAAAGAGGGAGAGAGAAAGGTAGAGATAGAGGGAGAGTTATAGGGAAATAGTTTCCCCCTGGTTTGGATTTGGTGGGTCGTCATCTCCATCCAGTGGTTTGTTTACTTTAGAAGTTATAGATTCGATGGAAGTCGATGTTGTTCTATGATTGTGTATCCTCGCATAGGGAAGCTTTAACCTATTTCCATTAACCGTGAATGTCCTTTTTGAAGATTAGTCTTGGAATTGAACTTCACCAAATGGGTAAAAATTAGTAATAAAAAAGGACCTTCCCATCGAGAATTAAGATTACCTAGGTAAATATGAAATCAAGAGTTGAGGAGAAATACCTTTTCACCTTCATGTAATACCTTTCATAGGATGTGTTTGTCATGGAGTACCTTAGCCGTTTCTTTGTATATATTTGAATTCTCATAGGAATCAAGTCGAAGCTCCTCTAGTTCAGCCAATTGCAACAATCTTTATTCACCAGATTTTTCACAATCAAAATTATAGGTTTTCACAGCCCAAAAAGACTTATGTTGGATTTTAACTGGTAAATGACATGATTTAACAAAAACAATCCTAAAAGGAGACATCACAATGGGTGTTTTATAGGAAGTTTGATAAGCCCAAAGTGCTTCACCAATTCTTTCAAGCCAGTCTTTTATAGTGGGTTTTACAATTCTATCAAGAACTATTTTGACTTCTTTATTAGAAATTTCATCCATGCCATTTTTTGGGGGTGATATGTAGTAGAAGTTTTATGTAAAACCCCATTATTTTTCAAAATATATTCCATGGTTCTATTACAAAAATGGGTTCCTAAGTCACTTATCAAGGAATGTGGTGTGCCAAATCGGTGGAATATGTGTGTCTTTATGAACTCACTAATAGTATGTGAACCATCCTTTCTAATGGGTTTGGCCTAGACCCACCTTGAAACATAATAAACCACAAGAAGAATGTATGAGAATCCATTGGAAGAGGGGGAATGGTCCCATGAAATTTCATCTCCAAACATCGAAGATCTCACTGAAAATTAAAGGCTTTTGGGGAATTTCATTTCCCTTTAAAATTGTGCCAAAATTTTGGAAATTGGGACATGACTGACAGAACTCATGTGAGTCCTTGAAGTGTGATGGCCAGAAGAATCTAGAGTCTAGGACCTTTTAAGAGGTACTTTTTGGTCCAAAGTGTCCACCTTTAGGAAGTGAGTGACATAATTATAAGATGGAGGAATGTCCATCTTCATTAACACATTTCCTAATTACCATGTCAGCCCCAGTTTTCCAAAGTTTATTAACATTCCAAAAATAGAATTTTGAATCACTTTTCAGCTTCATTTTTTGTTTTTTTGAATTTTTTTAGGAAAAATACAAGCAACCAAGTAGTTTAGAATTGGGGCATATCATGGTAACTTGGGAGTGAGAGATGAAAGGTTCTCAGTGGGGAATTCAGGATCAATGATTTCTGAATGAGAAGAATTAGAAATTCTACTCAGGTGATTAGCCATAAGGTTTTATTTTCCTGGTCTATCTCTGATTTCAAGGTCAAAATCTTGGAGCATTAGGATCCATCTTATTAGCATTGATTTGGAATAACTTTCATTGAGTAAGAACTTAATAGAAAAATGGTCTGTGAAGATGATGATTTTGGCACCTAAGAGATAGCTTTAAAATTTATCTAAGGCAAAAAACCATTGCTAAAAGTTCATTTTCAGTCACATTGTAGTGAGATTGAGTTTAATCCAATTTTTTGAGGCATAAAATATGAAATGAGGAATTTTTTCTCTTATTTGACCAATAACATCTCCAACAGCTCTATTAGAAGCATCACACATCAACTCAAAGGGTAAGTACCAATCTGGGGGTTGGATTGTCGTGGCAGACGTAAGAGTAGTTTTGATTTCAATGAAGGCCCTCTTGAAAACCTCATCAAAATGGAAAGTGACATAATTTTGGAGCAACCGAGTGAGTGTGAGGTAAATCATACTAATTTTATGGATTAATTGACGATAGAAAGAAGCATGACTGAGGAATGAATGAATGTATCAAACAGAAGTGGGTTCAGGAAGTGATTGGATCACTTCAATTTTGGCAAGATCGACTTCAATACCCTCTTTTGAAACTATGTTCTCTAGAGCAATCCCATTTGCAATAATGAATTGAAAATTTTCAAAATTTAACATAAGTTTACACTTGAAACACTTTTTGAGGACTAGAGAGAGTGAATTAAAGAAAGATTCAAATAAATCACCATAAATGGTAAAGTCATCCATGAATACTTCCATGCAGTGTTCAATGAATTCAGAAAAGATACTCATCACACACCTATATAATGTTGTAGGATCATTGCAATGAACAAAAGGCATTCCCCTACATGAATATGTTCCAATGGGGCATGTGGAAGTAGTCTTTTCTTGGTCCAGAGGTGCAATTGGGATTTGGAAGTAGTCTGTGTATCCATCAAGAAAGAAATTGTGTGACTTTCTAGCTAATTTTTCTAGCATCTGATCAAGGAATGGAAAAGGGTAGTGATATTTTCTTGTTTCAACATTCAATTTTTGATAATCATAGCACACATGCCATTTTTTCTTCACTCGAGCTATGACTACCTCCCCATGTTCATTTGTGACAATAGTTTTCCCACACTTCTTAGGTACAACATGAATTGGACTAACCCATTCACTATCAGAAATTGGGTAGATAATACCATCTTGAATAATCTTGGTGATATCTTCCCTAACTACCTCAAGTATGAGTGGATTGAGTCTTCTCTGTGGTTGTCTAATTGGTTTGGATGGTTTCTCAAGATGGATGTGATGCATGCAAAGGGATGAGTTGATTCCTAGTATGTCATATAGGGTCCAACCTAAGGCCTTTTTGTTTTCCTCTAACACCTGAACAAGTTTGGACTACTTGGTTTCAGTAAGGTAAGTAGAGATAATGATATGATATGAGTGATCATGGAAAAGGAATGCATATTTTAGGTGTTTAGGAGGAGGTTTCAGATTAGTCTCATCTTTCATTTGTGGGTTAGACAACTCAATAATGGAGGAAGGGACTTCAGTTTCTTCAGATTCATTTTCCTTAATATTGTCTAAGGTGGAGCAACAGAGATCATAGTTGATGTGGTATTCAAGAGAGTTTTCAATTTCCTCTAGATTTATGGAGTCTATGAATGAAAGGTCCACATCAACTTCACCATTTATGACTTGGTTAATCATGGTGAAGATTTCACAAGATCCTCTATCGTTAGAACATGATGAACATGATAGAATGGGGTTAAATTGAATCTCATAAGTGTCCTCAGAAGCATGAATTGAGAATACAGAGTGATCATCAGATGGGTATCGCATGGCTTGGAAAATGTTGAACTTGACCAGTTGGTCACCAAATTCCATGGATAAGATGCCTAAATGGACATCAATTTTGGTTCTCACTATCATTAGGAATGTTATTCCAAGATTTAAGGGAGATCAAGAAGAGTTCATCTCACCTTCCATGTTAAGGACATGGAAATCATGAGGGAAGATAAGATCATTCACATGAATAAGGACATCCTTGATTAAACCGTTAGTACTAGTAGTGCTTCGATTGGACAATTGAATGACAACACTTGTTGGATGTAAGGGACCAAGACCAAGGTTGGAGAAGTTGGATTTGGGCATGACATTAATTGAGGCTCCTAGGTATATGAGTGAATCATTGAAGTTGGAACTTCCAATTTGGTATGGAACCTTAAAGGTCCCGAGATCTTTGCACTTTATGGGAATATAATGCTAGGTGGAAACATTTTCAATGTTCCTAAGTTGCCTCTTGTGGGTGCACAATTCCTTAAGAAACTTTTCATGATTAGGGATTTGTTTTATGGAATCTAAGAGGGGAATGTTGAATTCAACATGTCTAAACATGTTGATAATTTCAGGATCGTGTTCAAATGACTTATTTGGATTAGAAATAGATTGAGGAAAAGGAATTGGGTCCCTATGTGGAATGGAAAGAGGTGAGGGAATGGATTCATATTCCTTTTCAAGTTTCTTTTTCTTTTCATTTTCTAGGTAAACATTTAAAAGGGAGTTGGAGGTCTCATCATGAGAAATAGAAATTTTCTTTCCCGATCTAAGTGAAATTACACTTACATTACAATTAGGGTTTGGTAATGGTTGAGCTTGGAGTTAGGAAGAATTTGATTGTTGTTGCTGGCTTAGGTGGGAAGAAATTTGACCAATTTGGGTTTCAATGTTCTTGAGTATAGAATGGGTGAAGGAGGAAATATATTCTACAGTGATTTCCCATGGTTTCTTATAAGAAGAGGCTTGTCCCAGATTGGGATTACCTGGATTTTGGTTCTCGGTAAAGTGATTGTTTTGGTTTGGGAATTAGGAAGGATCACTAGGATAGTCTAATCTAGGAAGAGGAAGAGGATGATTTATCCTTTGAGGTTTAGGAAGAAAAGGTTAAGGTTGTTGAAAGTTACCAACACCTTGACCATATTGGAATTGGTTTGCGTTTTGAGGAGGTAATTGAGGGGGATGATAAAAGGGATTACCATACCTCAAGCCTTGGTTGAAGGTAGAAGATAAGGGCTCAGAGTGGGGTTGGTTGAAGTTTCTAATGAACTGACCTGATTGTTGAGGGTTGGTGTTCTTCTGAGCATATGCTGCATTGAGGTCCATTGGTACAGATGAATTAGAGGGATCCTCTTAAAGTTGTGAACATGTGCCAGTTAGATGAGATGGGGAGCTACAAATTCCATAGTTCTTGATAGTTCCAGGGAACAAAGATTATGGAGAATATGAGGTTGGGGCTTTGTATTCCACAACTAGTTGTCGCACAATACCTGTAAGTTCACTCATCCACTCTATCATCTTGTTCGGCTCTATAGATTGACTATCATTGGATTGTTTGACTTGATCATGTGCTCGAGTATGGAATTTTTGTGTGTTTTCATCCATTTTACTTATGAGATCTCTTGCAGCTACATGAGTTTTATCAAGAAGATCATCGTCACCTATGTCATTATTGAGAGTTATCTCCATATATAATAACCACTCATAGAAGTATTGGATAAAGAGTTGGTTAGGGATTTTGTGGTGTGGAAAGGTTGCCATAATATTTTTGAACCTATCCCAATACTCATGGAGTGATTCATTGGGGAATTTACAGATACCACAAATTTTATTTTGGATAGAAGTAGTACAAAAAGCAGGAATGAATTTTTCTAAGAAAATATGCTTCATGTCATTCCACGTGGTTATGGAACCAAGAGGAAGGTAGTAGAGCCATGAATTAGTAGTTTCATCTAGGGTAAAGGGAATGCTCAGAGTTTTATTTGTTCCTCGGAAACCCCTTGAGGCTTCATGGTAGAGCACACCACTTGGAACTCTTTAATGTGGAGATGTGTATCCTCACCTGCTAGCCCGTGGAAATAAGGAAGAAGATGAATCAAACCCAATTTGAGTTCAAAGTTAGCCTCTATGTTTGGATATTTAATACCAAGTGGTTGGTAATTCATATTAGGGGTAGCATATTGTTTAAGTATTTGTTCCCTAAGATTAGCCATATCAAATTCAATTGGTTGGACAAGGACTAGTTCTTGAATTATTTGATTATCCCTAATGTTCCTCCTAAGTTGGCGAAGTGTTTGCTCAATTTCATGGTCAAAAAAATCCGATGGATTGTTTGGTAGGATATAGGGGATTCAAGTAGATTTTTTAATAAAGAGAAAGATAGTTTTTTTCTTTGTGATTTTTTCTATTTATGATTTTTATGAGAAGACAAGTTTTTCTTTGTGTGTTATTCCATTTTTTTTAAAATTTTTATTTTTTTGTTATTTTTAAAATTACTAGAAACTAAAGACTACCTAATTTCACAATCCCTATTAATGAAACCATTTCAAAGCATAGAAAATTTTCACCTATTGACCGTTCAAGGTTTCAGTGCTCTGCTAATGTGTATGAAAACACTCGGGTCGAATCCTTGACGATGGTACTTTTTAATAGTCGATTGTTTTTAATTGATTGTATTTTGATTGGGGGTTTGTTTGAAGATATTAAATGAAGTGATTAATTTTTGATGTTTGATTTAACAATTTTATAAATATTGGGGTGAGTTCATTACTAGGGAGTTAAGCTTGTGATATCTTTGAGCTTTTCTTTATATTGAATTTAAATTAACACCCACTTCACAAGATAACGTTGATTGGAATTCATAAGTGTAAAGGATTTAATACAAGACTTAACTTAACTTAAAATTCTAATATCAATCAGATATTGTTTATGGAAGTGTATTTATGGTTCCAATAATCCATGGAAACCACATGTTAAACAAAACAAGTCATTAATCCATGACATGTTATATCCAACATACACAATGTTAATTTGAAGAATATTCATCGAGAAAATACTCTCAATAATTTAACATCCATAAATTTTGATTCAACCCAATGATAGATTTACTCATCCACTGAGATTAATAGTAATCTGGTATATTATTTTTATGATTATGAATTAATAAGAGAAGAAAAATAAATGGATAAGAAAGGATTTGTGTGTCGAACACACACACACACACACGAACAATGATGAGAATTAAAAATAGAATTTCGATTGAATGAGGAAGAAAAATTGAAAATGGATTTCAAATTGGTTTAACCTATTTTAAGAAAATTAATATTAAAAAATTGGGTGGATTATATTAAGATATAATTTGAAAGAAACATTTATTAAAACAGAATTACAAATACAAACACTTACGAAATTTCAATTGAAAATGAATGGAAAGAACATGAAATCAAAGAGAGGAGGAAGGGTATATCAAGTGAAAAATTGAGTTTGAAATGTCCTCCCAGGCCTTTTTAAGATCCTTGGTCATTCCAATTGATCCTCCTATATTCTGAATTTCCAACCCTTTTGAAAAGAGAGGAGGGGATGTATTAATAGTCCAAGGTGGTGGACTGTTTGCATTCCAAAAATACCCCTCCAATTTGATCAACAATTTTGACATCTAGAAAGCTGAATCAAGAGATATCTCCTTCTCAAAGTTGTATATAATTATATTGGTCGTCTGCTATAAAAAGTTTGAGGCATTTTTAATTAGTGAGAAAAAGTTATTGAGGTTTTAGTAAACAATTATAATCTATTCATTTCAATATAGACTTTTTAGAAGGTAGAAATGTGAATGGGTTTATCAATATGAAGATGCCTTCAAATACGGATACTTTCTAAAAACAAATTGTCCACCCATATCTTTTATTTCACACTATAAAATATTAGACAGATTTGATATCTAGATCAGGAGAAAAGGTATGAATACTGTACAGATTTTAATTCCCATCCAGAATGGTGGGCTAGGATTAAATGAATCAGCTGGGTCCCTTGTTTTTGAGATTGTGCCATGAAATTTTTATCCCAGATTACTTTGGATAATCAAGAACAAAATGTGGAGTATCATCAAATTTGGGATTATGGATGGAGCCCAGTAATTCCATTATCATGGCTGATGCAGTTTCGTCACAGATTATATGGGCCTTATTGTGTGGACCATATGAACCTTCAAATAGAAGAATTGGACCAAGATTCCTTCTAATGAAATGTTTTATATTGAAAGAGGAATCATAAAAAAGAAGAAAAATTTGATTTTGATAAGTAGGGAGAGAGTTATAAATAAAATTGTAAAATTACATCTATTGGCTTAATTTAAATAATGCTAAAAAATTACATTTAATATTTAAAAATTAATATTTCACACAAATTATGCTCATTTAATATAAAATCAGTAAATTGAGTATATAAAAATTTGTGAAAAATATTAATAACATCAGACATGCCACAATAATTTTCAAGATTCAAAGAGATATGAATGATGCTAGGAAGTAATCAATCTGTGTGACCATCAGAACTAGGATCTCCAATCCACCATAAATACACATGCCATAAATTCTACGCAACAGAAATAAAACCTTAGAAACCTCTCTCAACTAAGTATATTAGAATTAGGAAGACTTAACACCCTACTCACCACATAAATTCATCCCTCACACACTTAAGTAAACTAACAAGCATCTAGAATAATGAAAATACAAGAAATAAAAAAGCATAAAATAATGAAAGGACATAAGAGACTAACATGGTTTAGATAATGATTCCTATGTGCATGTGAGAAAAACTATTTATACCTTTACCATTATAATAATAAGTACAAGAGATTACAAGAGGATTATTAAGTAAAAAAGTATTTACAGGATATCAGATATCTACAATTAATGCACCTCTTGATCTTCAAAATTAACATTTAAGTCTCCCCCTTATATAGTAAGTGTCATCCATTCAATAAGGTGAACATATTCTTATAAAATCCTAATCAAACAATTATGACCACCAAAACTGGTTATACAAAACTGGACACCCTTCTACATTATTTAACTTACAAACCTTCATCTCCTTCTCATAACCCTATCAAAAGATGCTAAATTTTGATGGTTCCATTTCCTCCAAGAGAGATACTACGAACAATATCTTCACACCAATCCAATACATCTTCTGATAAATAAAATCCTAGTGAACTGAATCTAGTGAATTTAAACTAGACTTCACACTCCAACAATATCGCACTTAAATTATTATTTTAGGGAACCTTTTTAAACTCTCAAAAACATTGTAAAAGTGTGAAAAATAATTTTTTAATTATTATAATGTAGCATTTCTACACCCTCCTTCCATTAACCCAAGTACCATTGAGTCACGATGCTATCTAAAACATTCTCAAATTATCACCTTTTGAACATGTCTACCAAATTTTGGCTTTTATTTATATTCCACAACTCTATATCCTTACTCACCTATAAATTTTGGATAAAATGATGTTATAGTTAAATATTATTTTTCCATTCATGGAAAAATATATTCTGAGCCAAGTGAATTACACTCTTAATATCATAGAATAATATTTCTTCCTCTTGACTTCTTTTGAATTCCTTTAGCAATCACATCAACCAAACCATTTCCTTCCCCGCTTCCATTGTATCTATATACTTTTCTTCCATTATAATCACAGTAAGAATATATTATAGTCATGATATCCAACTAATATATGTTCTTCAATAGGTAAAAACAAATTTTGTTATTCTATTTCGGGTGTCTGGATCACCAGTAAAGTTATAATCATTGTTGACGCCTGCCAAATGAGCATCAAAAAATCTAGAAGGGAAAAAATACTCGAAGCATGGATATTATTTTCACCTCCAAGAAAAGGGTGGGGAAGGTACCCAAATAATGAAAATCATGTAATCATCAGAGGGAAAAATGATCACATGACCTTAGGAAGGTCATGAGAATAGATCATGTATAGGGAATGATCTTATTATGATCATGTGATGCCACTTTGATAAGGTCTCCTATTATTGTGAAGGTGTCCCGATTAGTGTTGATGATCATGAAGAGGATTCTAGATGAGTCCCGCCAAATCACACTAATTTTCAACTAACATACTCCTAATAATCATCCAAAAACCCTTTATAAAATAAAGTTAGAGAAAGGAGGAATCCTCATGCAAAATAGAGTTACACTTATCTTTATACGACATGCTTATATAATCTGCAAGAACTCACGAATCCCCTGGAGATATGTCGACCTTGTAACACAAGATCATGTTGGTGTGTCAAATTTATCATGAGAAGGTCCCCAGACATGATCGTTTAATCACATAATACCCTTGAGGCTCCACAAACAATAATAGGGGTTGTTCATGGAAATGCTCGCACATCACCATGAGATCCATCATTGATCGCACAATGAATCACGGACAAGGAGATTAATTGTCCCCAAAAATTCTTACATAACATTGAAATATATCCTATCCTTGTAAAATATGGTATAAAATAAAAAGCGAAAAGGCTAAAGCTTCTCATGAAGGGAAGGTATGCTTATCTCCACATGAAGGGGGTTATAAATCTCAGGTGATCACCAATGATCATGAAAAGACCCATCGACATGTCAGAATGATTATTTGGAGGGCCCCAAGACAAGATTTCTTTGTCTTGTGAAAGAAACCTCAACATGTCAAACTGATATTGTGCAGGCATCCCTCCTTGAAAAGCTTCCATTTTATCACAAAGGGCGTCTAAAAATTCCTCTTTGATCACAGGAAAGCCTTTCCATGGGCATCCTGATCTTGTGAAGACTCCTATAATTGTTATACTGACCTCATAAAATCTCTCTAACATGTCTACATGGTCAGGAAAAATCCCTTTGATAGGTCAAGTTCTAATAAACATGGAAATGTCATAACATTATCATGGTCGTAGTTATCATGCGGTGCCATGGATGACCCATGATAAGATCACGTGAAGTGCGTGATACAAAAATTCATCCAATAACTCCTACTCATATTTTAAGAGATACAGACTAAAAAAGGCAGTGTATAACTGGGATGGAGGGGCCAATAAATCCCTCTCCCTCAACACAAAAAAAAACAACTAGTGACTGCTACAAAGGATCATAATAAAGGACTTCTTGGAGCGACCAATCACATGATTGAAAAGTTATTCCACCAAGTAAAATACGAGGATTGAACTAAGGTATCATGAAATATGGACACATGATTCACATGATCACTCTACAGATCATGAAAGGGACTTATAGTGTTTCAACTAGACTGTGAAAAGTAAGTCCCACATGTCTACTGGGTCAGGCGAAACCTAAAATAAGCAGAAACTGAACAAACCTTTAGGCACATATGCAATAAAGGATAGAATAAATACTGAATAAATATATGAGACTTATGAAAATAAGGACACAATAATCTTAATTTGATTCACATGACCTACCTGGAACATGCGACAACACCAGGACATGTCACCCAAGTCATGAGAAAATCTCTTGATATGCCATTTGGTTCATGCAATGTCACTTAAACATGTCAAGAAAGATGTGTAACGCCCTCCAAGAATTACACCAAATTATTGAAAATTACTCCAAGATTTCCATCCAAATTTTGTGATTTAATCAAAATTTGTCACCAAGTTATGCAGCAACACCAAGGAATGTTATCCAAGTCTCGCAATGTCCCCCCAGACAAGTCATCTAGATCATGCAATGTTCTCTTGACAAGTCAAAAAGATATCATGCTGTCCCCCGGAAAATTCATCTAGATCATGTGATATCCTATGTAAAAGTCATCCAGGTCATGCGACACCCTCTAGACCTATCAGTTAGGTCATGAGACACCCTTAAAACTTGTCATCCTTGATCATACGATGTCCCCTAGACATTTCATTCAGATTATGTGATGATTTTTGTAAAATTCAACCAGATCATGAGATTATATTTATAAATTCCTTCTAGGTAACCGGTACATATTCATACATCCTCATACATGTCATACAAGTACCTCAGGCATGTCAGGAATACAATAAGGAAATGTCAAGTAGGAAATCAGGACATGTCAGGAAGACATCCCTGAATATGATAACCTTATCCAGTGGACATATTTGGTCATAATACCAACTAAACTATGATAAATATAATTATTTTCATAAAAATGATATGTAGGATCCCTTACTAAGTCCTAAGATCAAATGGGAACCCACCATGGTGTAAACCCCTCCATGTCTCCAAAATTCTAGAAATTAGGGCCCAATCTATCCCATAGTATTATCATTCTTCTTCATCCATAAACATATTGATAAGTCAACTGAACTATGATGCCTTTGATTCCTTCCATAAACAGGATATGTAGGACATCTTCTTAAGGCCAAAGCTCCATATTAAACATCACATAAGGGCTTCCCTAGTGCATAACTCCTGCATACATATGAGATGAGTCTGATCACTTGATATCCCTTGTTTCTCACACCGAGCATAGATCATGTGCTCTTATAGATTTTCAATGATATTATCATTCAAATCATGAATATACACCATCTACGGAAACCCTAGTGTGCAATCTCAGATAAGTGGCTTGATATGAATACCCCCATATTAGGGAATACACCATGGGGAAAGTCCCGAGGGAATGATCAAACTACGATGAATATGATTTCTATCATAAGTAGGATACACATGATTCACCCCTGAGGCTCGAGCTCAATATCCAATTCCTAAGTTCACACTCATATATATCCCTTCTGCTTGATGTTAAACTACACGGTTTCACCGAACTATGTGGGTTTTGATTCCTTTTATAAAAAAGATATGTAGGATGCCACATAAAGGTTCAATCCCATCCCTGAGATATTAATCACCCCTATATGGAAATTAACTCCATATTTCCTAGTTATATGGTTTCAAAATATAAGCAGCTACCCATTAATGGGGAATCAATAAATAACCTCATATACATATGGATAAAATCATTAATTGACCCCTATTTACACAAGGAAGGATTCAACCCTTGATCATTTTTAGGGTAACCAGTTATGTATTAGGATTAAGAAAAGTCTCACAAACATATCTTAAATCTATAAGAGAGTCCTATATTAGGTGATAATTCCTCCCAAAAGGTTGTGGTGAGCCTGACCTCCCATCCTATTGATCAATGTAAGTCCCTAAGCGTCATTGGGTTTGAAACCCTAATTAATCGCCAACCTTTTGAAAGCAGGTCTATACTCAGTTATAGATGTGGGAACCATTATGAGTTTCCATTAAGAAAAAAATGGAGAACCAGATGTGAATGATTATACAAGACATTGAACCCCCACAATCAACCATTAGGGAATGATGTATGTTGTATATTTCCACAATTCAAAAATAGTGAAACCAACATGAATCTCTCAAAGAATAAGTATGATCTGTTGACCATGAAACATGAAATTTAGTCTTGCACCACCCATGAAAATGAAAATTTAATTCCCAATTTTAAATCATATGTAATCGGGGTTCTCATGAAATAACTCCATCATCACCATGGAAAGTCCACACGAGCAGAATGGATGATGTAAGAATAAGAAAAGATAATTGTGTTACCTACGCATATCTGATTGAGCATGTGTCATGCCTATGATGATGCACTAATTAGTGAACTTGTTCCTTGATGTCTTCATGACTGTAGATACTGCTCTCACAAAGACTACCCTGACCTGAGATCATGTCTTCATCCAATGACTTTTCTATAAAATCAGTTATGGTTTCAAGCCTTATGTGTCGCAGAATGAACTCACCTGCCTGAAACCTTTAGTATCAGGTGGAAAACACAATGGTTCAATAATACCATTGACATGGTATGATCATGAACCTTGATTATTCACACAAGGGTATCCATATTCTAAAATCGATGAGTCCACATCATCCAAAAAAAGATTCAATAAAACTAGTGGTTCTCCTTTCCATCGCCAATCGCTTCATAAGATTATCTATGGGGCATGAAAATAACCACCGTCAGTATCTAATTATGGTTGATAAAGGTGTCAACTATGGCTCCCTTTCGGTTCATAAGACACTAAGGAGGGATCCTATCAACCGACGTCATCAGATTCATCCCACTGATTCCCCTTAATCGCCTATTGAGGGAACCACCCAATATATTTCCACTTATAATGCTCATGAAAAAGCATCAAATAAGTCACATCATGTTCTGAAATCTTTTTAGAACTAGGTGGGGACTCATATACCCACTTCTACTGAAGAAGCTCGCCAACATATTCTGATGGTATCCAGTGAGCAGGCACATATCCCTGCCCACCCAGAGTAAGTCTGTGGGCATATTCCTATAGTAATCATGGGGGAGGCACATATCCCTACCCCCACACATGAAGACCATTGAAATATTAAAATTGAATAAGGTGGATTAGAGTGGGATTATCTCCACTTAAATTAAAGATATCCACAAATATATATTGAAGATAGAAAATGTGCAAGATTACATTCTTGTGTACACTTTTCTAAAATGTCACCACATTCTAGATATAGCTGAAGAATTCTGCTGGAATATTCTGGAATTGGTAGAAATATTGGGATAAAAACACATTATTAGTCCCATATACAGGGAATCACAACACTCAGATCAGCATGAACAAGTGGTTAATCCAGAGTTAATGCACATTATTTTTCCTGACCATGAGGATTATTGGAATATTTTAGTAAAGGAAGAGGCTCCATACCAAGATCATATTCTTGTTACAACTCAGAATCACCAAGTGAGATAGGAAAATTACTTGGGATATTCACACATTCCCATCAAAAATACCAATGACACACTCCGAAGGCATCGTACTGGGATCATACTCCCATTCCAACTGAGGATCACCAAGTGAGAGCATCACATGCCTTAGGAAAATCTTAGATCCCTATTAAAAAGGACAGGCGACATATTCTAAAGTCATAGGATCATGCTCATATCCACACTACAACCAAGTCACACCAAGTGAGAGTAGTATATGCCTCAGGATAGGCTCATATTCCAATCAGTGAATTTTCTTGGAATATTCTAGTAGATCACATAATTTAGGATAATAACCTTACTTCTATGCCTAGGATCACTACCTTTACAAGGCGTAGGGTCAGCTCACTACTTTCCCAAGGGTCACTCCCAAAGTCTCTTTATCCTGATCACTACTGGGGGAAAGGATCAACCTATTACTCTCCCTTTTTTCACTACTCTAAAAGGGATCCACACTTAGTTTATGGACATGTAGGTCCCTTTATTTTCATGAATGAAAACATCCTCAGTTGTAGATAAATTCTTTGTTCAAGTCATTTTTTCACCCATAGATGAAATCCACTTTTCCGCATACTATTATTTTTTGGAAATTACTTTCAAAAACTATTTTAGTCCTACAAATTTTCCTTCAACCTATTTGAATTTCCTTAAATCCTTTGTGAACTGCGTTACTTCACATGGAGTGAGTGCTTCATAGTCACCTTTTTCTTCAGAAACCATCCCTACTTTGTAGATAGATGATGCCTCACAAACTACCTTTTCTATGCAGTCCCTTTTCCTTTGATAGCTATAGAGCCCAATAAAAATATTTTGTAGATTGATCTTGTGAAATACTTCACCCTTCGTGGAATCCTCCCTCACGAACTCTTCTACTTCGTGAAATTATCCCTGTGAACTACTTCAGACTTCACTGAATTCTTCCTAGAGGGATAATCTTTTCTAATGAATTTCACTATACTTAATGAAATGATTAGGGGTGTTTATAAAGGAAAATAGATCTGAAAAAACCACTAATACAAATTACCCAAAACGTTGATGTGGTATAACCTTCACTGAGAACTGTTATGAGGTCTACATTGCACCTCAATCGTTTGAGGAATATAATATCTTATGCAAAAAAACCTGTATGGATCTAGAAATTACCACCTCTCAACTGAAAATAAAGATCCTACAATGCATAGTTAGCCTCCCATTAACTATGAACCTCACACGAACTAATTTTTATAGGCAGTCCATGTAGCGTGCTTCACGGTCTTTATAGAACTAATGTGTGGAAATCTTCCTTTGCTTATTTTCCTTCACCATTACACATACCTCCTTTGTAGTCCACAAAATAAAATTTTTTGTCCATGAACTACACTTCACGGTCCACGAACTACACTTTGTGAAATACTTTTTGAAAAACCTTCCTTTTCCATAAAACAAACTCCCTATTTTGAGGCTCAGAAATTTGGAAAACACTAGGAAACTACGCCACCTTAAATATATTCTTTGACAACACCAACCATAATGATTCACAATAATCACAAAATTTCAAAAAAAAAATCACCCTAAAAACACTGAGATGATAACTTGAGGGATTCTTTGCGAACAATATCGCCCTTTGAGTTTTTTGAAAACTCTTCAAATTTTGATACCACGCTAAAGTCTCTTACATATTCTACCAAAACTATCTTCTTACGATTCCGACAGTGATATGCGATTTACTCAACATACACTCTAAGCCCACATGAGTCATGATAGACATGATAAACAAGAGTAGCATGTAAAATTCATCAATTAATGATATCATTTCAAAACTACTCATCTTATTTCATCATTAAATCTATCTATCATGATATATATCCTTTGATTGATCACATTTAGCATCATCATATTTTAAACTCCCCCTACTTCACTACTCCCCCTATCAGATTATCCCCATGTATTAATTAAGAAATTTTATCTCCTTTTCTAGCCACAATTCCCCCCTTTGTCAATAAACCCAATGGTCACTTTGTTGTGGTCTGAAATAGGGTAAAGAACACAGATCATTATATTAGAAAAAACAAACCATACCTCAAGTAAAGGGGTCCCGCATCTACACTTTTTCACGTGACAAGAGTCAACTGATCTTCAAGATCTAGTCGATGTCATTTAAATTATTCTTTGGGTAAGGCCTTTGTCAGAATGTCTACAACCTGTAGTTCTATAGGCACATGATCCAATGTCACAAGCCCTTTCTCAACCTTCTCATTGATAAAATGATACTTTATTTCAATGTGATTTATCCTTGAGTGATGGAATGAATTTTTATAAGATTAAAAACAATTGAATTATTGTAATGGATTATGATCAGATACTTCACTTCAACCCCCATATTATCAAGCTGCTACCTTATCCATAATAACTACATGCATACTTGAGTAGTCTCATTATATTCAGTTTCTGCAGTGCTCAATGAAATGTAATCCTTTTTCATTCTTATGTAAGAAATAAAAAATCCTCCAATATAGAATAAACCACATGATGTTAATTTTCTATCATCTACTAAACCAACCCAATCTATATTTGTATAGCCCAATAAATCTTGTTGAGATTTTTCATTGTACGATAAACTAAAATCCACCATTCCCTTGATATACTAAAGTACTATTTTCACTATAAGAAAGTGTATTTACTTGGGATTTCTTTGATACCATGCTGGTTGGAATATATAAAAGGCAATATTAGGTCCGGTTCCTATTATTTACAATAGACTGCCAATGATTTTCCTATATTCTGTTACATTAACTGCATTACCTTCATCATCCCATGATAGTTTCATCTAGGTAGCCACTGGAGTCTTCTTCTCTTTGAAATTATCCATTCCATTTTTTCTCAAAACCTCCTCGGTATATTTATATTGAGAGATAAATGTTCCATTCTTTCCTTGTGTCACCTATAAACCAAGTAAAAAATGATAGTTCACTAATCATTGACATTTAGAATTAACTTTTCATGAATTCTACAAACTGAGTGCATTATGCTAAATAAAATTCACAAAATATTATTTCTTTGATATATACCAGCCCCATCATCCTTTGATAACAATTATATTTTGCATATATATTGTAATAAACTCCTCCATGCTGAAAACAAAGCATCTTCAAAAACTGATCTATCCTTGAATACCATGATCTTGGAGCTTGATTAAACCCATATAACACCTTCTTTAACTAAAAAACTATGTTATCATATTTATGAATTAGAAAACCATATGTATTCTCAATATAAACATCTTCTTCCAAAACCCCATTAAGAAATTTGAACTTGATATCCATCTAGAAAACTTTGAACTTTCTTTTCACTAATATGGCTGAGAATAATCTGATTGTATCTAGCCTTGAAACGTGTGAAAATGTTTCATCAACATTGATACCCTCTATCTAGGAGTACCCTTTTCACATGAGGCATGATTTTTTTCGAATCACTACACCATATTTATTCATCTTATTGAGAAAGACCCATTTAGTGCCAATGAAATTCTTATCTATTGGCCTCAAAACAATCTACCATGTCAGATTGTTATCAATTTGTTTATGCTCTTTATTCATATCCCATACCTAGTTTTCATCTCCACCTACTTCCTCAAAACATTTAGGCTCTACCTATGATAAGAACAATGCTTGTTATAGAGACTTCATCATCCTTGTCTACACTGGAACTGTCTGGTCACCAATTATGTTCTGTCTATCAATTTGGGAAATTCTATTTGATCTTTCTATAGACACTGGTTTATGCTCATCCTTTTCATTATTTGAATCTTCTTCTAAATATACATTGGGATCTAGAACATACTCTGATCTACTTATCTATTCATCACTATCTTTTTGAGACTGATCATGTATTTGCTGAATATTCTACTAATTCTCCACTATAGTTACATCATTACTTTCAAATACCTTTCCTAGCCAAATATTGAAGAATTTATATGCTTTTCTTTTCTTTGAGTATCCAAGAAGTATCCCTTCATCTTCATGGGATTAAAAATTCTTGTGTTTCTCCTTATTCATAAAAAAACACTTACTTTCAAAGACTTGAAAGTACTTAAACATTGTCTTCTTTCCATACCATATCTAATATGGAGTCTTCTATTATTTTGAACATAATAACAATCTATTTTATGTGTATACTGATTTCATCACTTCTTATTTACTAAACTTCTCTAGAAGATCTTTCTCAATGATCTTTATTTTTTCCATGTTGTTGATAATTCGATTTCTTATCTCAACTAATCCATTTTTTATGGAGTTATTATTGTTGAAACTTGGTGCCTTATCCAATGTTTCTCAAGATAATCCTCCTCTTGTATATTTTGGAACTCCATTCCATTATCTATTCCAATCTTTTGGATTCTTTGACCCAACATCTTTTTAACTTCCCTTCGATAAGTTGTTATGCAGCTGAACACCTTAGGTTTGAGGGTGATGATTGAGACCCATGCCATTATGCTAAAATCATAAATGAATAGAACATAATATCTCCTCCCATTAACAGATATTGGTGAAATAGGTCTTCACACATCAATATGTACCAAATCAATCAATTTTTGGACCTTTCCAATTTTTCCTTATATGTCTTCAGAATGATATTCTATTTCTGACAATAATAAAATATATGAGTAAGATCACGTGATAACCTAGGGAGGTATTGAGTAGTTTCAAAATTCACTAGATATTCCAAGGATATTTGGATTAAGTAAACAAGACATTCATTCCATAACTTGTTTTCTTCTTCCTTGGATAAAAAGAACATATATTCTTTCCCACTTATAATGTAGATATTTTCTTTTGTATGCTTTCCCTATAAAAAAACTGCACCATATTTTTCCTTGATGACACATAATTTCTTGGAAAATATTATGGAATGTCTTGAGTCACATAGTTGACTTACACTTATAATATTTTGACTGAGACCTTCAACAACCAATACATCTGTACATCTAATGTATTTTCCCCCAAACTTGGATTTTCCCAAGACAATAATCTTATGGACTTCATTATTACCAAATCTTATGATATCTTCCTTATCGTACATGATTTCAGTCACCAGATCCTTATTTTATATCATATGGGAGGTGCATTCACTATAAATGATCCATATTCTAGTATGATTGGATGATTTAAATGCAATCTATGAAACCAATGACTACTCAACTCTTTTTTTTGATCAATGATTTTTTAATTCACACCTTGTATTGATTCATAGTCTTTATCTTCCTTAGAGTATGATTGATCCGCTTCATCCTGTAGATCATCAAACTGATTTTTCATTTTTAGCTTATTTTGATGATACATTGAATTTTTTATTATGGCCCCATTCATTCTTCTTCATCACATTTCTATGCATTGTCGATGAGTAGTATCTTCCAATGTACTCAAATCCTCCACACCCGAAACAGTGACCATCAAATGATGTTCTGAAATATTGAGTTTGTATGGCTTCCTTTTTTGGTCTTGTTCCCTTCAGTACCTCTTGGATATGGAAAATTCATTTTTTTGAGTGTCCCATCTTTTCTCAAAAATAACATCTCATGCGGGGTGCATTCCTATGCAGTAATACTGCATTGCCGATTCTCCCTTGGGTTCTTTGAATCTTCTAGTTATGTTTCAAACCTAAATCAATCTTCAATTTCCGAGCAAGATCTCATTGTATAACATCAACCATTACCACTTTCTATTCTTATGAAGCCTCATAATAACCTTATTATTTGGATTTTACTATTTCTTTGGTTCTCCTGGACCTCTATTCCCCACCTACATCTTTTCTATTTCCTGAATGATCTGATTTCCCAATGTTATACTAAGAGTCAAGAGTTCTTCCTGATCCTTAACACTTCACCACATACCAATGAATTACTCTATAGTTTATTCTATATGTTTGATTTGATCCTTTCTAGTGTGAGTCAAACTATCTATTTCTCTTTTCTGTTCTTCAATTTTGAGCTTGTACTCAACAACATTTTCTGAGCTCTCTTGTAACGACCCAATGTTTTATCAATGGAATTCCCTTTCTTATAATTATGTCTTATATTATAATCATATAATATTAAAATTATAACATAATAAAAACCTTATAAAATAATAATTACTAAAATAAAGGGTATCACTTGAAGTTAAGGAACATATACTGATGAAATAGTAACTTGACCATTGGAATAGTAATGTGACCCTTATGAATAGTAAACCAACCAATGTAACAGTAACCTCCCCAATGGACTCATGAATAAAATTTATCCATCTTATAAGTGACAACATGGTATAATTATATCATAGTATAAGTAAATAGATATTTTAAAAATTATTAATAAAATGTTGGTATTTTTTCTAGTCATGTATATTTAATTACAATTTTTTGATTAATTTAATAAATTAAAAGAAAATTTATTTTCATAAAATTTATTCCTAAATAATTATTTTAATGACTTATGATTATAAAATGATTTTATAAGACATTAAGTAATTTTTCAAACTATTAAAAAAGAAGTTTTAATTTTAAAATTTGTATTATTCATGTAAATAAAGATTTTAATTAAAAATTAAATTTATCATATTTGTAAAATTATTTTCATAAAATGGTCTTCATTTTTGGATTCTACATGTTGAAAAATGGTTAGGGTGAATTTTTGGGATTTATATAAAATACTTGAATTTTTTATGAATAGTGAAATGTGGAAATTTTCTGTATATATACATTATGAGTTAAATACACTATTTATAGCATCATTATTGATGTAATAACCCTTTGTTCTAACTCACATGATTTATTTACAATTTTTAGTTATAAGAATAAAGACTATTCATATTCCTGAGAAAAAATGTTAAACTAATGATTAAAATAGTGGGAAACCCCTCCTCTCCTCCACTATAAATACCACTACTATTTTCCTCTTGTATTCACTCCTCTCAAGCCTTGTGAATTTTAAAAATTCTGGTAAATTTTTACCACATCCAGTAGCCCTTGGTATCTTTAAAAGATCAAAACCTCTCCCCTAAAGAGACTCTCAAGGTGGATATATTTAAGAGGTAAATTCCTCTTTTCATTTCGTTTATTTTCATTCAAGTTCTTTTTTTTAATTTTCTTTCCACACCTAATTTCATCCAAATATTATGATAACTCTAGTACCTTACATGTAATAGAATTTTGATATGATAATTTAATAATTCATCATCACCTCTCCTTTCCCCCTCCTTTTATACTAGAAATGAAAACCCCATCCGAGATGTGTTAATTTATCATATTCAAGGATGATGTGTTTTCAATTTCTTTTACCATCTTAAATTCTGGTCATGAAAACATTTTTATGGTTGAACCAGACTATAATATATTTATTATATCTTATGTATGGTTCTTTAATCTTTTGTACATATGCTATTAATTTATAAATAAAAATGAGTTTTTTGTGATCAAAGAACCGCTAATTAACCAAAAGGATTATCATTAAAGTTTCATATAATGAATCATTTTCACTACAAATAACCAAATGAATTTTATAACCATTAATATTCTATATGTTCACTAATAACATAAAAATAAAAAAAATTATAACCATTATCATCTTACATGTTTATCCTTACATGTATATATGTAAACCAATCATGAAAACCAAGGAAACAAACGCTCCCAAATAGTGAAATTAAACCTATTAACCCATAAAAAAGGTCATGAATGAACTTAATAAGGTTATAATAAATCAATTAATTGAATAATAGGTTCTATAAATTTTATTTAATTAATTTAATTCGATTATTTAGGTCAATAAGATCAAGTGAAGAACAACTTCAGACTTAAGGTAAGGGATTCTACCCGAACCTCTATTATTCCTTCAGGTTGTTCTATATTTTTTTTACCCAAATGAAAATATCTTTTATTTTATGTAAATATTATAAATTATCTTTATATATTCCAAACTCATGTATCAACATCCATTCATAATTATCTTTTGGTGATATACATATTTTTAAGTGGTTCCCTTCTCAATTCTTCCCGATAAACAAGCCCGTTTTAAGGGAACTTCCCGAATTCTTACCCAATTTCAAGTGAACTCTATAATCTATTTTAATACACCATTGTTTTTTTAAAATCATTATTTCTAGTATGAAAATATTCTTGGTTACCTTATGATTTTATATAAAATACTATTCCCTCTATTTAAAATGCTCTTTAGCATTTTCCTTAAAACCACACTAAAATGTTTTAATGATTAAATTTATTAAATACTCTTCATACATGTTGTCACTTATGTTTTAAATCACTTACCATGATATATAAATATTTTCCATTATTAATATCCATGTATGTTCTAATTCCTTTCTTCCATGGACACTTGTATGATACACCCATTTATTATGCTTTATGACATGATTGTGATACCCATTTCTTTCCATGGATACCCTTATGTTTATGTATGATTGATTATATATGATTATGTATGTGGCAAGAATATTCATGAAAACTTTATGATGGGTGTGCCCATATAGCGGTCTAATTCATTGGGTAAAGTTTAGTCTCATGAGATGTTATGTGCAACGGTCTTGGCATTTAGGCTTGACTCGTGCTACCATGTGCAATAGTCTTGGTGGTTAACCTAGACTTGTAATCCTATATATGAAAAGAGCCTTTAATCATGATAAATTCATGTTTTATGTTGCTACCACATTACTATGACTCCATTTTTATGTGATCCTGTGATTATATTTTATGATTCTATAAGTTCCATGCCTTTTTATATCATTATGTCATACCTTCTAACCCATGTGCTAAAGATTTATTCTTATGTTTATTCCCTTACTTGGTTTTTTTATCTCATCCATTTGTTTATGTTATCCCCAGGTTATCCTATGAAGATGTTTGAGCACAATGGAAGTTAGGATCTCTTTATGATAATTAAATAAATAAATGTTTTATTTCGTCCCATGTTATCAGTTTTATGTACCTAGTATTCCAAGACTCTAGACTTTACGATCCTTGGCATGTAATTTAAAGTTTAATTATGATTAAAACCATGTAATGATATGTTTAAAAGGATGATTCTCTATATATATATGTCATTGAATACTTTAGTTTTTAAATTTCTTTATTCAGATCAGACTTATCTTCTTTCTATTTCTATATATAAAGTTTGGCATCACGAACCACTTTGTTGGATTTATTTATTTCAGATCTCTAAACATCTATTTTCTCAAGATAAGATTCTAATTTGACCTAAAGGTCAACTGTTATGTTTAATTCTCCTTATTTATTGTCTCTTTCTTCCTTTTTTTGGGAATTTCAGAAAACTACCACCATATCATCTGGTTTAGGATCATTGCAGTCCTCCAAATCTTCTACCTTGTATTATTTTAAACCATCATCTTCTTTTGAAATTAGATTATTTTTTTGAATAAATATTTCTTACCTTTCATGTAGGATGAATAATTCTTCATAATAATTTTTAATTAATACTCATCATCATCTTGAAACTTCTTAAGAAACCTCACTGTAAGATGTCCAACCTTTCCATATCAAAAGCATGTAAGTGGAAGTTTCCCTTTGAACTTTCTTTACCCTCTTCATAAATTTGATGAAATGAATGACATGAATTCATTTGTATTTTCTTCTTCCATACCATCTCCAATAGTGAGCTTATTCATGGCCTTGAATGCCACTTCTTTAGACTTCCCCTATTCCACAGGCTCATTATCATCATTTCTTATCTCTTAATAAATAAGAGTACTGTACAAGCTATCCAAGGTCAGCTTTTTTGGATCTTTATCTTCTAATATAGAAACTTTAGTATTGAAATGAGGTGAAGTTCTTCTCAATTTTTGCTTAAAAATATTTACATATTCAATAATTTCTTCAAGATCATGCATTTATCCCAAAATAACATTTACCTGATCAAATAATGCATCAAAAGATCATTATAGTACATTATGAGATCCTCATAATTGTTCCATAGAACCTACAACGTTGCTTCTCTAACTTTTGAGTCACCCTCATAAATATTCAAATACTTTTCCCACATTTCATGTGATTAGTTACATGACATCACCTTCTTATATATTTCATCAGATAGAGATACTCCTAAGGAATTGATTCCTCTGGCGTCTACATCCAATTCCCTTCGGTCATATTCTGATAGAGCACCACTATCGATATTGGAAAACATTCCATGCATTTCTGCTGTAAATACATCCACTCATAATGATAAAAAATAGTACTACATCTGATTATTCCATAATTGAAAATTTTTTCCATCTAAGATTGGAATACCTTTGTGATTGAAAACCTCCATTTCTTATACTAAGAGAGACCACTAACATTAAACCTTGTGTTATGATACCAATTATTATCCCAACAAGGTTAAATACCTCTAGGGGGGGGGGGGTAAATCAGGGTCTAACAGATTAAAAAAACATCCCTTGCAGATCTTGTTTTGTAGTTAAACAAAACAATCTTATCTCCTTATCCCATAGAAATGTATGAATAGAAACGAAATCATGAATGAGACACAGCAATTTTACTTGGATAACCCTCACTGGGATATGTTGAAGGACCATACAATAGTGACATGATGATGTACCAAATCCACTAAGTCTCACTACCAAAATACAAGGTTTGTGCTAGATAATTTCTATGCCCAAGCTCACAGCCTTTACAAGGTTTAGGGTCAGATCACTACTTTCCCTAGGGTCACTCCATGAGTTTATTTATTTGGATCACTACCGGTGGAAAGGATCACCTTCTTCCTCTTCCTTTTCTCACTTCCCTGTAAGGGATCCACACACAGTTTATGTACATGTAGGTACCTTCATTTTCATGAATGAAAACATCCACAGTTTTAGATATATGCTTTGTTGAAGTCCCATTTTCACCCATATATGAAATCCACTTCTCTACATACTGTTACTTTACAAATATTTCTTTTATGAACTATTTTATTCCTTCCATGAACTATCATACATCCTCTATGAATTTCCTTTAATCCTCTATGAATTTCATTTCTTCACATGGCGTGAGTGCTTCATGATCACATTTTTCCTTGCAGACCATCCTCGCTTCACAGATGGATGATACCTCACAGACTACCTCTGATTTTCAGTCCCTTTTCCTTTTTAGGATATAGATCCATGAAAACCTCTTTCATGGACTTTTCCTGTGAACTACTTTAGCCTTCATAGAATCCTACCTCACAAACTCTTCTCCTTCGTGGAATTCTCCCTCGAGAACTACTTCGGACTTCACCGAATTCTTCCAAGAGCAGTGATATTTTCTAATGAGTTTCTCCCTACTTAATGATCTTATTTTGGGTTTTTATATAGATAAATATATCTATAAAACCTTCTAATCCAAATTACTCAAAACTTTATTGTGGTACAACCTTCACCGGGAACTGCTATGTGGTGTGCATAGCGCCTTAATCCTTTGCAGTGACCAATGTATTTTTCAAAAGAAAACCCATTGCAGCTCACTAAATCACCACCTCTCAACTGAAAATAAAAATCCTCCCATGAATAGTTAGTCTCCCATGAACTAAGAACCTCCTTTGAACTAATTTCACTATGCAGTCTGCATAGCATGCTTCGCGGTCCACATAACGTAGCTATACAGAAATCTTTCTTTGCTGATTTTCCTTTTTTTCACATAACTCATTTTTGGTCCATAAAATATGTTTCATGGTCTGTGAACTGCACTTTTTAAACTCCTTTGAAAAAACCATCCATTTCTATAAAACAAACTATCGATTTTGAGGCTCATAAATTTGGAAAAAAATGGGAAATTGTGCCACCTCAAATATCTGCTTCATCAACACCAACCATAACGATTTGTAGTCATCTGGATTTTTAAACCAACAAAAACACCCCAAAAACATTGAGATGACAACTTAATTTATTTTTTCCAAACAAAGGGAAAAGTTGTAAGCTTCTTATGAAGGGATGATACGTTGATCTTAACATGAAGGGGGTTATACATCATGAACAATCACCACTGATCACATGGAGACCCCTCGACATGTCAGTCTGATCCCATTGATCCCCCCTTGATAGGACAAATTTTTCTTATGAATTACCTCTCGACATTTCAGACTAATCCCATAGAGGAATCCCTTGAAAATTAACCTTTATCTCATAAAGGAAATTAGACAAGTCATCTTCAATCAAGTAAAATCCTTTCCACAAGCATATTGATCTCTTAAAGACTCCTAAACATGCTATACATACCTCGTAAAATCTCTCTATCATATCAACATGGTTATGAAAAATCTCTTTGATCAACTGGAGTATAATAAACATGGAAATGGACAAAAATTATCACTGTCAATTTCATCATGCGACACCATGGATGATCCTCAACAGGATCATGTGTATAGTGTGATAGAAAAATCCATCCACCACATCTAGCTCATATTTTGTGAGATAAACTCCATGAAAGGTGGAATATAACCAGGGCGGTGAGAACTATAAATCACTCCCCCTTAGTACAAAAAACACACACATGATGTGAGACTTATATATGGGAGCGCATGAGCAAACTTATCAAAGCTGCCAATTATGTGACCGCAAAGGTCTTCCACTAGGTAAAATATGGGGAATGACCTAATGGATCATGAGGCATAGATATATTATTTTCATGATCACTCTATAGATCATGTGAAGGACTTATGGTGTATCATCTAAATTGTGCGAAGGAGGTACCACATGTCAACTAGGTCACATGGAACCTAAATTAAGCTGACAAAAGAAAAACCTTGAGGCAAAAATGCAATAAAGGATGAAATAAATACTGAAAAAATATGAGATACTTATGCCAAGATGGATACACTAATCTTCATGTGCTTTTCATGATGTATCCAGATCATGAGACAACACCCGGACATGTCTCCCAAGTCGTACGACACTCTCTTGACACGCCATTTGGATCATGTGATGTCCCTTGGACATGTCAAGAAAGTCATGTGTCACCCTTTGGGCATAACACCAATGTCTTGAAAAGTACTTCTGGATTTCCATCCAAATCTTGTGATGTCCTATAAACATGTCACCCAAGTTATTCGGAACCACCATGGATTATCAATCAGGTGCCATGATGTCCCTCAAACAAGTCAACCATATTATGAGATTTCCTCCAGACAAGTCATTCAGGTCTCACAATGTTCTCTAGACAAGTCATCCAAGTCATGTGACACCCTCTAAACATGTCATCCAGGTCACACAACACCCCCAAACATGTCATACTTGATGATGAGATGTCCCTCATACATTCCATTCATATTGTGCAATTTCATTCTGAAAAGTCAATTGGATCATGTGATTGTCTTTAGGCATGCTATCTAGGTAACTAGGACATGTCCAAACATACTCAGAAATGACATACATGCACCCAGGGAATGTCAGGAAGATAATTAGGATATGTCAAGTAGGAAACCAGGACATGTTAGGTAGGTATCCCGAGACATGATTACCTTGTCCAGTGGATATATTTAGGCATACCCCCAACCGAACTACGGTAAATCTTATTCCTACCACAAACATGATACATAGGATGCCATCTTAAGGTCCAATTTCAAATGAGCACCCACCTTAGTGTAATCCCTTCTATGTCTTAGACATTCTAACCATCGGAGCCCAATCTCTCCCACAAGCTTATCCTTATTACTCATCCATCAGCGGATTTAGAATCTATCTAGACTACGATGAATCTAATTCCTACCATAACTGGGATATGTAGGATTCCTTCTTATGGTCCGAGCTCTATATTAAACACCCCATAAGGTCCAACTTAGTATGTAAGTCCTGTATCCATATTCAATTAGATCAATTAATTACCAACCCTTGTTTCCTAAACTATTCATAGCTGACATGGGATTATGTATTTTCAATGATCATATCATTCCCCTCACGAATCTTCACCAGCTAAGTAAACATTAGTGTGTAAGCTCAGATCAATGGCATGATATGACAACCCACATATAAGGGAATCCAACTTAGGGAAATTCATGAGGGAATGATCTAAGTATGAAGAACCTTATTTATATCATAAATAGGATACGTAGGATGCATCCCTAAGGATCGATATCAATATCATGTTCTAAGTGACCACTCATATATTTCCTTTCCACATGATGTTAAACTTCACAGTTTCACCAAACTACATTTTTTTATTCCTTTTATAAATAAGATACATAGGACACCTCAGGTTCAATCCCATACTCAAGATATTAATAGCCTTTAAATGGCAGTGACATCCAGAGTTTCTGGTTATATGGCTTCAAAAAATAAGAATTTACCCATTAATAGGGAATGAATGAAGAACCATAGATACATATGAATGGAATCATTAATATACCTCTCTTTACATAAGGAAGGATTCAACCCTTGATCCTATTGTTAGGGTAATAGGTTTTTTTATCAGGATTAGGAAGAGATTCACAAACATATCTTAAATCTATAAGAGAGTCCCTGAGTAGGAAATAACCCCCCCCCAAAAGGGAGTGATAATCCTGAACTGCCATCCTCTTGACCAATGTGAGTCCCTAAGCGTTGTTGGGTCTGAAACAAAAATTGAACACCTACCTTTGGAAAGTAGGTATATACTCCATTATGGATGTGGGAACCTTTGGGTGTTTCCTTTAAGAACAAAAATGGTGAACCTAACCCGAATGATTGTAGAAGACATTGAACCCCCCAGAATAAACCATCAGGAAAAAACACATGTTTTATATTTCCATGAAACAATCATTATATCCATGAAAATGATCGTATGTCCCATAACATAGATTTTCATATTATGTTCCTTTCATGTATTGAAGGATCCATTTGAAAACCCCCCAGTATCCCTTTCTCAAATTTTATATGAATTGAATTACTACTCCCACTAAAAATGCAATGTTCGGTCATGTGAAAATAATAATATACTTCAAACTTCCCACCACAGATTCATAAGAAACCTCTTACATGTATGCAACTTCATTTTCTAATACTGGGGCCTATAACTTATAAAAATTAAGGTGTCTGACCAAAAAAATCATGTCTGTCTTGCATCTGGTCATTCAAAATATTTCAAAAACCTTCCAGATATAATCCTTTTGAGATAAAACCAAGGTTTTTTCTCTATTATCTCTCTCAGTATTCATCCAAAAAGTCTTCTTGTACTATCCAAGATCTGTCATCATAAACCTTCCAGAAAAATATTTTTTCAGCTTCTGGATCTTTCCATTATCTAGTATATATTGAAATATGCCATCCATATACAAAAAATATGATGAATTTCCCATAATACCATTTCTTTCAGTAAAAAAAAGATTTTTATTTTACCTTTTGAATCCTTATTTCAAAATGAATGCATAAAACTTCTGATTCTATTATCTCAGTGCTTACTTTAAACCACAATGACTTTTATTCAATTTAAAATCCAAATTCTAATTTCTTTATTTTGTGAAACCTATCAGTTTCTCCATATAAATTTATTCCTCTAAATATCCATGAAGGAAAGATGTCTTTACTCCCTTTTGTTCTAAGTATAGATATTACGATACTATCAAGCTCAAAACTATCTAGATAGTTTAATGTTTAACTACCGGTGATAAAAACTTTGAGAAATTAGTTCATTAATTTTTTTAAAACCCCTCTTCCACCATTGATTCCTTAAATCATTTCTTTCCATAATCCAATTATTTAAATCAGAAAACCCACTTATTTTCAAGTTCTATCTTACCCTATGGTAACTCTTTCTACTCCCAAGTATCATTAGAATACAATTATTGCATCCATTAATCCCTTTTTATTTCTACTATTTGTAATCATTAAGTGTGGATGCCTTATTAAAACTCTCTCATTCTATTACATCCATTAGAAGAAGAAATTATATGTCATCCCCAAACCTATGAAATAGTATTATTCCTCTAGTTGATATCTTTAACTAAATTGGTTGTTATAAACTGATTAGATCCACTCTAACTTCTAGATGCCTAAGATCTAATGCTCCCACTGAAACTTCAACTATCCTTGAACTTTCTAGAATATTTTCCATTTGAATCACATACATACTTTTTATACTTCTATATGAGTTATTTGGAACTTGATCCCTTTCATTCTTCCTGATAAAATCAACTCAAACTTTTATAGTTGATTTATTTCCCTCAAATTTTTATCCACAAAGTTTCTATCCTTCCATAGAACCTTCTAATTGAAGTGAACATTTAGAATCTATATGACTTATAAATTTGCTTTATCCTATAGTTGAAATAAAAAAAATTCATCTCTATACCCAATAAGAAAATATTCTTTGATCTTTTCCTTGATCTTGTATCAATCCTTGGAATCATTGTGAACATATAACAAACTTCTAAAGTATTTAAGGTGGCTTAATTCCAATATTTTACCAACCATATATCCTATGAAAGTTCCTGAAAAACTACCAATGCTAAATTCTTGTTGATAACGTATGTTTCTGTGTTGAGTGCCTCATCCAAAATTTCCTTGGACATTCCAAAATTTAGTCTCATTCTCATATTATTCTAATTAAATTCTAATTCAATCATTTAGCCACACAATCCTACTTTGGTGTTCTTGGAACCATCTTCTAATGTCGTATCCCTTTATTTTGGAAATGCTCCAGAAGCTGTGTCAAGTGTATTCAACACCATTGTTGAAATTTAGGAATTTTAACTTCCATATGAATTCCCTTTCCACCATGTATTTATATTGAATGAAATACTGAAAAACAATAGATTTATTATTTAAAAACTAAACCCAAAATTTTCTCATAGAGTCATTAATGAAAGTTACTATGTAGAGAGCACCTATATAGAATTGGATAAAGGTGATACCCATAACATCTGAGTGAATGATTTCTAAATTATCAAATTTGGGATTCTATCCATATATGTTAAATTAAGCCCTTCTCTATTTACCTAACAGAAGACTTTAACACCTTTTTATATCCATGTGATCAAGCTTTAGTGTGCCTTTAACTGTTAAAACTTTTATGTTATTCTCACTGAGATGACTGAGTTTGAAATTCCAAACCCCAAAATATTTCAATGATGTACTTTTGAAATTTAAAATTCCATTTTTTCTTCCATTAAAATACATAGTACCATCCTTTACTCATCTTAAAACCACTATGGACCCTCATACTACTTTCCAAAATTCATCTGCAAAGATAACACCATAGATTGCCTCATCAAGTTATCCAATGTAAATTAACTTCTTCTATAACCCCAAGATATTTATAACTTAATTTAGATTCATGAAGCCCCAATTACACTTCTATATATTGATATATCATTTTAAAACTATCTACAAATATTCATAATCTTCTAAATTTACTTTCCAAACTTTATTGATACATAATTCTCCATGCATCTCTGCTCTCTTGTTGAGTGGAATGATTATCAAGAGTCAATCACCCATGAATCTATAGTAATATTTATTATTCTAAATATTGTGTTTATATCTTCTATTATACTAATAAAATTTTAGTTTCTAGGAGTTTATGTTCTTTCATATCTCTCCTTCAGACTTCTTCAATTATTTTTGATTTATCCTTTCTTCCCACAACTCTAACATGTATAACCAGGACCATCAAAATTGCAATATATCCTCTCCCATAGCCTATATTTTGATTGTTTCTTATGAGGATCTTCTGTTGAGGTGAAAATCATCCTCCTTCATTATTAAGATCCCCATTGAATGGTTCTTGGAATTCCTTATAATGAAATTATTCGTTGTGGATGGAAATTTAGATATCCTAAAATACCAAGTTAGTTTTTATGTTATAATTACTGATGGAAGTCACCATAACATACCAACTCTCAAATAGTGATGATAGTAGTAGGACAATCTTTACATCATTCATGAACTTCACCTTCACTAATTCTAGTTTCCCTTAGATCATATTGAAATTATTAATGTGATCTATTGTAGGTCTTCCTTTTGATAACCTTATTCTAAAAAAACACCACATAATGAAAACTTAATTAAGTTTCATAGGTTTCTCTTACATATTCTCTAGGTCCTTCATGAGCTCAACCATTATATTTACTTCATGGGTGTTAAAGGAATCATTCTATTCTAAATAAATCCCCACTAATGCAAGTTCTTTCCTATTAAACCTTTCCCATTCCACATTCTCCATTTTCTCTAGAAAAATTCCAGTAAGTGGAAAAGATGGACTCTTAACTAAAAGAAAAGTATGTGAAGATTATAGAGCTTGAATAAAGGTTAAAAAACTCTAATTAAATGAAAAAGATTCTTCCTTTGGTAGAATAAATTTTTTTATGAAATAAGAATTAAAATATGAAATTAGTGTAAAATGGAAATATCTTGATATATGTAGAAGATATGGAACTCAAAGGATGGTGGAATGAAATTATACTATTGCGGAAGCACATGACACACCATGGATGTGTTTTTAGATGCCTAAGGGCTTAAAGGTGGATGAAAAACTATTACAACAAAAAATTAACTGAGGAATTATTACATGTGGTATAACTTTATCTTGAGATATTTTCATTGTGCTAACCATAGAAATATGGTAAGAAATTACAACATGATAAAAGAAGAAGGATCTAAATAAATAACCCCTACTCTTATATTTAGGGTAAGATTGAATAGAAAGAAAAATAATCAGTTACATTTAAAAATAGATTAATTAGGTTTGAATAAATAGAAAATTGAGTACAATGGAGGTTTTATAAATTAGAAATGATATATTATCCACAAAAAATCTCATGGAATGAATGAAATAAAATATGGTAGATGAAGAAGAAGTAATCTGATTTCATTAAACTAAAATAGGATCCATACTTGAAGAAATATTTATGAAGTGAAAATAAGTCTGTGGTGACTCTATTGGTAATTAAATAGGATAAAAATGAAACATATATAAGTGGTTCAAAATATAAAATAAGTAAAGAGGTGAAGATTGGTGCAAGATCCATCCTTTGGAAGAGGAATCACGAGTAAGCGTGTGGGGAAAATACATCCAAGGTAAATACATGTACTAGTGGGATTTGTCTCACAATGGAGTTAAATACCAAGCTAAATAATGTGGTTAAATATTAAGCACCTATCTGAAATAGAGTGTTTAATAGTGGTGTTACAAAAAGGAGAACCACTATAAAGGCTTGGAAGTGAGTTGGAAGAAAATGTATAGTTCACCAAGATGAACCATAATACTCTATTTTAGGATGTTTTGAAAGTGACTCTCTACCCATGTTAATTATAACTATTTATGTAGTGGTGTAGATTTAATGGAGAGATATGATCCATGGGGTGATTGTGTCAAAGAAATACATGATCATAATGAAAATAGATGCATGAAATAAGTGGGGTTGGATCAATTGGAGTTCTTAATTGGTATCAGTCCTAAATGATAGTTCAAATGTTATAAAGGCCTAATATGAATCTACAAGTGGTTCCAAAGAGAAAATATAGATACAAAAGATAAATTTATAATTTTATTGATTTATTAATAAAGACAAATGATATGGAGTCTGATATGAAATATAAGAGATGTTAACGCCTAATCTAAGTTCATCAGTGGTATCAAGATTAATCTTATGATCAATAAGTGATATCAAAACATAATTCAAGTGGTATAATATCACCAATAAGGATAGGAAAACTAAAGGAAGAATACATAGTGTTCATATAATTCATGATTATTTGTTTATGATCTAATAATGAAGTATCAACTGATGTTTTTTAAGGATACTAAAATATATTGAATAGAAACTCCTATTTTTTTTATCACCAAGAGGTTCCTGATATTATAATTGGTATCAAGAGCTGTGATAATCAAGGATAAATGAAATCTAAAATTTTAATGGTTTATGGCCTCATATGGAATAAAATGAGAACCATTTACTGAAAAAATATCATGGATATCAAGTGATATCATGAGTTTATCATAACAAGTGGTATCAATTGATACAACATTTGGTATGAATCACACATTTTTTTTCTTTATTTATTATTCATTTAAATTCTTATTTAAGTGTGAGTTAGATCATAGGGTGTGTTGATAAAGTTATTAAAATCTAAAGTTGCTTAACATTTATGGAAGTAAGTGAGCGACATCGACAATATTGATGTTATTTATTTATAATCTTATTTCCTACATAGATTTATGACTCAATATGCATAGATTATTTTTTCATGACTCTTTTCTAACTGTTAAATTCACTCATTTAAGTATTTGAGAGAATTAAGCTATAATTTTAATATTTTTAAGCATAAAATAAGGTCTATAAATGTTTCTTGAAAGTGGTGTTAAACAAATTTATATGTGGTGTTCAATAATAGGATTGAGGCTATGGGTTCTTAGAGTATATGGGATGAAGTTCCACTAATGTAAAATAGAGCTAGAAGTTTCATCCAATAAGAGGTATCAATAAGTGGTTTTCTGAGAGTAAATAATCTAGAAAAAAATAAAGAATTTAAAACTATTTTGGAGGTAGTACAAAGATCCCAATTCTTATGATGAAACATTTCAAATGGTTGAGAGAGCTAAGAGTTTTGGGTGTCACCTAGTGTTATTTAAATGAGGTAGTGAAAGAGATTCATAATAAACGGGAACTAAAAAATCTCTAAATATGGTGATAAAATTATCTTAAAAATAGGGAGTATAGTTTCTGAAATTACCCTTATGAAATTCACTAATTAAGGGGTTGAAAATGAAAAGAAAACCCCGGATAATAAGACCTTTTAATTTTATTATCAAAGGGGAAGAAGGAAATTAATCATAAATCCATAAATGTGTTTATAATAATTGGATATTACAAGAGGTTATACATTGATTTTTTTCAAACATAGTTATAGAGTTGGAGATGTTTTCAATTGATTTAGATGATAAATAGAACTTAGAGAAGAATATATTGACATTACTAGTTAACCCAATGGTAATATTATGGGCAATGAAGTTTTTACCATATATGGGAACCACATTTGGTGAAGAATTCATTGATGTACATGGAACTAAATATTGTGGATGATCTTGACAAATCTATTGCGGCATCTACTCACTCCGTTCCTCCTCATCGGCTTCCTCCTCTTCATTTTTATTGTTGTACTCCCGCTTGATCATCACGTGTCTTGGAGTTGCGGCCTCTCTTCCCGCCCTCTTCTCTCTTGGAATTCCCTCTTCGAAGTAGTGTTTTCTTCGATTCTTTTTGCAGTGGCCTCGGGGTAAGATCTTGTGTGCGGTGATTTTGGATCTGGCCTTAGATCTATCGCGGGGTTTCTTCCTCTGCCTGAAAATCCCTTCTAGATATAGGTATCCTTACCCTCTTTCTCTGGTTAACTTTTTCGGTCATTGTTTCTCTTCTTTTGTTCCTTTCTTCCCCCAATCTCTCACTCCTCAGTATGCGGTCTTGACTCCTTGTTGAATCCCCATCGATTTTTCCTTTGCTCTTCCCTTCCGGTTACCCTATTTCTGACCCCACTCTCGTCCGATGTGCTAGTTTTATCAGGTAGGTTTGTGATGTGTAGGTTGAATGGTACTTGTGTCCCAGGAGCTCGACTGTGTTCGTGATGGATTCAAAAGTAGGGTTTGATGGTTCCGGGTGAGGTCGAGGTTCTTCATGGAGACTCTTCTGCTACAAAATATACCCTGGCTTCTTTCTCCCTCGTCACTCTCCCTATCAGTCTGCAGTGGTGGATTCAAGAGGCTTTTGGATGTGTTGCTTAATCGGTTGATGGATTTACAGGAGGCTTGCCCTTTTTCATCCTCTATCTTTGCTGTAGTTGTACATTTGTTATAGTTCATATCGAAGGATTGGGTTTGTTCTTCACTGGAGGTTCTGGTTTTTGGAGTTCCGTTCATTTCGTTGGTGATTTCATGATTTGCTGATGGCGAGGTTAAAGTTTGAATCTCTGGTTGGACATTGCTGGTGGTCGTCGGAGAAAAGTCAGGCAGTGCCAAGGTATGGAGGATGGAGTCCTTGATGATGTGATGTCTTAATCAACATGTTTTGGTGTTGTTTTTTGCAGCTTGTGGTGGTGAACGAGATGATGGCGACGAAGTGTAGATAGATGTAGTCGAGTCAATGCAGTTTCCTTAGTGGTGTGATTTTATGTGATGATAGTTTGAATTTTTAAACAGGTGTGTTGACGGTCTTGGCGCAATGATTTTGTTATATTTTATCATTTTGAATTTGAAATCTGTAATGTGGGATTTCTGATCATGTGACTTGATGGATATGGACTAGTTTGCAGGTTCTCACATACCCTCAAAGTGACTTTTCAATAAAATAAATATGGATTTTGTAAATATATCAAGGTCATGTTTTATGGGTTTAATAGGATCATCTTTTGATCAAAGTAGTGGAAGAAACTGATAGAAGTGCCCGATCTATCCTCAATAAATCAATATATAGTATGAAGAACATGGAATATAAATAGGTGTATGTAAAATTTTGAACATCCTATCTCTTTCAAACTAATAAAATTTTTCTTGATGGAAATAATCGCGTGAAAACCAAAGGAATCACACTTCCACAGTCAATACACTAACCACTAGGATCCCTATTCACAATGTGAGGATACCGGGAAAACAAAGTTTTAATTTTTTTTCAATAAGATGAATAATGAACAGGTTTGAAAATAGTATTGGATATGGAATGAACATATCAAAGGCACATAGCCACACCCACCAACAAAAGGACCATATCATTTATATAGGCTCCCTTTATTTAATGAAGGTATTTGAATATTGAATGTCATCACATAGCAGCTCACATATGTTATGTTAACATATTCCTATTGGGATTTAATAATCATTGAAGGTTTCAATGATTTTATCATGTATGTATATCCTAAAACAAATCAACCAATTTATCCACAAATAAAGGTAAACTGTGTGGACGACTTGGTAGTGTCAATGCATGTGGTATCCTATATCTCTTATCCATCATACATTGTAATATATACCGATCGTATGTTACGATAGAGGCATATACATGCCATATCACAGGTTTCTAATCGAGGGATATCATACAATAGGATATCATTATTTTAATGCATTTCAAAAAATATCCCACTTGTATTAAAAACCCATAAGGAATTTATGCAAAACATCACAACCCATTATGAATCTATTAAAAATATTTTGGATACAATTTATCGAACTCTATTCATTTTGGAATAACCAATTTATCTAAAATTTAATCCCTATTCTAAGGATTAAACATGTAACCCTATGTTCATTTTTATTATTGATAAAAAATATGAAATCCTAATTTCATTGATGTAAGAAAGGCATGACCTCTAGAAAAAAAACATTAGTGCTTCTCAAGATATAAAGGGGTCTAGTGTGATATTGATTTAACATACTCACATCTCCAAATAAACATGTACGCTAATATGTATCATATACATCATATGTATTCCTATATAATCCCTTTATCCATGACATCGAGTCACTACTAAACATGGAACATTTTAATATAGTGTATACTATCTCATATATTCATGATTTTATGAAATAGACTGACTAGGTCAAAAAATACATCATAAGTCATTTACCTAGTGGATGATCACATACATGTACATCATCCAAGTAGCTGACCATATCACATGTCACTCAATTAAGAATGGGAATGGGTTTCCTTGGTCTAATTCAATCAAGGTCTGAGATATATTTTCTCATAATATGAGTGGGAAAATTCTTTCTTGGTTAAGCTCTAACAAGAGAGATGATCAAAAACATACCGAACCACCCCTTTATTAGATAATCCTCAAGGATTAGGTGATAAAGGTATAAATGTATAGATTTTATCATGATAGGTATCTATTTAACCATAAGAAATGGGGATTTATTGTAATCATACGCCCCTAAGTGTATCAATGACTGCATGATATTTCATGTGATATATTTTGTCCTTCCAGTCAAGATAATAAGTCAATCCTTATTACCATATGAGTTTATTCTTTGTATCATGTATGAAACTATTTATATTGGGTATAATATTCTACTCATTATAATCCTAACATATCATCACATCCCATAATACTCTATGTTGATCATTGATTAAGTATAACTCAAATTTATACTTTGAGGGGATAATTATTATTTCACTTTATAATAAATATACATCCAATGTGAATAAATGATGGCGTGATGGTGCAATGGATTCTCAGGTGGATCGCGTGAATGTCCCATGTAAGGTGTAATTAGGTCGGTTCCCACTCTATCCTAAAAGTGGCTTTTATGAAAATACCAAAAAATGATTTTAAGGAGGGATACATTTTATATTATTAACCTTGGTTAAGAATACCTAAAAAAACCAAACATAAGATCCTGTTTAAAATATCATATATGATAAACTATGAGATTATCCTTATGTTTTCTATACTTTCATGGGTTTTTTAAAACTCATTACATCTTGATATAATTTCCTTCACATATCTATGTGACCACTTTATAAAACCCTCCCAATAAACACTTTATTTAGTAACATCTATGAATTAAGATAGTTTGAATAATAGTGATATTTAGGAATCCTAATCCTAATGTTTAACTCCATGAACATATTAAAAATCTTTAACTTCACAAAATCAAATTATATAATGTTAATAACTTCTATTGCATACTTAAAACTATTTATAAATTCATCATCATCATTACCGGACACTTTACATCAAAATTTTCCCTTAAAATCATTTGGTAACTAATGTAACTATTTACATTAATGTTCTACTAATATACCCTTAACCTTTTAGGATATAAAGTGACATTCACTTTGTATTTTTATTGAAATTAATTTTTACTTGTTAACTTCAAACTTATAAAAGTCCAAACATACTTCTACTAGCCTCTTAGACACTATATTCTCTTTATAATATCATGCTAAGTTACACAAATCCTTTTTTGTTTATAAAATAACTCTTATTTCTTTTTGGTAGGAATATTTTAACAAATAAACCAGTTTTTCTATACCATTTTTTGGTATTCTATGTGATTGGATAATTTTCTTATGAAAATAAGACTTTATTCTTTAAAATATTCCACTGATAGTTGGTAGGAATACCTCTCCTCATATTTTATATAATATCTCTATAATTGTTTTTATCATGGATACATTTTTATCCTTTTATCCTTTTTCAAACACGTTATAGAATCAAATGAATCATAAAAATATGTATTGAATCCATTATCTCATATTATTCATAATAACACATTGTTAGAAAATAAATCTCTTATCATATAATAAAAATGATATAAATATACATATTTTTACTTATATATATTTGAGATTGATATATCAATTTACATTAAAATCAATGACGTAGAAACTCTTTGCTTAATTACTTGAATGAAAAGTACAAGATATATCAATTATTCCATTGATTTTGAAATCCTTTATATTTACAAAATATTTAAAGTATACATTTAGTATCATATACCCATCAAGATTGAATAATCAATTTCTATAACAATTATACTAGACATGGACATTACATGGAATTTCAAAAACCTATTCCGATATATAGAATAATTCCATGATATTGAATAATTACTCCTCCTTACCAATAACACCTTTAGGTTTCAATGACATGGGATAGATTCAAGAAGAAACATTGTTGGCCTTTCCAACTAACTTTTCTTATTCAAATTTTTACTCTTACCCTCTTTCATTACCAAAATATCACCAGAACCTAGACATCATATGACCAGTTCATCTATTATGAACACTTTGAGAATATAGGGTAATCATTTTCTGAAATCATTCACATTGTTATAACATTTCTATATATGAAAAAATGAATTCCTCAACCAGAACAAGCCATAGAGGATATCTTCATTCTCACTAGGTCATTTTCATATTCAATAATATTGATTATATGAGAAGAGACTAAAGTTCATTGGGACATTTTTCATATAATACCTTTGAAACCTTTATTGAATCATTATATGCTTCTATAATAATCTAGATTCATTTTTTAAACAATTTGAATAGTTTGGTTACTCAAGAAGGCATTTATCTCACACATAGAATTTATCATACTTAAGACATTTTCTTAACTTACAAGTTTTAGAAGTTTCTTACATTAAGATTCTTTTTTTCAAGGGTTAATCTCAAAGTTAAGTTTTATGATGATGGTGTTATACATATACAAAAAAAATATATTATTCTGTGTGTATCATATTTTACTTATATTTAATTCGAATTTTTAATAAATTTACTCCCACTAAAATTATGACCTCTTTTAAAATTAATCATATCCATCTATGGGACAAAAACCATATTTAATCATAAATTATATTAAGTATCATGTAAATAATCCATGATTATATATAATATAATTTTTTTAATCATATCATATATGAATCTTAGATAGATGAGTAGATAACTCTTTAACCAAATCAATCATGTAGATTTACTCAACTAAATTCCTATGATATCCCAATGGTTATGGTTTATTATCTAAGTGTAACCCAATTAAAATTATATGAATAAGGAACTTAATAGTTAGTTTCACCTCATTACTATGATTTTCTAACCCAGAATAACCATCTGAGCCAGAGTTCCACATGACCTTTGGTACAACTCCCCATACGCTAGAGGCTTATAACTATTAGAAATGTCTTAATCCATGCAACAAGTATACTATGAACTCAAATCAAATTCATACAACAAAAAAATTAAATAATATAAATACGAACAACACATTATTAGAGTATGCATAATCATATAAACATAATTCTATAATAAATGAAATGAAACATGTAGACCCACAATCATACAAACATATAATGATCTCTCACTGGTATAATCCCACATATATAAATAAAAAAGAAACAAATTACACATGGGACCTACTTCTATCACTTGGATATACCTCATCCATGTCTCTAAACCCCCTCTATCTACTCCTACTCGATCCCCTACATAAATTGTGCTCATTCTTATTAAATAGAAATATAGTTTGAACATGCACCAGAATCCCATACATGGTGTGATAAATACATCAATACAGGATCTCACCAAGTGACCCTAGTGTATTCCATCGTATTCATGTATATGTGAGAAAAAATAAACATATCATACAAATGAAAAAGACAATGTGTGTGAATTAGGACACCATGTATCCTTGTGTGTCAGGTCCCTATAGGATAACCAGGCCACCACGAAACCCAATCAAACTTTCTTTGGAGCTATTCTAGAATCCCTTAATTTCTTCTTATAGTGTTATCATACCCAAAATTTTTCCATACCAAAAAAGTTAGGGTATATAATTACCCACAACCTCAACCCACTACCCAAAGGGATAAGGTAAGGATACACATCCAAATCCTAACCCACTACCTCATCACTAAAAGGTGGGTTTGTTGTTCATGCATCGCATCATGCCATGAAGAAGTCGTATCGCTCGATCATTCCACATACACAACCCAATCCTATTCAAGGAATGGTCTAATACCATGACCTAAGAATTTTCACTCAAGGAAAGTTCCCAATTCTTACACACAAGGACTCTATCTCACCCATGATAGTCCAACCAACTCCATATCACTCATGGTGGGGACAATCCTCGTGATCCTCTCCCCAACCAGATCTATCATCTATTATAATCACACATTCTATAACATGTGTGAAATAATAAATAGGTCCCACAATCTATCACACTAGCTCATCATCCTTATGCTAGTCACTCGGACCCAGCCCCTTTCCATGGAAACATATTATCTCACTCGCTAGAGAGTCCACTAGGGTCTCTTTGACCCATCACGATCTCTGTTCATTAGTTCCATCTCTCATAAACCACAATTTAGTGACCTAAAAACCTGGAGGTTCCATCCTAAACCAACCCTCAAGTCCCTTTCTAAAACCCATAAAAATACCCCATCACTCTAGGTCCTTCTACCTAGAGACCATCCTAAGATATATTTCTCTAATCCCCTTGGGAAATCATTTCCAAGTGCCAAAAAATTCTCATGGAATGAACCAAGGTCCCATCTCACATCTCCGAATGGATACCTCTTAGACTATCACACGTCTTCTCTCCCCAAAGGAATCATTTTTCTCACAGTCCTTGCCAAGCCCCAAACCACCTTCAGGAGGGTGTCACTCACTTAGAGTGAGATGAATGGTCTATGCCACCCTCTATTCAATGAACCCTCCTTTAATCTTCTAAATATATTTTTTATAAGTTTTAAAGTGTTTCGAGGAATGTTAGAGGTGTTTGGTAGGCTATAATTGGAAAGGTATTGACTATTGGAGCTCGTAGGATTTGTAGTATGATTGTAGATCCCACCATCTCACCGATGGAGCCATTTGAGGCCCAGTAAGACCAATGGGTTATATCAAGTTTTTATTAGAAACATGAACTCTAAAAAAATTTATCACTCCCTCATACCTTACTTGACCCCTAAGACCCTTGGATCTCTCTCTTAGAAATTTTGGGCTCTCTTTTCTCCTTTCATATCCTCTCTTCGATGTCCAGACAATAGTCTGATCCAATGATTCCAAATATGGTAAGTTAAATCTTGATCTAAATCTATTAAATTTTCATTTACATGGTCAAAAAATTAGTTCTATGATGTATTTATTGAATCTATAGGTTTTGGCATGGTCTAAAAACAAAATTGTTGGTATTTGATAGAATCGGCACCCAAATTCATGGAATTGGCATATGTGAACTATTTGGATTTAGAGGCTTGTTGGTAATAGATCTTATAGGGTATGTATAACATCATCCCAAACATGGTTTTGGATTCTATTAAACATTGATCCTATAATTATAATCATGGTTGAATGATAATGGTTCTAGGATTTTGAGTGGTGCAATTAGACTCAAACAATGACCCTTTTCGTTAGAATATTATTTCACTTATGGTATGTAGTTCCTGTTATTAGCACATATTTATATGGGTTCTTAGAATGTTTTTTGGCATGCATGTGTTAGCCCATGATACCTAATATTGATGTTGATCATATGTGGTGTGTGTGTAGCCTTGTGAGTCCTGTGATTGATGTTTCCTTGTATATGGATTTGTGATGGTTGTGAATCTTGCTTAACATGACTAATATTTGATCTATAATCCTCTATCTTGTATTTAATTTACATTTCATCAGTCTTCTACAGCTGTATATACAGGTTAAGACATATGGAATATCCCTTGTGGGGTATGTGTCATACATTTTTTTTCATGTATGTGGGATATCCATTCAAGGGGGATGTATCAAACATGTTTTTTAGACTATCCCATTGATGGGTTGTTTCTGGAAGTTGATTGATATTCCTTTCAACATGGAGCTGAATTAGGTAGATATTGTAACGCCCCAACCCCAGTTACCCAGAGTCGGTGCATTATTACATAACATTGGCATGATCACAAGAAAGATCAAATATCAAAAGACCAATTAGTTTAGTAGCCTTGGAAACACTAGATACTTTCATAAAGTTTTAAATTACATCATAAAATGAAAACTACAAAAATATAGTCTCCATAGTACAAAATCTTATACCCTCATACTATCCCTGCAGGTCATTCATAAATTACTTCTTCACATCATGGGAAAAATAAAGCATAGAAAAGGGGTTAGATCAAATGCCCAGTAAGGATAACAATATAGCAGAAACTTTCATAAATAAGAATAAACATTTAAGGAAATGTATAACTAAAACAAAAGCCTTTTAAACTTGAACTTCAACATAGTATGGCAAAAATAAAATGAAATAATTCCATTTACTTATTCACATGGATATTCTACTAATCGAATAATCACATGCAATATCAATAACCACTTTCATAATGATGGAATGCATAATGCCAGACTATCATAACCACATAGTCAAGGCCTCGTGCCAAGACTACAAATAAGATTTTGTCAAGGCCTTGTTCCAAGACACTAGTTTGTCTCATGAGACCTATCGATGCATTGAGGAGCTATATCGGGCTCCTCCCGTCACATATTAAGTCCAATGCATTCCCATATGAAAAGGTTTAAACATAACATAAACATTTATAATAAAACTAGCATACAAAATGTAAATATTTCATCCATAAACCATGAATGGTATAATAATAACACATCCATAGTCAAACATATCACAAAAACTTCAATACAATATAGAAGTTTTGTATCATAATAAATCAACTTCAAATAAGCGTAAAATCCATCAAAGGATGTTGACATAGATGAAATCAAAACTCTTTTTAGAGAAATATATCTTTCTCTTTTTAAATCATTTAAGAGTCATATATTTATAAAATAAAACATTTTCTTTGAAAATATTCTTATAAGATTGTAAGGTAAGCTTTGATGATTTTTTAACGGTGGAAAATAGCTGCACCCACTGTATAAGTTAAAAAAACATTGTTACCTTAATTCTGTCGAAAAGGTTAGAAAGGGACCTTGTTTTGAAAACGACAAAAAGATTCATTTATAAACCACTTATAAAAGTAAACAAGGGTATAAATTACTTTATCCCATATTCTAGTACATAGTAAAAATGTTTGAAAATACATTTTTAGGAAACATGGATGTGGATGATAAAGAAGACCCAGTAGATTATTACGTATAAACAACCTCGGATAAAGAAGAGATTGCGAAATAAACCCTTAACTTGTACTGTTCCTTGGTTGGGGTAGGTTAACCTCCTGTATAATGGTTAAATAATTGTTATTAAATTATACAATAATCATATACATTAATATGATATCATATATGATCTTTTAACATTGATTTGTTAATAATATCTTAGTGTTATCGTTGTTTCGGCTGTTAACTTACTCGTTTTCTTTTATGTGTTTTGTTACATAAGATGTGTTTGTCATGGATAGGTTGTATATTAATAATATCCAAAATGATATCATGTACTTAGATACTATTATTAATTATCAAATGAGAATTATACTTGAATGGATACGATGGAGAATGAATCTCATCGCGTTCGTGGAGACGGTAGTTCGTACGTACGCACGAGCGACAATATCATTCATTTGATATTAAAATAATATATAATTGGATGGTATATCATATATACAAAATAATTATCATGTTATATTTATTATTTTTATGAATTACACATCATTATTATACCCATCCAAATAATAATTTATTGAATAACAATTACACCACGACGTGGAGACGGTAAGCCTTACGTATGCACGTATGGTGACATGTTATTCAAAGGATGGATATAATACTAAATATGGTTGTAACATATTTATAATAACATCACAGTATATATAAGATACTGGAGTTATTATTTTAAAATGGGAAATAAAGAATAAGTTGAAGAAGAAAGGAACTTGAAAAAGGGTGGCGAAATCATTACCTATTCTTCAGGTTCTTCCTTTTGATTTGATCAAAAGAGCTCCTTAGGTTGGCTTTATGACTAAAGGAAGGACTCTAGGATGAATTGAGGGAAGTTGAGAGATTATTTGGGCAGGTTTTGGCCGAACCAAAAGCCTCTGAAGGTGTGAATTAATGAGAAGGGGGAGTGCCCTTTTATAAGAGGGGTGAGGGGAACCTTTGGAAAAGCTAGAAATATTATTTTATAATAAATTCATATTCGGTTTCTAATGGCTTGAAAGTGGATTATTTAAAGGTTAAGGTTTTTATGAGTCTGAAAACACTCAACCAATAGAATTTAGACAGGTTTGGGTCATTATATTAACCTTATCTTTTAGTTTTAACTCTTAGTTTATTAGTTTGACACTTACCATGTCACTTTGTATTTTTATATTTTATAGTCAATAAACATACTATATACCTCCAAGAGACCCTCAAGTGGTCCATTAATGATAAAAATACAATGATATAAGTCTCTTGGATGAACCTTAGATTTTTAGGAATTGAATATCAATTAATAATATTATATTTGTTTTAAAAACTCTTTTATGTCAATTTTGACACTATTTGGAAAATTGATTTTTGTGAAAATCAAAAAAGAACGATTACTTCAAACAAAGTTAATTAAATCCATCCTAACATGTCATATTAACCTATAAAATTAGTGTAATTCATAAAAAGTTTCAAATTATATTTATGTGTGTATTTATAATATCAATTATTTTAAATTTTTACTATTATGGTAATTACTACATCATCATTGTGTCATAAATAAATTAAATTATTTATTGTATAGAAATTATAAATAAAATATCATTTTGTAGGAAATCGTTTTATATTTCTAATTAATATTTAAAATAGAATTTACCTTATGTATAACCCTATATTAAAAATGTTTTAGTAAATAAACTTTGATTTTAACTCTTTTAACTCTTCTTTGAATTAAATAATAATAAATGTCCTAATCTAATCCAAGTGGACCTAAATGATAATATTTTATTCCTAAGGTTGTTTTTGGTCGAGATACACTTGTCCAATAGAATTAGGACATGTTTTAGGGTAATATTAATATCATTTTACCCCTAATTACCCTATTTACTTTTAACCGTGGTAAATAAAAGTAAAAAGTTACTATTCACCAAAAATTATTTTCATCTCAATGAAATACATTATACTCCTTGATATTAACTGTGTCTCTCAGATTTTCGAAATTCCACTCACAAAAGCGGTAAAATTATGTTTTATGAAAAATTCAGTTTTTTTAACTACCACTTAGTGGTTTCACTATTCATCAAAAAATGAAGTTTTTCAGAAAAATACCAAAAAAATCACCCTAGGCTAATTTCGATATTCTGAATCCAAAAATGAAGTCCATTTTGAAAAATAAAATTTATAAATTTCAAAAAGTGGGTATTACTATTCATAACGGCTAGTTTGATTGTTTTGGTGTGTTAGAACTTGATGTTGTGTACAACACAAGCTATTGCATTATTCAAAGAGAAGCATACCGTAAAAGCTTGGGGTGTTACATTCTCCCCTCCTTCAAATAATTTCATCCTTGAATTTTTTAGAATACTACCACATGAAAAGACTCGGGTGGTTCTTTATCATAAGTTCCTCGGGTTCCCACTTTGCCTCTTCCATCTTATGGTTTCTCCACAAGACTTTTACCAGACGAGTCGTCCGGTTTCTCAGTACTTGTTCTCTCGTATCAAGAATCTTGATGGACTCTTCGCAATAAGACAGATCGGGTTCCAGTTCTAATTCCTCGTAGTTGAGTACATGCGTTGGGTCAGGCATGTATTTCCTCAACAGAGATACGTGGAACACATCGTGAACTTTGGAGAGACTTGGCGGCATTGCCAATCGGTAAGCTACATCCCCAATTCGTTCTAGAATTTCGAAAGGCCCGATGTACCTGGGACTCAATTTACCTTTCTTACCAAAACGTATGACTCCCTTCCATGGAGATACCTTCAGGAAAACATGATCACTAACTTGAAATTACAAATCCTTCCTTCGATTATCAGCATAACTCTTCAGCCTACTTTGAGCTGCTTTGATATGGTTTTGGATTAACTTCACCTTTTCCATCGTTTCCTCTACCAGTTCTGGGTCTACAAGTTTTCTTTAACCAACTTCATCCCAACAGGTTGGTGTGCGACATCTCTTTCTGTATAACGCTTCATATGGTGCCATATGAATACTCGAATGGAAGCTATTGTTATAGGAAAATTCTACCAGAGGTAAATATTGATCCCACATTCCCTGAAAGTCAAGTTATCAGGATCTCAACATGTCTTCTATGGTTTGAATAGTTCGTTCTGATTGTCCATCAGTTTGAGGGTGGTAGGAAGTGCTCAAATGAAGTTCAGTATCCAAGGATTTCTGAAGACTTTTCCAGAATGTTGAAGTAAAACGGGGATCACGATGAGAAATAATCGATAGGGGTACTCCATGAATTCTCACCACTTCATTAATATATAGTCTTGCTAGACGTTCCAGTGGTAGATCTTCTCTTATAGAAAGAAAATGTGCTGACTTGGTAAGACGATCACCAATAACCCATATTGCATCGTTCCTTCTAGGAGTCTTTGGTAGCCCCATGACAAAGTCCATCGTAATATTGTCACATTTCCACTTCGGTATGGGAAGAGGTTGCATGACTCCTCCAGGGTGTTGCCTTCCAGCTTTCACTTGTTGACAAACCATACATCTTGACACAAAATCAGCAATCTCCCTCTTCATGTTGTCCCACCAAAAATGTTCCTTCAAGTCTCTATACATTTTGGTTCTCCTAGGGTGTATAGAGAAATTGGAACTATGAGCATCATCCTGCAATTCCCTTTTTAGATAAGGTATATCGGGAACACAAAGTCTCTTCCCGAATTGCAAAATTCCATCTTCATACACAAAGTCTCTCAATATCCCATCATTCACAGCTTTAATCTTCTTTTGAAATTCTTCATCATTGGTCTGAGAACTCTTAATCATTTCTAGTAAAGATGGTTTGGCAACAATTTGAAAAAGCATTGATGTTTCACCTTCCCTGGTTATTCCCATGTCCATCTTCACTAGATCCATGAAAATTGGATCCCTTTCAATTCTCATATTGTTCAAAACTCCATGATATTTTCTACTCAAAGAATCTGCCACCTTGTTTGCCTTCCCCAGGTGGTAGTGTATCGTACAATCATAATCCTTGAGTAATTCAAGCCATCTCCTTTGCCTCATGTTGAGTTCTTTTTGTGAGAAAATATACTTCAAACTCTTGTGATCAGTATAAATCTAACATTTTTCACCATAGAGGTAGTTCCTCTATATCTTAAAAGCAAAGATCACAGCTGCTAACTCGAGATCATGAGTAGGATAGTTTTGTTGATGAATTTTCTACTGTCGTGATGCATAGACAATAACCCTATCATTCTGCATAAGGACACAACAAAGTCCTTTCTTTGATGCATCACTATAAATAACGAACCCATAATTCCCTTATAGTAGAGTCAATATAAGATCATTGACTAATATTCTCTTCATTTCTTCGAAACATTCTTCACACTCTTTTGTCCAAACAAATTTAACCCCTTTACGTGTGAGCTTTGTTAATGGGTTAGCCAACCGGGCAAAATTCTGGACGAAACATCGATAATAACCTGCTAAACCAATAAAACTACGTACCTCAGTTATACTCGTCGGTGCAGGACATTCTTGGATTTCCTTGTTCTTAGAAGGATCAACAGATATTCCATCTTTAGAGACAATATGGCCAGGAAAAGAAATCTCTTGAAGCCAGAATTCACACATGCTATACTTCCCATATAATTCATGTCATCTCAGAGTCTTCCGGATAATGCGCAAGTGATTTTCATGATCTTCATAGCTTTTGGAGTATACCAAGATATCATCAATAAATACCACCACAAATTCATCGAGATATTCCTTGAAAACTCTATTCATCAGATACATGAATACAGAGGGTGAATTAGTCAATCCAAAAGGAATTACTATAAACTCGTAATGCCTATACCTGGTTCGAAATGCTGTCTTTGGGATGTCTTCCTTCTTCACACACAACTGATGGTATCCAGATCGGAGGTCAATATTTGAAAAGTATTGAGATCCATGCAGTTGGTCAAATAAATCATCAATGTGAGGTAGGAGATACTTGTTCTTTATTGTTATAGCATTGATCTCCCTGTAGTCGATACATAACCTCATAGATCCATATTTATTTTTAACAAAAAGAACAGGGGAACCCCATGGAGAAACACTAGGGAGAATAAATCCCCTATTACTCAATTTCTCTAGTTGTTTCTTTAGTTCAACTAATTCTACAGTGGCCATTCTATAAGGGGTCTTCGATATAGGCCTTGATCCAGGAATTAAATCAATGGAAAACTCAACTTCTCGTTCTGGAGGATGTCCAGGTAAATCTTCCAGAAAGACATCTATATATTCTTTCACAATTGGTACATACTATATTTGAACATTCCTTTCCTCACCCACTATAATTTCATTCTCTTCCACCCCAATAATTGAATTTAGTTTAGCTACTGGGGGTGGATCTAGATAAGAATTAGGTGGTGAAGATTCTGCTCTAAAGATAAGGTGTTACTTATCATCATCATCAAAAATCGTAACCTCCTTCTTCTTACAATAAATCTTCGCATCATGGTCCGAAATCCAATCCATACCGAGTATTCTATCGAACTCAATCATAGGTATGATGATGAGATAAACAGATAAAGAACATTTATGTGCTCTAATGGGGACTGATTTACAAAACTTTGTTGCAATGATACTTCCCTTAGGAGTTTTAACTGACAACTCCCTTGTTAAATCAAATTGGAAATATCTAATTTTCTTAGCAAACTGGGAAGGTATGAGACAATGTGATGATACAAAATCAAATAATGCATTTTCTAAACTTGAGAAATCATTAAATTACCTGCCACCACGTCTTTCGGAGTTTCTACCTCAGCAGTAGTGATAACATAAGCTTGGCCTTGATCCATTGGCCTTTTCTAAGGTAAGTTCCCCTGGTGCTTAGGAAATTCATTTGGTTAATGTCCCATCTCCCTGCAATTGTAGCATTGGACATCAGTAGCTTCCTTCTTCCCCTTGCAATCACGATCTTGGTGGCCTTTTTCACCACACTTGTAACAGACTCCCATTCCTTTTAAGCAAGTACCGGGGTGTTTCTTTCCACATTTACTGCAGGATGGATATTCAAATTTTCCCTTCTTCCCTTTACTTCCATTCCCAGATTGATCAGCAGATCTCTTATTCTCTTGCTTTGCTTTAATGTCATATGACTTAGAGAATTCTTTCTCTGTCTTGATAACACATGATACAATGTCTTCGTACGACGAGAAGGATTGTGAGACTAATGGTCAATGGAGAAATGGTTTTAACCCATCAAAGAAACGATCAATCTTACTTCTTGGGTTACATATATAATATCTAGCATACCTTGCTAACCTTGTAAAGTTATCCTCATACTTTGTGACATTCTCATCCTCCTTTTGTCTCAGACTCAGAAATTGCCTTTCCATATCTGCTCGATGGTCGCGAGGAAACTATTTTTCTAAAAACAGATCTTTGAACTCCCTCCATTCCATATTTGATACTACATCATCTTCCTTTGTGTTTTTAATCAATGACCACCACTGATCAGAATCTCCAGTGAGGCGATAAACTGCCATGATAACATTTTCCCTTTCAATACTCCCCAAAGCCTGAAATATTTTCTCTAGGGAATTTATCCATTGCTCAGATACTAAGGGATTTGTACTCCCATTGAACGTTGGTGGTTGTTGCCTCATGAAGAGATCTAACATTGATCCTCCATGCTACAGATCAGGGTGCTTCATACGGGTAAGGTTATTATTCATAACTTGAGTGAGTTGTCCCAGTATGGTGATTAGCTAATCGGCACCAGTTTCATCACCAGCTCCACTATAATTATCTTGAGCAGGAGGGAAATCCCTACATGGATTGCATGCATTAATACAGTTTCCATTTCTTCCAATAGGATCCATTTCTAAACAATGTCATAAACTAGATTAGTTTATGGATCAAAATACATAATTTCATACTTATAAAACACTTAACATAAATTGAACTATTTATGGATATAGTCCATAATCATAAAAATGTTTTCTTTGAGGAAGTATAAACTCATAAACCCTTCATAATGATTTGTAAAGAAAATGAGAGTTATCCTAAGCATATCCCCCGAGAGTGTTGTAACCAAGAGTGCAGCAAGACCCGTTGTCATGCACCAGTTCCCGTTCGAGTCTATCTCAAAGCGGTTTTTTTGGGTTTTACCCCTAGGTACATCTGTGCCCGTGCCACCTCTACCTGCTCGTATCCAGACAGGGATTTATTGCTCAGAAAACTCACAAAATCTCTACAATACCAAAATTCTATGAGGTTATTCTATACTAATCCTCAAAGTCCATCTTAGGTCTATGTGCTCTAATCAGAGTTTATCTAAATCTAGCTTCCAAGGTTTGTACTAAACTTCCTTTGATACCAAATGTAACGCCCCGACCCCAGTTACCCAGAGTCAGTGCATTATTACATAACATTGGAATGATCACAAGAAAGATCAAATCTCGAAATACCGATTAGTTTAGTAGCCTTGGAAACACTAGATACATTCATAAAGTTTTACATTACATCATAAAATGAAAACTACAACAATATAGTCTCCATAGTCCATACTCTTATCCCCTCATACTATCCCTGTAGGTCATTCATAAATTACTTCTTCACATTCTGGAAAAAATAAAGCATAGAAAAGGGGTGAGCTCAAATGCCCATTAAGGATAACAATATAGCGGAAACTTTCATAAATAAGAACAAACATTTAAGGAAATGCATAACTAAAACAAAATCCTTTTAAACTTGAACTTAAACATAGTATGGAAAAAATAAAATGAAATAATTCCATTTAATTATTCAAATGGATATTCTACTAATCGAATAATCACATGCAATATCAATAACCACTTTCATAATGATGGAATGCATAATGCCAAACTATCGTAACCACATAGCCAAGGCCTCATGCCAAGACTACAAATAATATTTTGTCAAAGCCTTGTGCCAAGACACTATTTTGTCTCATGAGACCTACCGATGCATCGAGGAGCTATAACGGGATCCACCCATCACATATTAAGTCCAATGCATTCCCATATGAAAAGGTTTAAACATAACATAAACATTCGTAATAAAACTAGAATACGAAATGTAAATACTTAATCCATAAACCATGAATGGTATAAAAAAACACATACACAGTCAAACATATCACAAAACCTTCAATACAATATAGAAGTTTTGTATCATAATAAATCAACTTCAAATAAGCATAAAATCCATCTAAGGATGTTGACATAGATGAAATCACAACTCTTTTTAGAGAAATATCTCTTTCTATTTTGAAAGCTTATAAGAGTCATATATTTATAAAATAAATCATTTTCTTTGAAAATATTTGTATAAGCTTGTAAGGGAAGCTTTGAAAATTTTATAACGGCGGAAAATAGCCGCACCTGCCGTATAAGTTAAAAAATCATTCTTACCTTAATTCTGTCGAAAAGGTTAAAAAGGGACCTTGTTTGGAAAACGACAAAAAGATTCCTTTATAAACCACTAATAAAAGTCAAAAAGGGTATAAATGGCTTTAACCCATATTCTAGTAAATAGTAAAAATGTTTTGAAATACATTTTTAAGAAACATGGATGTGGATGATAAAGAAGTCCCAGTAGATTATTATGTATAAACAACCTCGGATAAAGAAGAGATTGCGAAATAAAACCTTACCTTGTAGTTTTCCTTGGTTGGTGTAGGTTAAACTCATGTATAATGGCAAAATAATTGTTATTAAATTATACAAGAATCATATACATTAATATGATATCATATATGATCTTTTAACATTGATTTGTTAATAATATCTTAGTATTATCGTTGTTTCGGGTGTTAAATTACTCGGTTTCTTTTATATGTTTTCTTACGTAAGCTGTGTTTTTCATGGATATGTTGTATATTAATCATATCCATAATTATATCAAGTCCTTAGATACTATTATTAATCATAAAATGAGAATTATACTTGAATGGATACGATGGAGAATGAATCTCATCACGTTCGTGGAGACGGTAGTCCGTACGTACGCACGAGCGACAATATCATTCCTTTGATATTAAAATAATATATAATTGGATGGTATATCATATATACAGAATCATTATCATGTTATATTTATTATTTACATGAATTACACATCATTATTAAACCCATCCAAATAATAATTTATTGAATAACAATTACACGACGACGTGGAGACGGTAAGCCGTACGTACACACATATGGTGAAATGTTATTCAAAGGATGGATAGAATAATGAATATGGTTGTACCATATTTATAATAACATTACACTATATATAAGATACTGGAGTTATTATTTTATAATGGTAAATAAATAAGAAGTTGAAGAAGAAAGGAACTTGAAAAAGGGTGGTGAAATCATTACATCTTCTTCGGGTTCTTCCTTTTGATTTGATCAAAAGGGCTCCTTAGGTTAGATTTATAACTAAAGTAAGGCCTCTAGGATGAATTTAGGGAAGTTTATAGAGTATTTGGGAAGGGTTTGGCCGAAGAAAAGGCTCTGAAGGTGTGAATTAATTAGAAGGGGGAGTGCCCTTTTATAAGAGGGGTGAGGGGGACCTTTGGAAAAGCTAGAAATATTATTTTATAATAAATTCATATTCGGTTTATAATGACTCCAAAGAGGATTATTTAAAGGTTAAGGTTGGGATGGGTTGCAAACCACTCAACCAATAGAATTTAGACAGGTTTGGGTCATTATATTAACCTTATCTTTTAGTTTTAACTCTTAGTTAATTAGTTTGACACTTACCATGTCACTTTGTATTTTTATATTATATAGTTAATAAACATACTATATACCTCCAAGAGACCCCCAAGTGGTCCATTAATTATACACCTATCATGATATAAGTCTCTTGGCCGAACCTTATATTTTTAGGAATTGAATATCAATTAATAACATAATATTTGTTTTAAAAACTCTTTTATGTCAATTTTGAAACTATTTGGAAAATTGATTTTTGTGAAAATTATAACAGAATGATTACTTCAAAAAAAGTTAATTAAATCAATAATAAAATGAATATTAACCTATAAAATTAGTTTAATTCATAAAAATTCTCAAATTATATTTATTTGGGTATTTATAATATCAATTATTTTAATTTTTTACTATTATGGTAATTCCTACATCATCATTGTGTCATAAATAAATTAAATTATTTATTGTCTAAAAATTATACATAAAATATCATAATGTAGGAAATATTTTTAAATTTCTAATGAATATTTACAATCGAATTTACCTTATGTATAACCCTATATTAAAAATGTTTTAGTAAATAAACTTTGATTTTAAGTCTTTTAACTTTTCTTTGAATTAAATAATAATAAATGTCCTAATCTAATCCAAGTGGACCTAAATGATAATATTTTATTCCTAAGGTTGTTTTTGGTCGAGATAAACTTTTACAATAGAATTAGGACATGTGTTAGGGTAATATTAATATCATTTTTACCCTTAATTACCCTATTTACTTTTAACCGTGGTAAATAAAAGTAAAAAGTTACTATTCACCAAAAAATATTTTCATCTCAATGAAACACATTTTACTCTTTTATATTCACCGTGTCTCTTGGATTTTCTAAATTCCACTCACAGAAGTGGTAAAATTAAGTTTTATGAAAAATTCAGTTTTTTTAACTACCACTTAGTGGGTTCACTATTCATCAAAAAATGAAGTTTTTTCAGAAAAATACCAAAAATTCACCCTAGGATAATTTCGATATTCTGAATCCAAAAATGAAGTCCATTTTGAAAAATAAAATTTATATATTTCAAAAAGTGGGTATTACTATTCATAACGGCTAGTTTGATTGGTTGTGGTGTGTTAGAACTCGATGTTGCATACAACACACGCTATTGTATTATTCAAAGAGAAGCGTACCGTATAGGATTGGGGTGTTACAGATATAGTCACTTATCACCTAAAATATATGATGTGATTGTGGGATATATATTTTAATTATATTCATTATTTATTTTCATAGCATGCACTAGTATATATTATGAACTTATATAAAGGAACCATTGGTAGTGTACTACTATGTTTCATACTCATACCCTATGTGAGAATCTCAGTGTGTGAATATATTTTATAACCATAGATTTAGTGAATGGAAAGGGACATTTAGTGGTCCATTGAGGAGGTTAAGTAGGAGGGTCTAGGTAATATAGGATGGACTTTGATCTGGTTGTCTACATCCATTTTTGTTTAGTTTCTTTTATCTCGTACGATGATCCACCTCTTATGGGTATCCTTTTTCTTCATTTTGGGTTGTGTGACTAAAATTCCACATTTCTATTACATGGGTTGGTACTTTATGTGTATGCCGCTACTCTGATAATTTACTTATTCTTTACATGTTGATTTTTTATTGTTATCACTTCCATTATATGCTTGGATTATTACCTCATACAGAGGAAAAAATCTCACCACAATGTCCCTCTTGTCCATTGCCACTAGTCAGTAACCTCTTATTTAAGGGTAGGTACACGTGAGATCATGTGGAATTTCATCTCAAACCCGGTGATATGGATTGGGGTGTTACAAAATGGTATCAGAGGCACTAGGTTTACTAGCTTATTTGATTTCCTTACCTTGATTTGAGATAGGGTAGACATGATATAAGATAGTTTGGAATTGGGAAGGGAAACTATGTGTAATGACCTAAAAGTTTTAAATGATAATTGTTTCCTAAAAAAATGTGTGTTATTTCATAATATAAGTATTATGTGCATAGATCACATAGATAAACCAAGAAAAATTTAATTAGTTAATGGAAATAATTACATTATTCAATGAATAAACCCAATAAAATTTCAAATATTACACGGAGAAAAAATAAAATATATAAAAACTGCAATATGAAAATTTGGATTAACCACATTGGCTAGAATCGTCCCTCCCACAAACAACACTATAGAAATTAAATAAAACATTAGCAAACCAATCAAAATTATAGAAATAGAAAAAGTATAACTTTGAGAGTAATTGATTTGAATAATGAATTATGTAATTAAGAGGTATTTATATGAGGTAATTTTACCATTGGAATAGTAATGTGGCTATTAGAATAGTAACCTAACTATTGAGAATTGTAACATATTTGTTGGGAGTAGTGTCCTGACCATTAAGAATAATAACTTAACCATTGGAATAGTAATTTAAACTAAATATAATAAATTTTAATATAAATAAAATTTATCATGAGTAATTTATGTAAATATAAGTATTATAACACAAAAATATCATTATTAAAAAACTAAAAAATAATATAAGCACATCTTTTATAAATTATATTTTAAAGGATTTCAAAAAAATCATAATAATTTTATTAAAAATAAAAATTACCTATGTTATAAAATTATTTTGATAAAATAAATATATTTTTTGAAATTTTCATGTTGGAATTTTCCAAGGTATATTTTTTAGTAATTTATGAAATACTTAATTTTTTAGGTGAATAGTAAAAATATAGTTCTTCTCGTAATTAGTGTATCTTAAATTACATCATTCATGCTGTAATAATGACCAAATAATTTCTAGAACTTGAATATTGTGAAAACAATATTTATTTTGATTAACGAGTCATTAAAATATAATAAGCATGATCTCCAAACCTAAGGAGTACGTTTTAAAGTCTAAAATCTAAAGTATTACATTAAAATAATATTTACAGATTTTTTCATATTTCCTATTGATTAAACTAATGAACTAGAATTATAAAATGATTCAAAGTCTTAAAATCATGTTATTTAAATAATAAATGGTTTATAATGTCAAAAAATCACTATTATAAGGTTTACCATAGATACAATATTTTATTCAATATTTTAACTCAAAAATACCCCTCTCCTCAAGTATAAATAACCACTCTCCCTTCCCTTAAAAAAACACTCATCATTTACTTGAAAATGGAAAATATATACAAAAATAATATATCTTAATATAATTATAATAAATAGGTACATTCTTGATCCATCCAACTCCAATAATCAACGGATTTTAGTGCCGTTGATAAGAACCAACACCGAGAAGAGGGTATGTTCTCATCATTTCTTCCTCTTATTCTCCTCTCCACTTTCTTTATTCTATAACCATTTTCAAACTAAAATCTTATAAAGATAATTAATTAGTATGTTATCATTATATTAATTAAGTTAAACTAATGTAATTATTATATTTACAACATATTAAATTGTCATACTTTCCGCTCCCGCCCTTCTGACAATGTCTCGTTAATGATCGGTTAACCACCAACGAGAGAATTTCTAATTAATTTCTCATCACAAACCCTATAGATAGTTATAATAAATTATTTATTATATATAAATTTATAAATATATTTATTCCAATATTATTAAATAAATTATACTTTTATATAAATGACCTTGAACAAAATGGAAAAATCAAAGAAAAACGAGAAATTTTTAAGGAAAACATGATTTCAAAATGACTACCCTTTAACCGTGGAAAAAAATAAATATAATCAAATTATTATAATTTATAATTTTTAAAAAAAATTAAAATTATTAACTTATGGATCAATTTTTTAATAAACCTAATTTTATTATTTAGGAGATAGAAAGGTGATGAAATAAAGCGAGATTTAAGGTAAGGGGATTCTTAAACCCAACTCCCTTTCTTTGGATTATCCCTATTTCACATCAATTTCAGTATGGATATTTCCATAATGTTTCCTAAATATCCTTTCACTATTATTCTCTTTTATTTTTTTGATATACATGTTACCACATTGATTTATAATCTAAATACAAATATTTTACAAAAATATTTTTCTTTTAAAAGCACTTCTTTTACACCTATTGAGTTGTTTCTTCTTCACTCAAGAATGATGATGTTTATACAAAATATATTTTCCATTATTAATTTGGGAACCCTAATTTTATAAATGGAATTATTATTAATGAAATCATTATGAAACCCATTTATTTCTATGGGTTGTTTCACGACTACGATTGTTATACATTCTACATGGCATGCAAGATTATGTAAATATTATGATGTGATGGGTAGGCCTAAAATTATATATCATTAAAATGTATTGGTTAATGTGATGTATCTCATGATATTATGTTTATTATGAATGAACATGATTTTATCTTTTTTCAAAATGATGATGGTATGATTTATGAACATATGTTGTGTGTGAACATGATGCTAGCTTTGTTCACAACTATGTGTGGTATTTGACCACTACAAAATGATGTTTTATTTTTATGAATATACTACATTCCAATACTTTTTTAAACATACTTACTCATTATTATTATGACGATCCCATGACTATGAAATGATTATGATGATTATTATCACTCATGTACTATTGATTCATCTCTCCTGTTTCAGCTATGGTATATTTTCCATTGCTGGGCTTTTAGCTCACCCTTTTCATTCATGTCTATCCTAAAGTGACTAAAGATAATGTGAGATATTTTAACTAGATAATGAACAACTATTTTAATAATTATTATGTTTTATTATTTAAGTGATGTATGATCCTAATTTTCCCAAGTTACTAAACTATTTAATCCTTTAATGTATAACTACTATGTTATTTATCATTAAAATGATGTAATAGTCATGTAAGAAAAAGTAGGTTCGCTATAGTTGGTATCAGAGGTGTGGTTTAGTTAATTTGGGAATTAATATTAGAGAACATTACTGACAACCCTTATGATAATACTAAGTATAGGTAAACATCATAGATGATTTGTTTTAGAAGTAGTCTAAACAAAGGAATCTCGTAAGATATAATTTTAGAATTAATATTCTCATAGAAATAAATTATTTATTCATGATTTTTTGAATTATGTTTTTTAAAACATTTCTATTTTAGAAATTGGTGGCCACCAGGATAAACCTGGAAAATAACCTATATGAGGGATAATGAAACTACTGTTTTAATAACATCCCTAATTTTGTGGGAGGTGGAGTATAAAACTTTATGGTGATGCTTACCTAGTTTTCTTAGGCTATGAACAATAACCTAAATCGTATGCAATGTCTGACTTCACCCAAGAAAGAGAAACCAGATACTTAGTCCTTTATGAGGAAACAACCATTGATGTTTTGTGGATATTCTAATACACTTGTCACAGAATAGTTGGTTAAATAAACAGAGAGAATATTTTATATTTTCCAATGTGATGAGAATTAGAAGGCAACTCTATCAATTTATAATTTCAATAGAGAGGTGGATAAATGGTGGAAATTGATAAAGAACACCAAATTTAAGGATTAAATAGAAGAGATGGAGTGGGAAGACTTTATGAAAATATTTCTTAACAAGTATATCCCTTGAAATCAATGAACAATGATAGAGAGATAATTCTTAGAACTGAAGAAAATGGGAGGCGAATCTATCAAAACTTATGAGAAAACATCACAAGTCTTGAAAGATAAATATTAGAATTTTTTATCAATAATGATATAAAATAGACAGATTCTTTAGTGTATTAAAGCCACATCTTCAAAAGGATTTAGCAATCCGAGTCTCAAGAGTTATGAAAAAGTTGTTTGATGTGCTCTTAATATAGAGACAGAGTTTGGTCCTTTGGACATGGGGATAATAAGAGAACAATGGAGTTTTATGTTAGTGGGTAAAATGCAAAGGAGGAAAAAGGATCCAACCACCCACATGTCAAAAATATGGGAAGAAGAATCATGGGAATTGACTTAAAGGGATATGGAAATGATTCAAGTGTAAGGGAAAAGGAAAAAAATCTCATGAATGTCTAAGATTCATGAAGAACCTGACCAAGATCACCAATATCACCAAGATAACCATAAAGAACAAGTATCCCTTACTAAGGATTGATGACTTTTCAGATCAACTAAATGGATCTCAATATCACTCAAAGGTGGATCTTCATTCGGTATATCACCAGATGAATGTGAAGAAGGAATATATTTAGAATAAATCCTTATGAACAAGGTATAGACACTATGATTTCATAGTTATGCCCTTTAAACTTATTGATTCCCAAAAAATATTCATAGATTTGATGAATATAGTCTTTAGAGACCACCTCTACAAATTTTTGGTAGTCTTTATCAATGATATTATCATTTACTCTTAGATAAATTAGGAAAATAAAGATCATATAAGGATTGTACTAATAATGTTAAGGTAGTATAAAATATATGAAAAGTTTATAAAGTGTGACTTTTGGATGTAACAAGTCACATTCTTGGGAAACATGATCACATGTGAGGGAATTTCTGTAGACCCTTCAAAGTTTAAGGCAAATGAGGAATAACCTAGACCCGCTAGTTTCATGGAAATTGATAGTTCTATTAGGTTAACAAGGAACTACTAAAATTTTGTGATAAATTTATCATGATTGTCTATCCTGCTAACTAAGTTGACATGGAAAGAGGTAAAGGATGTATGGATGGAAGAATATGATAAAATATTTAATGAGATCAATAAGAGGCTAATAACTACACCTGTACTCACACTAACAACAAGTGGTGAAGATTTTGTGATATACAATGATGCTTCAAAGAAAGGTCTGGATTGTGTACTTATGAAAAATGATAAAGTGTTATCCTATTTCTCACGATAGTTTAAGATCCATGAGAAGAACTACCCGATGCAATATTTGGAGTTAGAAACTATGATATTCACCTTAAATATTTGGTGACACTACCTCTATGGTGTGAAGTATGATATATATACCAATCTCAAGAGTCTAAGTATATATTTATATTGATGGATATCAACATACATAAAAGAATACGACTAGATCTAATTAAGGACTATGATTTATCTATTCACTACCATCTGGGAAAGGTGAACAAGGTGGATGATGATCTTAGTAGAAAATAAACTACTCTTTTATCCATGATGTGGATTGATAAAGTCCCTATCTTCATGGATATGAAAAGTATGGATCTTGAAATTATAAACGTATGGAATACATCCTACCTTTCCCAAATGATTTACCTACCATATATCCAAGAGAAGATCAAGGAGTCACAATGAAATGATCTGGAGCTATGAAAGAAGATGAAAGAGGTAAAGTAAGGGAAGCTAGATGAGTTACACATTGACGAGGATAATGTAATTTGATTTGGAAATAGACTTTGCTGTGCATAAATAACTTGAGATAAATTAGTAGCTATTGGATAATGCACATAAATCTTCTTCCTCCATTCATCTTGAAAATATCAATATGTACCTTGATCTTTGAGAATACTTCTGGCGGGACAACATAAAGAAGAATATTGCTGTGTATATCTCAATATTATTGGTATATCAGCAAGTTAAACCAGAGTAACAAAAGTCCAAGGGGATGATACAACCATTTCCTATACCAATGTGTAAATGGGAGAACATTACCATGAAATATTTCATTAGTCTCCTAAAAATAACCAAAGTAAATAATGCGATATGTTTTATGGTGGATTGACCCACCAATACTCCCTACTTAATTGCTATTTGGGAATATTTCTCACCTTAACAACTTTCCAAGATATATGTGAAGGAAGTGGTGAGGCTGTATGGGGAACCGCTTTCAATCATTTCTAATCATGATCCAAACTGATGGCCAATATGAAAGGACTATTCAGACACTCGAGGATATGATGAGTACCTTACAAATGTAATTTAAAGTATAATGGGATCAAAATCTCACATTAGTTGAGTTCTTATACAACAATAGCTTCAACTCGAGTATTCAAATGGCTCCATATGAAGCTATGTGTGGGAAGTGATATATAACTCCTACTTATTGGAGTTAAAATGGAGAAAAATATACTTGTACTCTATCTTGTGAAAGAGATGAATTTTTTTTAATCCATCCAACAACATATAAATGATTCTTAGAGTCACCAAAAGAGATATACTAACAACCATTGAAGGGATTTGGATTTTGAAGTTGGAGACAAAGTTTTCCTTCGAATATCACCATGGAAGAGAGTCATGTGGTTTGGAAATAAAGGTAATATTATCCCTAGGTACATTATCGCCTTTTATATCTTCGATCACATAGGATCGGTGGCCTATAGAATTTCACTTACACCAAATATGGCTCAAGTTCATGATTTGTTCCACGTATCTCTCTTGAGGAAGTACATACCCAACCCCTCACATGTACTGAATCCATGGGTGGTACAACTGAAGAATGGACATTCATATGAAGAGCACCCAGTGAAGATATTTGACCCTAGAGACAAATTTCTATGAAAAAATACAACCCACCTTTTCAAAGTGTTTTGGAGGAACCATAAGTACGAATAAGTGACATGGTAACTGGAGGAAATAATAAAAAAAAGTACCCTTACCGATTATCAACCTAGAATATGAGTTGAAATTTTAGGGATGAAATTTCAAAAGGGGTGAAGAATGTAATGATTCATACTTTTTAAATGATAATTTCTTCCTAAATAAACGTGTGTTATATTATATTATCTTATATAAGTATTATATTCCTAGAGCACGTAGAGAAAACAATAAATCTTTAAATAATTAATGAAAATATTTAGATAAGTCAATTACTAAACCCATTAAAATTCCATATATTATAAGGGGAAGAAATATAAAATGTAAAAACTATAACATGAAAATTTGGATAACCTTGATCTGCTAGAATCACCCCTCCCACGAACAACACTATATAAATGAAACAAAATATGGGTAAACCGGTCGAAATTATAAAAAATGTAAATGTAAAACCAATAGAGGAATTGAGGTGAATAATTAATTATGAAATTAAGAGGTATTTATATGATTTAATGTGACTATTTTAATAGTAATGTGACCATTGTAATAGTAACCCGACCATTGGGAATAGTAACCTAACCATTGGGAATGGTAACCTGGCTATTGAGAATAGTAACATAACCGTTGGAATAGTAATTTAACCTCAAAATAATAAATTTTGCTATAAATAATATTTATCATAAATAATTTAATTAAATATAAATATTATAATTCTAAAAAATAAATATCATGATTAAAAAAATCTAAGAAAATATAAGCACATTTTTTATAAACATTATTTTAAAGGAATTGCTAAAAATTATAAAATTTATTTTAAAAATTAAAATTACCTATGTTATAAAAAAATTATGATAAAATTAGTATATTTTTTTAATTCATCAAATAAAAATTTTCCAAGGGTGATCTTTTGGTAATTTTCTGAAACACTTCAAATTTCAGATGAATAGTAAAAATAGAATTTTTCTCGTAATCATTGTATCTTAAATTACATCATTCCTGATGTAATAATGAACTAATAATTTATAGAACTTTAGGTTCTAAAAAACAAATTTAATTTTATAAATGTGTTATTAAAATATAATAGACATGATTTCCAAACCTAAAAATTACTTTCCAAATTCTAAAATCTAAAGTATTACATTAAAATAATATTTACTCATTTTCACCTTTTCTTTTGACTAAACTAATGAATTATAAATATAAAGTTATTAAAAGTGACAAAATAATTTTATTTAATTAATATATGGTTTATAATGTAAAAAATATTACTATCACAAGGTTTACCTTAGATATTGCAATTTATTCAATATTTTAACTCAAAAATACCCCTCTCCTCAAGTATAAATAACCCCTCCCTACCCTTGGAAAACCAATCCTCCCTCACTTTAAAAATCCAAATATCTGACCAAATAATATATATTAATACTAGTATCATACCTATGTATGTCTTAGAGCCATCCCACTCCAATCATCAAAGAATTTTAGTGTTGTAGAGTCTAGAAACATTGAGAAGAGGGTATGTTCTCATCAATTCTCCCTCTCATTCTCCACTCTTATTTCTTTTTTATCCACCCCTTTTCAAAAAATCTTATAAGGATAATTAATTAGTAGTTTGGAATTATATTAATAATCTTAACTTACTTTAATTATTATATTTAAAAAAATTAAATGGACATACTTCCCATTCTCACCCTTTTGACAATATCATGTTAAAGTTCAGTTAACCACTAATAAAGACGTTTCCAATTTTTTTATTATCACTAAAACTATGTATGGTTATAATAAATTTTTTATGATATATAAATTTATAAATATATTTATTTCATGATTCTGAAATTAATTATACTTAAGTATAAATGACCTTGAAAAAAATAATGAAATTAAAGAAAAACACGAACTTTTGAAGGAAAACATGATATCAAAATGACTTCCCTTTAACCAAGGAAATTAAGAAATATAATAAAATTCTTATAATCTATAAATAGTGGTAAAATTGAAAATAATTAACTTTTGGATAAATGTTTTAATAAACCTATGTTTATTATTCAGGAGGTAGAATAGAAAATAAATAAATTGGGATTTAAGGTAAGAGGAATCTCGAACCCAACTTCCTTTATTTGGGTTATCACTTTTTCACATCAATTTTAGTGTGTATATTTCTAATTTTTTTTAAATATCCTTTAAATATTATTAAATTTTATTTCAGGGATATACATGGTACCACCATGATTTATAATCTAATTACAAATATTTTCAAAAAAGACTTTTCTTTTCAAAACACATCTTTTACTCCTCTTCAGTTGTTTCTTATTCACTAAATAATAATGATATTTATGAAAAATATGTTTTCCCTTATTAATTTTGGAACCACAATCTTATTCATGAAATTATTATTTATGGAATCCTTAGGAAACCCATTCCTTTCCATGGGTTATTTCATGATTATGATTTTTATACATTCTATGTGGCATGCATGATAATATAAATATTATTATGTGATGGGTGAGATCATAATTATAAAACCCTCTAATAAATTGATTATTGTTACGTATCTTATGATATTATGTTTATTATGATTGAACGTTATACTAGCTTTGTTCACAATGATGATGTTATGATTTATGCACATATGTTATGCTTGAACATGATGCTAGCTTTGTTCACAACTATGTGTGGTATTTGACCACTATGACATGATGTTTAATTTTTGTGCATATTAAACATTATAATTATTTTTATAAATGTATTCCTCATGATTATGATTATGATCCCATGATTATGAAATTATTATGATGATTATTAACACCCATGTAATTCATGTTTCTTATTTTAGCTATTATATCCTTCCCTTTAATAGGATTTTAGCTCACCCATTTCTTTGATATATATCCTCAGGTGACTACATTTACTAAGGAGAATTTGATAAATTTTAAGTGGATAAAAAATATGGATTTTAATAATTTTTATGGTTTATTATTTATAAGTGATGTATGATCCTAATTTTCCCAAGATACTAAACCTTTCAATACTTGAATGTATTACTATTATGTTTCTTATCATTAAAATGATGTAATAGTATTCTAAGAGAATGTAGTGTCACTATACCATGTTAGTTCCTGGCCAACACTATTAACCGAACCTTCAAGTTCCATGAAAGTGGGATTGATGTTACATTTGATTTAATTCACCTTGGGTGATGCACATAATGTTGTTATAATGATTTATGGAAATTGGTGTGAGTTCATTCATGATTTATAGGCAGGTAGGATCACATTACATATGAATATTTCTTATATTACATAGAGTAAAAAATATTAAAATTCATGTTGAAATTTATGATATGTGATTTTGGTGCATTATTTATTAAATTCTTTTATTTTAGATTGATTATTCTATGGTTGAGTGTATATAGATGGCTGTGAGTAATGTAAAAGTGCTAGAAGATTTTCATGGTCCATGTGCAGTACTTATGGGGTTATGCCTTATATTTTGGGTATCCTCTTAGGTTGAACATTGTTGTAATACCTTGTGCATTCATGTGATTTGTTATTAGTATTCTTGGTTTAGCTGTTGTTTTTTATACAGTTCTATCTAGAATTTTAGGAAATCCCACCTCATAGAAATCTCATTCAAATAGTTAATATAGCTGATTATAATTCTTAAATGGGGGATGAGGTCCCATTTTAACCAATTTTTATGTAGGGGATGAAGTTGTGCATGTCCCCATGGTTTCTACAATCTATAAACTTGATCTAGCTAGGACCCTTCCAGCTAGTACCTATTTAGGACGAAGGTTCCCATAACGGCAGACTAATGGAGGTTGATTAAAATTATGACTTCTAATTACATTATCCCCTAGACTTACAGGGTATTGGAGTCCCCTAGGATACAGAGTACTAGATATGATTCATCAAGAGGATCTTTGATTTGGTGGATTCTCTAGAGGATCTAAAGGCAAAGCTTGCAATCTTTATACTCTAGGGTGCCATTGGATGGTGGTGGGATGTTATGATTTAGGATGGTAATCATGAAGGAATGATGTGGGTGACCTTAAAGGGCCTCTTATTTGAGGAGTTTTTTTTTCTGATGTACTAATACTAGACCATGCTCAAGAATTAATGGAGGTTCACTAGGGGATGATGTCAGTGTCTACTTATTCAATATGATTTACTTCGTTGATTTTATTTTCTCCTCTTATGGATGGAAATGTGGTGTCGAAGTCTAGGATATTTGAGATCTACCTTCATCAAGAGATAAAATAACAGTTTAGGATATTTTATCTAATGAACTACACTATAGTTCTTCACAAGGATCTGATGATAGAGAATAACATCGAGGAAGACAGAGCTGTAGGTCTTCTTATAATTTTTAATGGATCAAAAAATTACATCTCCATCATAGTTACAATTACTTATTATAGGAATAAGAAAAGATGTCATAGGAAGTATTCCAAATAAGTAATCAATAGAAAAAGTTGAGAAGAGGTTCTTTGACTCCCTCTATTGAAGATGACTCTGTTAGGTGCTATAACTATGGGTGGAAAGGACACTATCTCAATGGTCATCTGGTTTCTATCAAGAGTTTTCAAAGAGGTAGAAATAATGGTTTTCTAAAGTAGTTTTGTGCTAAGGATTCATGGATTCATGTAGTGATGTTTGACTATGATGTGGGTGGACGATATCAGTAGTAGGAATAAAACCCCCCAAGGGTCAGTGAATCAGGTGACTCATGAGATTCTATGGTGTTATGGAGTGGATATTGGAAGGGTATAGGCAATTTATCAGGCTCTAGTTAATGGTGGAGAGGGAACTTCAATAGTTTGAGGTATATTCATAATCTCTTCTACACACTATTTATTTGTTTTATATAGGTGTATCCCATTCATTCATATATTCTTAAGTGGTTACTGGGTTAGAATTACTAGTCAAGTACTATTTTGAGTTATTATATATTGATACATCCCTAAGGAAGAAATTGGATCATCTTTATATATGTCAAAAATTTATGATAGTGATTACTAGATTTTAGAATGTGTGTAGCTTCAAAATTTTGAAGATTTTTGCTTTTAATGCGACCCTTGTCATGGAATAGTTTACCAGCTACCATGTACATATCAATTTTTTTGGAGATGAGTGACTTTTATGTCACGTAAAGAGGATAATTTCATGTTGACCAATGAATGATATGTTGACGTAGGAAACTGGGACTGGATCCTTTTTAGGGAGAAGTTTTTCTTCTCATAGGTGACTGGTCTGATCCTTACACTAGATCAAATAGCGACTCCCTCTTGTTTTCCTCCTATGGTGGAATAGTTCTGAGATAGGTTTCTAAAAAATTTCTCAGGGTTATCTCTAGACCGAGGAGTTGAGTATGAAATCAAGCTCATTATTGGTGTATGACGTGTATCGATTCATCATATCACATAAAAATAGCTAAGTTGAAAGATATCAAGGTACACAATGAATATATAAAAGCTAAAGCATTCATCAGACTGAGTACTTCCCCTTGGGATGCTCTAGTTTTGTTCACAAATAAGGAATACAATAGTCTTCATATTTTTGTGGGATACAAGAAGTTAAGCCATATCATTATGAAAAAAGGTACTCATTTACAAGTATTTATGACTTGTTTAATCAATTAAGGGTATCCTAGTGTTTTTCAAATATTTATCTACATTTTGGTTACCATTAGATTTTGGTTAGAGAGTAAGAAATAACAATGATAGTGTTTAGGAGAAGATATGGGTTGTATAAGTATCTCATAATGAGTTTTTGACTTATGAATTCACCACAAGTGTTCATGGATCTCCTAAATAATATTTTTCACCCATATTAATCATTTCTTTCATTGATGACGTCCTGATATTTTCCAATATGTTTGAATCACATGCTAAATACCTTGGGATCTTATTGAGTGTGCTTCAATCAAATCATCTTTAATCCAAGCTATCAAAGTGTCACTTTTAGATCCAAGAGGTGTGTTTTATTGGGAACATGGATTCTCAATCAAAATATCTATCATCCAAGAGAACATAAAAGCATTTTTTTCTTAGGAAAGTCTAAGGAACATGTTCAAGATTTAGAGTTTCCTTGGTATGGATGGTTACTAAAAGTGGTTTGTTTAGTAATTTTATCACATGGAAGTTCCTATGACTATACTTACCAAAAAGGGAGTAAATATTGAATGGATAAGAAAAAGTGGAAAGGTATTTTTAATGTTAAAGAATAGGTTTATGTTGGATTTGATTCCAATTCTTCTTGAGCCTGAAGTTTGGTATGTAGTTTTTTACGATGCATCTGGAATTGGATTATAAGATATTTTCATGCAATATGATAAGGTAGCTACTTATGTGAATCATCATTTATGACCCCATATATGGGGCTAACCTACTCACATCTTCGTGTTGGAATCTATGGTTCATGTGTTGAAATGTTGGTGACACTACCTCTTTAATGATATATTTTTCATATACAAAGACCACAAGAGTGTAAGGTATAATTTCTCACAGAGAGACCAGAATATTCATCAGAGGCATTGGGTAGAATAATTATAGATGTTCAAATTTAAGATAGAATATGATTCTAAAAAATAGAATGTTATTGCAGAATCTCTTAGTAGGAAGATGTAGCAAGTTAGTGAGAGGATGTCAGAAGTAGGTTGGAAGCTAATAGATTTTCTAATAGAGTCGCTGGTGGGAATAATTGAGGATTGAGGGGAAGCGACTTGTGCATCCTTGGTAATCACATCCTCATTTTTAGAATGAGTGAAGGACAATTAAGAATCTGATTCATATTTACTTGTGATATGTGAGAGGTTGGTACAAAATGATTCCATTATAGGATGGACCTTCGATTGAAGTGGTGTGATTTTAATTCATGTTAGAGTGATAGGTCCTTCTTCCATGAGGGAATATCTAATAAAACACTCTCATGGTTCATATTGGTTAATACACCCAGGACCAACCAAAATATATCATGGTGCCAAAAGAAAATTTTGGTATTCAAAAATGAAAAGTGTCACTGTAGGGTTTTCCTCCCATTTTTTTACTTGTCATAAGATCAAGGATGAGAATTAGATACCTTAAGGGTTACAACAGCCACTTTCAATTCCTGTGTGTAAGTGGTATTATGTGAATATGGACTTTGTGATAGGGTTTCCAAGAATTCCAAGAGGCCATGACACCATGTGGGTTTTAGTGGACCAATTGACCAAATTGGATCAATTATTTCTAACTTGGGAGACCAAATAAGTGGGTAAGATATAAAAGTTCCATGTTTAAGAGATTTCATGGCCGCACAGATTGCCTTTGAACATGGTTTCTGATAAAGACTCTTGGTTCACAACATGGTTTTGTAAAGACTTGAATAAGGTGACGAGGACTCAGTTGAAGCTTATTATGACTTAATATACTAGACTAAGGGGAATTTAGAGAGAATAATCGATAATCTAGAGGAATTTAATTGATAATGTGTTTTGGATTTCAAAGGAGATTTCTATGATCACTTGGATTTGATAGAGTTCTCCTACAACAACAACTTCTTGTTGTCAGTTCAGATGGATCCATTTGAGGCTCTCTATGGATGACCATGTTATTCCCCACTATGCTAGCATGAGGTAGATGAATCTTTAGCTATTAGGTATGGTATGCTACAAGATACCTTAGATAAATTACAGTTGATTTAGAAGCAATTTGTTATAGATTAGAGAAGACAATGATTGTATATCGACTATAGTAGATGACACTTGGAGTTCATTATGGGTGAAAGATTTTTCTTACAGGTTCCCCCTCAGTTGGGGCATAAGAATTTGAGTAATAAAGGTAAACTTTCACCATGACACATTGATAAATTCAAGATATTTGACACATTTGGATAGTGTCTTATCAGTTATATATTACTTCACTATACCAAGGTATGAAAAATGTGTTCCAAATATCTCACCATTGGAGGTATAATCCGGATACAACACATGTGATCGACTGTGAGGATGTTGAGTTGGAACTTGATGCACTATTTTTTGAGTATCCCATTTAGATAGTTGATCGAAGCGATAAGGTATTGTGAGGGAATACCATTCCTCTTGTTTGGGTTCAATGTAATCATGAATGTATTTAGGAATAGAAATGGGTGTGGGAGATAACTATCCAAGATCAGTGGCCTGAGTTGTTCATGAAAACCTATAGAGGCAATTATTGAGGAAGAGAAGTTATAAGAGGGGGAGAATTGTGACACACGCTATTAAATGAATGACTAATTTTAGATTGTACATATCTTTTTTATATGTTTTAAAGTGTTTTGAGGTATGTTATAGGTGTTTGGGAGGTTGGAATTAGAAAAGGTCGGGTTGGTGGAGTTCACAGGATCTGCAGTATGACTACAAATCCCACTATCTAGCCAGTGGGAAGCTACTAGTAAATATTTGGGGTTCCTGGGTAGAAGTGACTATACCCAAATTCCATCATCTCTCTAGTGGAATCATTCAGGTCCTAGAAAGAAAAGTGGTTTATATTGAGTTTTTCTTAAAAAACCAACCCGTATCCCTTTTTCTCACTCTCTCAGACCACCTGAAACCCCAATTACCATAGGAGATATATTTTGATGATTTTGGGATCTCTCATATCTTTCCCCCTCCTCTATTTGATGCTCTAATAATGGTTTGACCCCACGTTTACAAATTAAATGATTTATATCTTGATCTTGATCTATTCTATTCTATTTTCCTTCATCAAACCAATTATATCCATGATGTCTTGATCGAATTTAAGGGTTTTAAATTTTCTAAAAAGTTAATTGTTGGTTATTGATATAATCAGCACTAAGATTCTAGGAATTGGCATCCACACATTGTGTGGACCTAGAACATTATCAAAAGTGGATCTTCCCTGATATGTGTGATCTTGTCCTACCTTTTGTGTGTGAATTATCTTCAATTTTGATCCTATAATTCAAATTAGGGTGGAAAAAGAATGGTTCTTTGATTAATATTAGTGTAATTGGAATTGTTCAATGATCCTTGTCATTAGAACATTGTTACACCTAAGGTAGGTGGTCCTTATCATTAGTGCATATTTATATAGGTTATTAGCATGATTTTTTTAAATGAATATTTATAACCATGAGACCTATTCTTGATGTTGATCACATGGGGTATGAATGTATTTTCCCATGAGACCCATGCTTGATATTTTATCAAATGTAGATTTGTGTGATGGTTATGACTCTTTCTTAACATGATGAGATTCTTGATCTACCATTCTTTATCTTTATTTAATGTGATTTTCCTCTATATTATGTAGTTGTGTGTATAGGTTGAGACATATATACTATACCCTAAGGAAGATGTATCAGATTCTTGGTCATAAAGTAAATGGGATATCCATTTAATTGGAAGTATCATACATTTTTTGTACTATCCCATCAAGGGGGATGTGTAAAGTCTGATTGATATTCCATCTAACATGGAGTCAAAGAAGATCGAGCCCGTCTTTAAGGACCCAACATATATGATGTGATTGTGTGATATACTTGTTACTTATGTTCATTGTTTACTATCATTGAACACATTGGTATATCTTATTCACTGATGTTAAGGACCTATTTGTGGTTTCCTATAGGGTTTTGTACTCACACCCTATGCAGGTCTCTTGGTCCATGTGTAGATTTTATGACTAGGTATGTAGTGAAGGGTAAGGTCCCAGTGGTGGGTTGTTAAAAAGGTTTATCAGGAGGGTGTGGGAATCATAGGATAGAATTTAGGAAAGAAATATTCTGTCATTTTTGTTTAGTTTCTTTTATCTCATACATTGATCAACCACCTATGGGTATCCTTTTTCTTAATTTTGGGTTCTGTGACTGGAATTCCATATTACTATTACATGGGATTGTACTTTATGTGTATGTTTCTACTATGAAGATTTATCTATTATTTTATTATTAATTTTTGTTGTTATAAATTCAATTGCATACTCTAATGATTACAAAATACCAACGGCATAGTCTCCCCATGATGTCCCTCTTGGCCCTCACCACTAGTTGACAACCTCTTACATACATGGAGGCACACATGAGGTCATGTAAAATTATGACCCAAACCTGATTATTTGGGTCCGGGTGTTACATGGTCACATATGTGGCACCCTGATATTTTAGTTTATTTTTCCTTTAAATAAATACTGTGTTTGATAGTGTATACCATATGAACCATTATTCTTAAATGAACCATAACATTATTATTTTAATATGATATTTATAACCTTGCTATTTTATTGGAAGGTATGGATATGTTTAATTTTATTATAAAATATATGTAGAAAAGTTTTCATAATAAAAATATATTGATTAATTCTTAGGAAATAAGTACTCTATTTTCAATGATAATAATTAAATCATATAAGGTTAAAAATAGTTAATGTTCTAAAGGGTTATTTTTCTATAAAAGCGTGTTTTATTTATATTTTATATGATTAATTAAAAATATAAATTACTTATATTTTAAGTATTAAATATATTTAAAAATTATTTTTATACATGAAAACTAATCATTCATACATTTATTATCAATTTTTTAGAAATAAAGATAAAACAAATTGATGGTAAAAAGAGATATTTTTCAGAAAACTATTTTTAAATGAGAAATGTATTTTTATGCAAATAAATTAAATTAATCACTATTTATTAATGATTTTTATGAAATGTATTGTTTATATATTTAATAAAATAAATTAATAAACATAAATGTTTTTTATTAGTAATGAAATGAGAATAAATTCATTTTATCCTTCAAAAATAAAATTATTCTAAAAATGGTTTTTACGCATTTATTTCATGAATATTAGAATTATTATCTCACACTTTTAGAAATTTTATTTTATAAAAATAAATTCATTTTTTATTCAATTTATCTTTTTTTTTCTTCAGGTGAATATTTTTGAATTTTCTTAAATAGATGATTTTTGGATGAATAGTAAAAAGTACCATTTTTACAAATACCGTAACTTTTATGACATAATCATGATGTAAGAATTATTTAAAAATTTATAATATCTTTTTAAAGGAAAAATATGTGTTTAATAAGTAAAATAATTCATTTAATAACTGTATTTATAATTTAGAACCCCATTCTTGGATTTTTGGAGCATAAGTTATATTTTATTTTGATTTAAAACTATTTAGGGATCTTTGAATTTAATAGTGTGGTTGAAAGGTTCCATTTAGTTTTGAAATTATAAAAATGTTATATAAATTTAGTTTTTTGAATTATAATCCAAATAAAGTCTGGATAAATAATAATATTAAACATTTAAGTGTAAATTCATTTTTACATTTAAAATAGGTATTTTTCTAAAAACTATTTTTTATGTGTTACACATACTTATATTAAAAGTAATTTCTAACATAATTATAAATTTAATACAATAAAATTTATTCTATATATGTAATTATCATGTCCAAACTTTTTTATAAGACCCATTTTATTTTTGGTCATATAAAAAAATTACCTATGTAAAAAAGTTAAGTTATCCCGATAAAGGATAAAATGGGTTAAAAAGGTTTAAATTAATAAATAAAGCTTAAATTATCTCTAAATATTATTTAGATATAATTTTTTGAGTGTATTTATACCCTAAATCATATTATCTTTGAAATTTTGTTTCCTTTGTTTAACTTTAATTTGAAATAGACATTATTTTATTTTAACACTTTGAATAATTACATGAGTGCCACTCCCCTTATTTATAAAATGACACCTCTTCTCCTCACTTATCCCCATAATTAGAAAACTATATCAACAAAGGTCTACCAAAATTATTTCCCAAATATCCTAAACACTTAATAAAGGTCATTTTATTCTTAAAAGGCTAATCCTAGAAAGATTAAGGCGTAAAAAATATGAGGTTTTCCAAGGAATAGGTATATAATCTAATTGAACTATTTCAAGTTTATTTCTTATTATACCTAATTATAATCTATTATAACCATTATAACACAAATAAAGAAGTATATTAAATATTATAAAATGTTATTATGTTGAGTTAACAACTATGTTCTACCTCCTTTCCATCCTATGAGAAATAAAATCGTCGCTTGTGCGTACGTGTGGACTACCACCTCCTTGAAGCGATGTGCTTCATTTTTCATCACTGACTCACATTGATGGTTATAAAAATTTAATTATTTAATATATAAGATATTTATGACATTATTATGATTATTTAAAGATAATATATTATCAAACTTCTTACCCTTCATTCTTTTGGAAAATGATAACGTCACCTATGTACACATATGGACAACCACCTCGATGGAACGATGTGATTCATTTTTCATTTATGCATTACATGTATTGTAATAAGGATTAATTTAATGAATAAATATGATATTTATTAAAATATTATTATTTTACAAGGGTAAACCTTTATATACTTTATTTATTTTTCATCCATTAGAAAAATGAAAATGTTTTTCATGCATTCATACAAACTACCATCTCCAAGAAATAATGTGATTAATTTTTCATGAACACCTTATGAGGATGGTTATAAAATTATATTGTATGTATAAAAATGATAATTATAATATTTTTAGTTTTTTTAGATAATGTATCCATGACCCCTTTGACCAGGGTCAACACACTAATTCTATTTTGACATTATAAACTAAATAACTCAAAAATTCTCAAAGTAACCTTAAACATTTTAGTAACCAAATAGAACATGATAATAAATAAAATAAAGGGAATAATGGTAATGTAATGAAAATTAAAATTTTTCTTAAGAAAATAAATAATTAATATATGTTTATTATCATGGAAAGTTGAAGTCGAATGAAGAGATTCAGAACTTGAGGTAAGCGATTTTTCTTTAAAACATTATTTTAAATATTTTAAACTCTTTCTCTTCCATATCTATGTTATTTTGAATATTATTATTTATAAGTAAAAGTTTTTTATAATTTCATTTTTACCATCTTTTACTTTCTTTATATAGTTTTTATAAATGAATATTTTTAACATTTTCCATACAGGTCACTTTTGACTCTTCTTAGAAAAGTGAAAAAGTTTTTTTTAACATTTACCACATGAACACCTTTCACTATCATCACATCCATTATTAATTTTCAATATTAATCTATAATTTTCTATTTTTTTCAAATAATATCCTTTTCCCATTTCGTTAAGAATTTTTAGTTTAAAAATGATTTAAAAAAAGGGAATTTCTTCTCATTTTTATGAGATAACTGAAAGGGATATTTATTATGGGATCAAAACCTAATTATTATGAGTTTTATGATGGAATTAAATGATTTTATGTGTTTTATACATATTATGGTTCTTGGAAATTATTTAGTATTATGGGTGGGACTGATATGGCCCTCCAATGAACTGGGTAATGATATGTTCTTAAGAAGAAATATATGAACCTGTGTTTTTCTGGAATATAATTTTGTTCAAAATTTTAATTTTTTCTCTAAAATGCTTATAAGGGGTAAAATGGTAATTTCACCAATAATATGATACCAAATAATTTTTTTGACCATTTTTTTGGTTCTAAAATAGGTTTTTACCTAATTATAGGAGTTTTGTGGAATTTTGAACCATTCAAAGTTTCATGAAATAATTAATATTTAATATATATATTTAATTAAACATTAATTTATTCAAATGTGTATATTCTACTTTATATTTTGAACATAGAATCATATTGAGATTCGTTTTCTCTCATTAAGTCAGGAACAAGAAGTTTTTTCTAGGAGAGATATTAACTTGTGTCAGGCGTTGGGGATGGGCTCAGTCCCCATTTTAATTTTCTTTTCTTTTCTCTTGTTCTTTCCCTTATTTTTATTCTTCTTCTCCTTCCCTATATTCTTATGTACGCCCCTGGGGGGATTTTAGATTCGTGTGATTGAGATATGAATGGGAGAGGGAGATAGAGGAAGAGATATAGGAGAAGAGAGGTACCACTGCGGAGCTCGGGATGTTCTAGATCATCGTGCAGTAGAAGTGGAGTGTGTAAATACGTGAAGATTTGGTAGATTTTTCCCAAAGGTAGACCATTTTTATGTTTTTACATAAATCCCAATATATTTTCCTTTTTAAAAATATAATTAATTTTTATGACTTCTTAAGACCCCTTGTGGGTTGATCTATACCTTTTGAGGATAAAACGAGGGTTCCATGCTATTTCATGGGTTTACCATTTAGAAATCCCGATCGAGCAACGTGTAGTTTAGGAATACATGTTGCGTGTTCTTACCATTTTGGGGAATATGATCTTTTTATAAGTACATTTCGTGTATGGGGTGTAAACACTATGTACTAAGAAATAGTCGTGTAGTCGGGTACCTGGCCAGACAACATGTTTAGGGGTGCATGTTCGTGTAGAGTACACAGCTAGACCCTCTGTTGGTTTCATTCTATGTAGAGTTACATGGTTAGGAAATGTATATGGCTAGGCCATTTGAGGTACACATGAAGGTACCACGGTAGGGTACATGTCATTTACATGATCAACACGCCATGTACATTGGTTTTAATTGCTAATACCAGCTAGAGTACATGACCAAGTGGGGATTTGGGAGTACACACCGTGTATTGAGTATACACACCATGTACTACCCCATTACTACTTTTTGAGGGTTTTTTGTAACTCTATGACCAAGTGTTGGAATTGGTCACATGAGGAGTCCATTATGAGTATTTTTCTATTTAGATCATGATGCTTCTAACATTGGGGTGTTTTGAATACTTCTAAGAGTAATTTTAGTAATTTTACTAATCATAGAGGTTCTTCCTCTAGTAATCAAATATAACTATCCCCTGAGAGTGAGACCCATTCGATCTGATATGAGGCATGATATATCTCTCTTGAAAAATTCTTTTTTAGCTTTACCCTTGAGGACTTTTCAATTTTGAGATGTGACCTTCTAGGCCAGGAGGCCGTGGGGTTAATTGTTTCTGAGGATCCCATGTAAGATTCCTCTACTTACATTTTGACCTAGAGGATCCCTTGTAGCATGCTTCAATCTTATTTTTGTTATTGAGGGTCCTATGTAGGAAAAAATTTCCTATGTACTATTCCAATGATCTTGTGTCAGATTACTCTATTTAATTACCATTAAGGACCTTGTGTAGGATTCCTACTTTTACCTTTACTGTTGGTGATCCCAAGTAGGGTGACAATCTTGTGCTTTGATGCGAGGGACCCAGTGGGTGCCCATATATTTGACGGAACCTAATATAGTATGTCAAATTTGGGTTACGATGGTAGTGGGAGTCACCTTAGAACCCATTCAAAACTTTTAATTCATGAGTTTGTGATAGTAGTGGTGGGTTTAGGCTTTTATACACCCTCAGTATTTTATTTATACATTCACTTGTTTAATGCTGATGTATAATTGACTGCTAGAGGTGCTTTCGAGTTTGTGGCTAATGAGCCTAATGCAATGAAACTTCTTCTTTTCGGATCATCATATGTACTTCCTGAGATCTGGCTGTTGAGACTTACTTTTGAGGAATTCCAGATGTAATTCCTAGAATCTAGCTTCTGATCCCTTTAATTTTTCATTAGTATGCCTAGATGTATTTCCTAGGGTTCGACTTCTTAACTGGGTTTATGATATTTGGGCATGACGTCCCTATGTTTGTGATATTGGGAATTAAATCCCTTAATTATGATATATAGACATGGTGTACCTATAATGATAATATATGGGTATGGAATCCCTACTAAATATAATAATTCATTATTATGATATCCTGAGTGATGGGGTTTATTACGTTGTCCCTGATCGATTACTTGATCATGGTGGTGGACATGGTTCTCTTCACTGTTGCTGTGACATATACTCATGGATGATTATTCTATACTGAGTGGTGGTGATTATTAAGCTCTCCCTAATTGATTACTTTATTGTGTTTTTAGACATGTTGCTCCTCACTATTGCTATGACATATACTCGTGGATGATTATTCTCTCCCGAGCAATGGGGATGATTACACTCTCCCTGATCGATTATAAATCAGCTAAGGACCAGTCCTATTATGGTTCATCTAAGGTCCAATGTCATGAAAACCTATGGAATGGTACCTTCAGATCAAACATTAGACTAGATTTACATGGAATGAGTGGCATGATATACGACATAGTAAAAATTTATTGGATTGTCAATCGTTATACGACATCCTTCTTTATAGTGATTGGAGGTGATTACCGGTGAACCCAGGGTATGATATGTATCCTCCTATGGAGACATAGCTTTCTCAGAGTCATTATAGAACTAGCCATAGTAGGTATTGTCAATTGCGATTACAGAACTAGAGACTGACTTAATTATACATGTCTTGAGTGGTATGATATCCATCTCAATTCCCTTTTCATAGGATGTCCAGATGTTTAGGATTACGGAGCTAATGATCGAATACTATTTTTTGTGTTATGTCTTTCACCTTACTCTTGTATATAAACATATATATATATATATATATGGGAATATATATATATACCCATATAAATTTATGTATACATGATGAATCCTTTCTTAGTTGACCGAAATTATAGACCCAGGGATCGTCTGTGGTTGAATGTTATTTATTTTATTTATCATTTCTGTTGTGTCTTGGCTAAGCTGAGAATCTTTCATGAGCATGCAATTATGAAAGAAGATATATAGGTTCATCATTGGGGTGGACTACTAAGATTATATTCTCACCCCAATATATGCACCTTGATGTGCATGTAGACCTTATGTTTTCTTTCTAGGATGATCATAGATACAAGATGGACCAGGCTAAGGCTTTGGGATGAATGATCAAGAGAAGCTGCTTGTGTGGATTCTTATGATCAGAATGTAGCATCTTTGTAGTGTCATAGAGACCAGGTATGTGGTATGGCTCGAAGTTAGCAGTGGAGTCCTATATTTTTATTTTTGTTTCTTTTATATACTTCTTCATGTAAGGTTGGCCCAGTGGGTGACTAGTTTTGTAGGCATACCATGGTTGTTGAAGCTTTTATAACATTTCATCTATTATTATAGCATGTTCTATTTCAGTTATTTACTACTTCCACACCCTTTTTATTGACTACATGGATGATATATTGTCATTTTCACTATTATTTACTCTGATATGAGGTCATTGTCACTCCACAGACACACCCTAGGCCCTCACTGCTAGTTTTCAACCTCTGGAATATAAAGAGACACGCTTGAGGCCTGTAGTGAATTGACTCAGAGCACCAGTTATTGGCATCCTGGTTGGGATGTAAAAAATTGGTACTGGTGGAGCTCATTTTCTTTTGATTTACTATTTTGGATATGGTAGATAGGAGTATTAGGAATGTGTCAGAAACTATGATGGATATCAAACCGGTGTATTGAGAATACCTATTCCGATAAGAAGACCCGATTTCCAGGGATATGGGTTTGATGTTTTTATATGTGATATTATATTTGTATATGATTTTTTCTTTGATCGATGAAAATGTTGTGTAAATGTTATGTTTTATTATGGATTCATGGTTATTGGTATTTTTTAATGACATATAGGGATTGATTTTGAATCTTGGATGGAAAAGGTAAGAGGCATCTCATGCATAATATTTGGTATATATGATTCACAAGTTATAGTCCTGCTAGTGTGTGATTTTTTTGACTATAAAGGCTAATTGTTTAAAGTGTAAACAAAAACATAAATTTTGTTTTCCCATATAGGTTTTTGGTGGAATAATAATCAATTATGAAAAATTATATATATATTTCCTTCTGATGGTTGGTGATGTGGATCTATGTTGAGACATTTGATAGTGAGGCCGATGACTCAGTCCTCATACACAGGAGGTGCAGTGACCCTAGTAGATCAATAGGGAACATGATTCCAAAATGTTATACCTATTATAAGGTGTTGTTTCTTAGGTATGGTTATTTAAAGTGTTAGTAGAAACCTATACAGGGTTTTCCTACATGGGATAGAATGATATTTTACTTAACTAACCTTTTTTTATAGTTATCTAGTCAGATCACCGAGTACAATACTTATAGGTACCATGATGTTTATCATGAACTATACCTATAGGGGGGTATTTTTTTATATGGATTCATGATGAGTGTCATTTTAGTATCTCTTCTATGTTTGTATAATGACCCTTCATGGGTAGTCCTTTATGAGGATGCTCGGAGAGGATCGAGCCCATACATGCCATATTGATAGTTTTGGCCCTTGAATGTCATTTTGTTCTTTACCTTTCTTTGAGAGGTTTTATCTTTTGGGCTAGGTGGTTGGACATTGTGAAACTGTTTTGATACTTGATTTTTATGGCTAGTTGGGAGACCTAGAGGCCCTTAGTTTTGACTCAAACCTTTGAACATCGATATTCATATCGATTGTGGTAAAATTACATGAGATAGGTTAGCCCAAATTTAGGAACGACTTTTAGGATTTGAGCTTAGTTATATACTCGTTTTAATATGAGGTAGTCAGAGTGTGGTTAAACGCTCATAACTTAAATGATTCCGTGTGATAGACATTCATGGAATAAATCATGGCACAAGAGAGGTTCTCAATTTTGAAGAGGAGTTATAAGGGAGATTCCATAATAATGAGACTAACATACCTTGTATCATGGTCATATTTTCCTTGTTTGTGGAAGAAATGTGGTAGTGTGAGTTGAGTTATGAAGGTATAGGCCGGTTTTGCATAGTACCATTTAAATAATTGATCAGTAAGTGGATATGTGATAACTAAGGACTGATGGTTTTAATAAATGTTGTAGGTATGGTTGCATAGGATTTGTGATGAAATGATGAATGTATCTCCATGGTAGAGGAGAAATAAAAAATAAATTGGGTATTGTAAGACCGTTAACCCGTGGCTGGAATTGGACACACATTGTCAGGATATTTTGTGTTAGGTTTTGGTTAAAGTCAATTATTTCCAGTTTTGATATAACCATGACTTAGAGATATATATACACACCTTTTGATAATATATTATTATAATCCCAGTTATATATGATCATTATCTATCTTGATATCATCTTGAGTGCATTAAGAAAGCATCATCTCTATGTTGAGCTTCTTTTCTTTTAAATATATTTCCTGATTTGATAAAGGAACCTGTTGTGATTGCACTTGGGGAGCGATATATGGTAAGCCTTATGACAGAAAGTACACCATTGTCCATTTGAGGGTGGTGAACCTCAAGTTGAATTGAAAAAAAGAATTTTCTATGGAAACCATTCTCAGTAAGTAGGTATGGGAGATTTTATGAGGTGATGATAATGGTATTTCTATGGTAGGGAGTACCAGATCAGTCATAGTTAAACATCTCCCGGGTAGAAGAGTTGTAGATTCTGTGAAACTATTTTTTTGACATTTAATATAACATGTTTTTGAATATGATGTGGTTAAGAGAATGTTCAAAATTTTCCACCAAGGATTCTCAAGGAATATAAGTTCTATAGGGGGGAATGTAAGAACCGATGTTTTTCTGGACTAGATATTTGAGTAGAAATTTGAATTTTTTATCAGATTATTATAAGGGGTAAAATGGTCATTTTTTCCTAGCGGATGATCCTGGATAATTTTTCTGACATGTCCATTGGTCTTTGAATAGGTTATTTACCCTAGTATAAGATTTTGGTAGAATTATGAATCTTTAAAACATTCAGGGAATAATTAATAATTAATTTATATTTAATTAAATATTAATTTATTCCCACACATTCATTCAATTGTATATTTTGAACAGAGCATTATATTGAGATTTAGTATCTTTTTTGGAGTCTAGAATAGAGAGTTTTTCCTAGGTGAGGCATAAAATCATGTCAATTATCGGGGCTAGTCCCAAGCCCCCTTTTCATTTTCTTTTCTTTTATCCCTTTATTTCTTTTCATTGATTTGTATTATTTTCCTTCCCTATATTATAATGTATGTCCCCAGGGGGATTAATCCTTCATGAAATTGAGATATAAGTGGGAGAAATTTTTAATTTTTTCCATAAATCCTCATTGATTTTATTTTTTCAAGTTTTAATTAATTTATATGACTACTTTGGATCCCTTGTGGTCCGATATATACTTTTTGAGAAGAAAATGAGGGTTTTGGGTTATTTGAGGGGTTTTTTGTTCAGAAATACAAATCACGCAACATGTAGATTAGGAAATCACACCATGTGTTCTTCTCATTAAGATAATATGATCTTTTAATAAGTACACACCATGTATGGGCTATACACATTAGGTACTTGGACTCGGTCGTGTATCCAAGTACCAAGATAAACAGACTGTGTAGAGGAATATGGTCGTGTAGAGTATAAAATCATACCATGTATGGGTTGCACACCATGTAGAGGTACACAACCAGGTGGAGTATACGACCAAGACATGTGGGGTATATAGGCAGGTACCCAGTGCATAGAACACATTGTGTACATGATCAACATGTCATGTACTTCGTATTTTACATTCCAAGTATGGCTATAGTAAATGCCCAGGTGGGGATTTGGGAGTGCATGTCATGAACTGAATATACACACCTTGTACTTCCCCTTACTACTCTTTAGAAGGTTTTTGTATGTGTACACTAATAAGTTGGAATTGGTAACATTATGAGTCCATTCTAAATAGTTTTCTACATAGATCACAATGGTTCTATCATTTAGGTTACTTGAAGACTCCTAGGAGGAATTTTAGGATTTTTACTAAATGGAGTGGTTATTACTCCGGTAATTGAATACAACTATATACTAAGAGTGAGAATCATTTTATCTAAGATGATCCATGAGATATATCTGTTGAAAAATTATTTCTTATATTTCCCCTTGAAAAAATATCCCTTGCGAGATGTTACCATCTATCCCAGGAGGTCGTGAGGTTAGTTGTTTCCAAGGATCCCATATAGGATGCCTATGATTAAGTTTTGACCCAGATGATACCTTATAAGATTCCTTGATCTTATTATTGTTATTGAGGTTCCCATGCAGGATGAATTTTCCTATGTACCATTCCAGGGATAACCTATAAGATGCCTCTATTTAATTACCAGTAAGGATATCATGTAGGATTCCTCCCTTTACCTTCATTGATGAGGATCCCATGTAGGATTCATCTCTTGTGTTTTAATATGAGGGACCCAATGGGTGCCCTAATGTCTAACCGATCCTAAGCTAGTAATTTAGTTTTGGGTAGATATGGTAGTATGTGTCACCTTAGAGCCCATGCCAGACTTGTAATCCATGAGGCTATTAAATTAGTGGCGAGTTTTGGAATTTGGACAGCCTCACTATTTTATTTATATATTAACTTATTTACAGATGATGCAGTGTGGACTAATAGAGGTTCTTCCTTGTTTTTGGATGATGAGCCTGATGTGAAGAGACTTCTTCTTTTTGGATCACTAGATGTATTTTCTAGGATCCATCTATTGATCCTTATTATTGAGGATTTCTAGATGTACATCATATAATTTGGATTTTGAACCCTTAAATTTTATATTGTAATGTCCGGTTGTATTTACTGGGGTCTGGATTCTTAGCCTATGTTTATTATATATTGGGAATGACATAACAATGTTTGTGATGTTGGGAATGGAATCCCTTAATTTTAATATATGAGCATGTTGTCCCTATTATGATCATATACAAGCATGGAGTACCTACTGATTATAATCATGGATGATTATTTTATCCCAAGGGATGGGGATGCTTATTCTCTCCCTGATTGATTAATCGATCATGGTAGTGAACATGGTGATCCTCACTATTGATGTGACATATACTCATGTATTATTACACTATTATGAGAAATGGGTATGATTATGCTCTCCTTGATCGATTACTTGATCGTGGCGGTGGACATGGGACTCCTAACCAATGATGTGACATATAATCATGGATTATTGTTCCCTCTTGAGTGATGGTGATGATCACACTCTCCCTGATCGATTACAGATCACCTATGGCTCAACTCCCTCAGAGATCATCTGAGATGCAATGTCACGACTGCCTATAAACTGAGACTAAGGTAAAATTAATCATAATAGATTTACATTTCATGAGTGGAATGATGTATATCTTAGTGACCATTTACAGGATTTTCCTTCGGTATAAGACATCCTTTGTTATAGTGATTATAGGAAAATACAGGTGTACCTAGGGTTAGGAAATGTATCCCCCTATAGATACATAGCTTACATAGAGACATTCTGACACTGATCAGAGTAGGTATTGTCGATTGTGATTATAGACCCCTAGATCAACTTAATTATATTATGTTTGAGTTGTAAAACATCCAACTCAATTCCCTTTCCATGGGATGTCTAGACGATCAAGATTACAGACCCAATGAACGAATGCTATTGTTTATGTTATTTCTTCCAACTTAATCATGTATATAAATATTTATGTGTACATATATATATATATATATTGGAATATATATATACACACATATAAATATATGTATACATGATGACACCTTTCCCAGTTGAGCGGGATTACGGATGTAGGGATCGACTATGGTTGCACGTTATTTATTTTATTTATCATTTCAGTTGTGTCTCAGCTAGTATGATCATATTTCATGAGAATGAACTTATAAAAATATATTTATAGGTTCATTATTAGGGTGAACTACTGATATTATATTCTCACACCTATACATGCACCTCAGTGTGCTTTCAGACCTTATATATACTTTCTAGGTTGATCGAAGATGCACGATAGACTGGGATGCGGCCCAAGGTTGCATGATTGAGTGGAGAAGATTGTGGGGATTATCATGATTTGGATAGAGAATCTCTACAGTGTCATAGAGACCACATATATGGTTTGGATCCGATTTATTAGTGGATCCCTATATTTTTATTTCAGTTTCTTTTATATACTTCTTCATGTATGGTAGGCCTAGTGGGTGACCAGTGTTGTATGTATGACATGAATGTTCGGGATTTTATAGCATTTCATTTATTATTACAACATGTTATATTTAAGTTATTTACTACTTCCTTACTATATTTATTTATTTCTTAGATTATATCTAGTTATTTCCACTATTTCTTACTCTGATATGGGAGAATAGTCTCTCCACAAACACACCCTAGACCCTCTCTACTAGTTGGCATCCTCTGGCGTATGGAGAGGCACACATGAAAACTTTTGTAGAATCAGCTTGAAGCACCAGATTGTGGAATTTGGGTTGGGATGTTAAAATTTTATATTAGATGTTTTCCTTTCCTTTTTATTTACTATTTGGGATATGGTAGATAGGATTATTAGGAATGTGTTTGAACCTATGATGGATATCTGACTAGTGCATTGAGAACACCTGTTCTAGTAAGAATTCCTAGTTTCAAGGGATATCAGATTTATTTTATGATATTGTTTCGCACAGAATCCGGGGATGACCTCCTGGATGGGAGATTCAAACGTTCCGATCGGTTTCTAACGGGTTTGTTCGTAGAACCGGAAACATCCAATTATTCCACATCCGTTTGGACCTACTTTCCAAAGGTAGGTGCTCATTAGATTGTGGGCTAATGAGGCTTAGGAATTTGCATTGGTTGAGAGGATAGGAGGTCGGACTCATCCCACCTTTTTGAGGGGAATTATTGTCTACTCCGAGACTCTATTTATAGATTTAATTTATGTTCGTGAATCCTTATTACATTACCAAGTATAAAATGAGCTTTCCTTCAGTTTAACAATCAATGATTAAATATGTAAGAAATTTAGAGAATCTTTTATATGAATTCGAGGTTCTTCATCAATAGAGAATCATCTGTATCCATTTAGAGATTCTTGGTCAATGGTATCCTTCAAAACATTTATATAAAAGTCTCTTGGTCATTATGATTACTAGGCTGGTTTTAAAGCCACTCAGTGGGGCACTTGAAGTTTATCTTCATTCAAAAGGACAATGAATTACTTCAGAGTTGGGATCGAACCCATAGATGGGATACCTACGTATCCTTTGTTTTGAAAAATGAATCAGAACCCACGTAGTTCGTATAAGGGTATGATGTTTATGATTGATGGTTCAAAGCAGGATGTCACAATTAATTTTACACTCTAAGCTCACGTGAGTCATGCTCGGTGTGAGAAACAAGATGTATTAGTAAAACTTAGACAATTGTTCCATGAAATATGCAATCATAAGAAATGGTTTGGGGCTTATGTATGTATGACTGCCCAGATAGATGAAGATTTAGGATTCACTTTTAGGGAGAAAATCCATGAATAGGGTCCATAAAGGTATATGTGCTTCATGGAGATTTTGAATACTCTAATCTTGGGGCTTACTCCTAAGGAGGATGCCCATGTTAGGAGGGGACTTATGATTGGGTTTTACTCCTGAAAAGGAAACCCAAATCAAGGGTAAATTAGGACTGGTTAAAGAGAAATTAGGGGACTTGGGGCTTATTCCTGAAAAGGAAGCCCAAGATTATAACTGGGTTTTATACTTGAAAAAGGAGACCCAGGTTAGGTATTAAGGTTTGGGGCTTACTCCTGAGGAGGATGCCCAAGTTTTGGAACTTTAAGAATTTGGGACTTACTCATGAGGAAGATGCCCAAGTTAAAGGACTTATAACTGGGGATTATTCCTGAAAAGGAGACCCAAGTTTAAGGATTCTCTCATCTTAAAGGATGAGGTTGAATGAATTAACTCTCCATATTTAGTGACATAAGGATATTTAAATCACTAGGTTTTGAGAGATATTCCACAGAATTCCTTTTAGATAAGGAAGTCAAATCAAGAAATCATGCCATAAATGGCTTTGAAGAGTGTCTTGAAGACTGAATCTTGAAAAGGAAAGGTGTGATGGCTTAAGAGGGGTAAAATGGGCAAGATGGGAACCCAAAAAGGTAGGGGCGTGCAAGTCTTGAAAGGCGCGCAAGTATTGCGGCAGCGCGCAAGTATTGGTCGCACAAGTATACTTGCGCGACATGAGGGGTACTTGCGCGATTCTCAAACATCATTAGAATATTTGAGAAACTCTTTATAAATCCCTTTAGAATCCTCTTGAGGTTCTTCCAGAAAAGGGACGCGTGAGTTCTATTGAAGGAATGAGGCGGCGTGCAAGTGTTGATGAGTTTCAACACTTAGGACTTCCTTCTTCTCTTTAAATCTTCCGTTATAGGTAAGAAATTACCTTTAGAAGTGTTCCGGAAGCTTTGAGAAGAGACTTGGGCATCGGGATCTTCAATCCGAGTTTCTGGAAAAAGATCCTCCTGAATGGGGGGCCCACAAGGTCTATTTATAGGCAGGAGAAGACCCTGGGCGGTTACCGGGCGGTTATCACTTAGGTCGCGCAAGTAACTTGCACGACCATAAGGCGTCGCGCAAATAGACTTGCACGACCACTAGGCGGCCCACAAGTGTACTTACGCGACCATGAGGGAACTTGCGCGACCTATGGGTAATGTTCTCCTTGTTCATCCCTTTGTCGATTTTTGATGTTTCTTCAAACGATGAATCACTTTGGACTAAGGTATTTCACTTTTTTCAGTCGTTAGACTCTGTGACGGAAAGGAGCGTCAACAAAAGTCCCCCCTCAGAGTTGGATCCGGAGAAAAAAGAGGATTTGACTTTGAGGTGAAAAGAAAAGACAAGAAATCTGGCAGTTTAAAGTCATGCATGTCGGACATACAAAGGGTAATGTTTAAGGTCGAAATAGCTTTGACCGAAATGGATTAGAATTGACTCAATTCCTTGAAAACTCATCTGAAAACATAGTACCATACTCAAGTATGAGGGAAAATATGTAATCTATGACTTAAGAATTTTTGAATCTGAGGAATGATATGAAAAAGAGCTAAAAGGAATTATAAGAAGTAGTTTCCATGAATGAAGTTACTATTATTTGACAAAAACCCGTTAGGGGGTTGAAATATGCAGGGCCACCTAAGGGAATTGGCTGCATGGTCAAATAAATAGTATCTTTCGGCTGACAAGTCTGTTATGTGGACTGTTTATGCAAGGCCACCTATGGGCACGTGATGCATAGTCAGGCAAAATAACTCTCAGAAATTTACTTTCCTAGTGCTAAAAGCCAGTGAAAGTTTATGGAGATTCAAATTTTCTAAAGTATAGAGTTTGTTGTATGGAAAGAGGTACTTGAATCTGGAGAAGATATTTCCAAACAAGAATATCGAAGAACTGGATGAATATCACTCCTACGAAGGTCTGACCCAAACGTAGGGAAGAAGAATAAACCATAGACTTGAATACTTTCAGATCATGAAAAAGGATATGGGACAAATATGTTAAGGATGGTTATTTTTTGTGAATCCCTACATACTGTCATTTAAGACAAATAAGGACAAAAGAGGCATTCTTCCCAAGAATGAAGTTACCATTATTTAACAAACCCGTTAGGGGGTTGAAATATGCAGGGCCACCTAAGGGCATTGGCTGCATGGTCAAATAAATAGCATCTTTTGGCTGACAAGTCTGTTATGTGGACTGTTTATGCAAGGCCACCTACGTGCACGTGCTGCATAGTCAAGGAAAAGAATTATCAAAAGTTTGACATTTTTGTGACTAGAAGTCATGAAAAGGGTTATGAAGATCTGAAAATATTTAAGGTTAGGATTATAACACATAAAGATGGGTATTGTCCAATATATATAGAGATACATAGGTCAATGATAACCATAATCATGTTGTGGCTGGGTCCTGAATTGAAATTTTGGACATCACTACGTATCTCATAAGAATGAGAATCAATCCATACGTAGTTCATGAAATGCAGTTTAACGTCGTGCAAGACGAAAGTATGAGAGATCTTAGTTTAGGGTCATAGAATTTGGACCATAATAATGAATACACAGTGTGTGTTTTCATGAGGACTTTTCAGCTAAGGGACTGAAAGTGAAATTTGGGGTTAGGCCCAAAAGACTTGGGACTGGATTCGAGGGACACTCGAATGTTCCTACGTATCCCATAGGGATGGGAATCAAGTCCATGTAGTTCTAGAACTACCCTTTGTACAAATTTGGTTCGTACATGTGAAGGGTGAAAGGGGACTTTAGTGCAATGATGGTTTAACCTAAGATAAAAAGTTTAGGCATTACCATGTATGCACGTAGTCTTTTGAAAATGAAAACCATGATTGAAAAATCAATGTCAATAATAGTTCTCTCTCAAATGAGGAAATCAAATAATATTGTAGTTTATTGTCATACCAGACAAAAGTGTTTCATAGTTTAACGTCATATAACAAGGACGAAAGTGAAGCAATGTAAAGATATTGATTCTAGGTGCGGTTTCACGAATCAACATCATATGAGATGGTGGTGAACCGATGTGAAGAGATTGTTTTCGGGCTTGAACCCTGGGAGGTTGCCTACATACCCAGCCTGGAGGGCAAGGATCAAAGTCCGTGTAGTTCAATTAAAGAATGAATTAATGAGCAAGTTGTTCTTGGGGACAATGATCTAATAAAAATGTTGTTTGTTGGGACTTATACATGGTTAGCGGCCCAAAGAGAGTGTTACGGTTGAGGTTTTCTCTAAGCTCACGTGAGTCATACTCGGTGTGAGAAACAAGAGGTAACAACAACCTTAACAATGCATAGTTTAATGTCATGTAGGACATAAAAAAGAGACTATGCAGTTTAAAGTCTTGCAATTAGGACTATTGGTGCTGCACAGTTTAGTGTTATGTACAGGGACAAAATAACAGTTTAACGTCATGTAGGACATATCAAGGACTTTCTGTACAGTTTAGCGTCATGTAGTTAGGACGATGGGGACAATACAGTTTAACGTCATATTGGACGAAAGGGGGACTGTGCAGTTTAATTTCATGCAGTAAGGACAAAATAACACACCATTTATGTCATGTTGGACGAAAGTGTGAATAGTTTAAGGTCATATGCATGGACCAAGGATGATGCAGTTTAAGGTCATGCTGGACAGTTTAGGGAACTTTTTCACAGTTTAACGTCGTGTGGGACAAAGTTGTAGTTTAAGGTCATACTGGACCATTGATGTATAGTTTAATGTCATATAGAAAGGAAGAAATGGTGCTGCACAATTTAGTGTCATGTTGCGGAGACATCTTCTTTTCTACAGTTTAACGTCATGTTGGACGAAAGTGCGAATAGTTTAAGGTCATATGCATGGACCGTGAATGGTGCAGTTTAATGTCATACTGGACTATTAAGTGCTTATGTAGTTTAACGTCTTTCCGGACGTAAGGGACTTTCCTAAAGTTTAACGTCATGTTGGACGTTGTTGCAGTTTAAGGTCATACTGGACCATTACTGTATAGTTTAACGTCATATAGCAAGGAAGAACTGGTGCCGCACAGTTTAGTGTCATGTTGCGGGGACATCTTGGTGCTTTTATATAGTTTAACGTCATGTTGGACGTAGTTGCTGTTTAAGGTCATACTGGACCATGGATGATGATGTAGTTTAAAGTCATACTAGACTATCCGATGTATGAACCAATTGTAAGAGTCTTGGTTCTGGGGACCATATTTTGTGTTTATACAAAATATTTCTTCAGAAATCTGGCATTGGTTGGAGTCGTGATGAGTTCTCCATCCATTGAGATTAATGAATAAGCTCCATTGGAGTAGACCCTATGTATTGAATAAGGTCCTTCCCATTTTGGCTCAAGCTTGGGAGGTTTCTTTCCTGGTATCATTGGAGTTCTAAGAACTAATACCAATTCTCCCTGAATGAATGAACGAAGACGAACTTTTTTGTTAAAAGCTCGTGCTATTCGATTCTGATAGATTTCCAAGTGGTGCAAAGTGCACAATCTTTTCTCATCTAACTGTTCCAATTCATTCAATCTCTTTTGGGATTGCTCATCTGTAGATAACTGATCACAAATGGATACTCTGAGTGAGGGAAATTGAACTTCAGTTGGCAAGACTTCTTCTGTTCCATATACCAACGAATATGGAGTTGACCGCGTTGCATTGCGGGTGGTAGTCCGATAAGCCCATAAAGCATGAAAGAGTTTATTAGGACATGACCTCTTATCTCTATCCACCATCTTTTGCAGTATATTTGAAAGAGTCTTGTTAAAGGCTTCTATTTGGCCATTGGATGCCGCATGATACCTAGATGAATGGTTGGATTTAATGTTGTATTCTTGATACAATTTCTTCACCTCAGAAGAACAAAAGTTGGTGCCGTTGTCCGTCAATATGGTATGAGGGACACCAAATATAGTAATAATGTTAGACTTGATGAAGATAACAATGAATTTATAACTGACTTCTTTGAGAGGTATTGCTTCTGCCCATTTGGAAAAGAAATCAGTAGCAGTAAGAATGTACTTAAACTGCTTAGCCGTAGCTGAAGGGTAAGGTCCCACCACATCCATTCCCCATGTGGCAAATGGCCATGAGTATTTAGCTGTATGAAGCAACTCTGAAGGTTGATGAATGAAGTTAGCATATACTTGACATGAATGACACTTATTTGTGAAATCAACAAAATCTTGTATCATTGAAGGCCAAAAATATCCAAGCCTTCGAATTTGATCAGACAATCTATGTCCAGACTGGTGGGCACCACATACTCCTGCATGCACTTCTTTCATGACAGCCATTGTCACTTCACCATCAATGCATCTGAAGAGAACTCCATCAAAACCACGTTTGTAGAGAATTTTCTCTAGGTGGTTTGGGCTATCATAAAGAGTAAAATTGACCACACGTCGCCAGATTTGTTCTTTCTCGGCTCTATCAGGTGGAAGTGTTCCATTTTGAAGGTATTCCCTGATAGGTGTCATCCATCCTGTAGTATGACCATACGGTTCAGGAATGGGACTAATTTCATTAATTTCCTCTATTCTGGCTTGAACATAAGGTGAAATTGCACGACGGTGGGCAATACCGATGGTTGTCTCGTCCCGATTTGGATCTTCTAGAGCTGTGGCTATATTAGCCAGTGCATCAGCTTGAGCATTTTGTGATCTTGGGACATAAGAAAATGTCGGTTCTGAAGGGAATTACGCCATTAACTCTCTGACGTAATCATACAAAGGGATTAATTCTTCTTTTCTGATGGCATAATCCCCATTGACTTGTTTGATTACCAGGTCTGAATCACCTTTCACCTTTAAGTGTTTCCCTTGTGCTTGGAGCGCTAACTCCAAGCCTGTAATGAGAGCTTGGTATTCGGCTTCATTATTAGTACCACCTTCCCACAATAGAAAGGAATAAGGTAACAATGCCTTATCTGGAGAAATGAGTACAATTCCTAAACCAACTTTGTTGAATTTAGGATTTTCCATTTTCTTCCCTGTTGGACTTCTGGAAGCACCATCAAAATACATTTCCCATGTTTGAGGATTCTCTTGAATAGAGAAAACTTCCTCATCAGGGAGTTCAATATCTGAAGGCGTGTCTTCCATGGAAGGATGTTCAGCCAGGAAATCCGCCAGAGCTTGACCCTTTATTTCCTTTTGAGACACATACTGAATGTCGAACTGTTGCAAAATAACTTCCCACCTTGCTAGACGTCCTGTAAGCATTGGACGACTAAGGATGAATTTGAGAGGATTATTGCGAGATACCAATTGGACCTCATGATGTTGCAAGTAGTGTCTCAGTTTCTGAACTGCAAAGATTAATGCCAGGCAGCACTTCTCAATACTTGAATACCGGGTTTCTGCCTCAAGCATAGTTCTACTAAGATAGTAGAGGCTATTTTCATTCCCAACATCATTCTTTTGAGCAAGAAAGGCCCCCAATGATCGCTCTAGAGCTGTCACATAGAGGATAAGTGGTCTTCCTTCAACAGGTGGCATGCGTACTGGTGGACTCAAGAGGTATTTCTTGAGAACATCAAATGCTTCTTGACATTCTTCAGTCCACTGGTAAGTGACTCCTTTCTTCAATAATTTGGTAAAGGGTAAACTTTTACCCGCCAAATTGGCAATGAAACGCCGAATATAGGCTAAGTGTCCTTGAAGTCCTCTTAATTCTTTCAAATTCTGAGGAGGTGACATACCAAGGATTGATTTGGTCTTCTCAGGATCGACTTCAATACCACGATGGCGTACAACAAAGCCGAGGAATTTTCCTGAGGTTACCCCAAAAGCACATTTTAAGGGGTTCATCTTCAAATTATGTTGTCGAAGCTTGTGGAATATAACTTCCAAATCATCCAAGTGATTAGAACGTTGTTTGGATTTAACCACCATATCGTCTACATAGCATTCAACAAATTTCCCTAAGAAAGGTTTGAAGATACGATGCATGGCGCGTTGATATGTTGCACCTGCATTCTTTAAGCCAAAGGGCATAACCCAGTAACAAAACACACCTTGAGGGGCTCTGAAGGCTGTAGATTCCTCATCTTATGGGGCCATTCGGATCTGATTATATCCGGAATATCCATCCATGAAGGAAAGTACTTCATAAACAACCGTCACATCAATTAAGAGTTCTGTAATCGGAACTGAGAAATCATCTTTAGGACAATACCGATTAAGATCTCTGAAATTGATGCAAACCCTAATTTGTCCATTCTTTTTCTTTACAGGGACAATATTAGCCAACCACTTGGGATATTGAACTTCTCTGACGAAGTTAGCTTTGATCAGCTTATCCACTTCAACTTCAATTTTGGAAGCATAGGTTGGGTGTGTTCTTCTCGCGGCTTGCTTAAATCCTCGATGTTCTTTTGGTAAACCCAAATGATGAGTAGCAATATCAGGATCAAGCCCAGGCATTTCTGTATAATTCCAAGCAAAAATATCTTTATTTTGCTTTAGAAAAGAAATATACATCTCTTGCTCTTCAAGGGTCATGGCCGCACTAATTAAAGTGGGGCATGGATCTTTATCTGTACCCAGATTTATTTCTCTGAGTTCATCCACAGTGGTAGAGATGCCCTCTTCAAATGCTGGAGGAGCATCTCTAAGATCTTCCTCTTCCTCTTCATCATGTGCTATTTCTTCCGTTTCTACTTGCATAGTAGATGAAAAAACGAAATTTTCATGATCATAAGAGATATCAAAATTTTCACATTTTTAAGAAGAAGCTTCCATTTCCGACCCTATTGATGATAAAGGGCCTTCTTTGGGAAATAAAGAGGAGATGATGGATTGAGAATCGGCATCATTATTCACCTCTGGTGTTGCTATAACTTCTTCTGGACTGATTGGAGAAGTATAGACTTGTTGGACTTCAACAGATGAAATGAAAACGTCACCACTTAGGCTTTCATCACTGTTTGGTAGGTTACCAATTTCTCCCATGTTGTCTGGCTCGATTGCCGTAACTGACATTATGGATCTTTCCATAAGAGTATTTTTATTTGGGCCTATTTTGTCAATTTGACTGATAGGTAACACATAATCTGTACTCACATGTGTAAATGGATTTATTGGAATTTTCTCCAAACCATATGGAGCATTAACTTTGGTAATTTCCTTCATTGTAGATTTTTCTCTTCCCTTCATGTGATAAAATTCTGCCTCAATGTATTGAGACTCACATGTCTTGAACGGGGCCTTATCACCATACAATGTTCCAACCTGACCATTGAAACAATATTTGAGACATTGATGGTATGATGAAGGAATAGCTGCATGCTGATGTAGCCAGGGTCTTCCAAGCAAGACGTTGAAAGCTGAGTCTTGATCAACAATCATGAAATCCGAATTGGATACAAGATCTCCAAACTGGGTTCTGAGTGTAACTTCGCCCAGTGATTCTTGTTCATTTTTATCATATCCTTGTAACATCATGGTAGAAGGAGATAAATCAGATTCCGTGAGGCCCAATCGACAAAGTGTACTAATGGGCATGAGGTTGACTCCTGAACCATTGTCAATGAAAACTCTTCGGATATCTACACCATTTACTTTTCCAAATAAGTAGAGAGGTTTTATGTGCCCATGCACAACATCATCTTCATATTTATCAGTAAAATATATCACTGCATGGAATTCTGCAGGATTATTCTCTATGTGATAGACTTCAGCTGCAGCAATTTCAGCTTCAAACTCCTGAGGACTTGACAAAGCTTCGATCAGTGCTTCCCGAAGATCTTTTGACAGATTCAAAGCATCCAAAATTGATAACTTGGCTGGTAATTTTGCCAAGTGTTTCAATATATCATACTTTTGATCTAGAGGTCTGAGTTTCCCAACAGGAATATGAGGTTTAGCAGGTACCTTGGAAGCAGATGCTTTGGAAGCTGATGCATCTTGTATTGGGATAGAAGTTGGAAACATCCTTGGTTTTGGAAGATTAGACTGATTAGATCCATTTACTTGCTGAGATAAAGAAGATGGAACCTTTAATTGGTCTTCCAAAATAACTATGCCAAAACTGAGTTGGCCATTGGCAGAAGAACTTGCTTGTTCTTTTTGAGCTCGTTGAAGGGCTCTACCACGAGTTTCTGCTGCATACACAGTGCTAGCAGGGGTAGAATTGGAGTAGTAGCTTCAGAAATATCCACGTCTTCCTCTGTATCCTGAACCTCTGGAACTTCCTCGGATTCCCTTATTTGATACAGGGAATTCAGGCTCATCAAGACTGGAATATGGATCTATTAATTGAATCATATTAACAGAACTGAAGATTAACTCTTCGTCTGATAAAGACCCTGCCTGACTAGCCTGTTTAGGCTGTGCCGTTTGATGGGGCGGTGCCCGTGGCTTTGAATTAGATGGCATGAAATCTGCCAGAGTCAAAGACAACTTAGGCCTCGATACATACTCATCTTCTTCTGATTCCTCTTTCTTCTTTGAATTGCGCTGCCCTTTTGAGGATTTGTCTTTTGATGGAGGCTTCACTATAGCTTTTGTAGGAGACACAACTGGCTTCTTCAATTGTGTTCAAAAAATGGCATGGGTCCGATTTATTTTCTTTCTAACCATCCAATCATCATATTTTTGCGCAGTTTTGCTTCTGACTTCCTGCCACTCGCCTCCTTCCTCTAGATCTGTAGCGGTAACAAACGCTACATGAGCTGAAGAACCCTTCAATTTGACTTGTCCCAAGTCGACCATCTTTTGCAGGAGGTCTTTAAAGACAAAACAATCCTTGATGGGATGCCCCAACATTTGATGAAAGGGACAATAATTGGGACGGTCTTCATCTCCTTCCTTGTTTGGCCTCTTGGGCACTGGTTATTGAACCAAATTATTTTCCAGAGCTGAAATGAAGTAACCAGGAACTTGCTCATTTCGGAAAGAGTATGTTTTACTCTTCATATCCTCAAATTGTTTTCATCGTTGATCTCTTTGATCATTTGGACAAAACGACCTTTTTTGTTGGCGTTCAGGAGGTGGAGTCCTTCGAGAAGATGAAGGTTTTGAAGTAGATATAGGTACAGGTGCTTGTTTAAGCATAACTGTAGCAGTTTCTGCTTTACCCATTCTTCTTCCTGGAGCTGATAGAATTACACGAGATTTAACCTTAGCCTGTATAAGGGAATCTTCAATTTGCTGAGCGATTGAAGTAAGGTCTCGAAACCCTCATGTGTATTTCACAGGGATCAATGGCGTGCATAATTCTTCACGCAAATTTTCCATAGAGATTGGAAACAGCTCTTACTGAGGGAGTGCTAAACTCAGGGAATACGTTAATCCCTTCCAGCGAGCAATGAAATCAGAGACTCTTTCATTCTCCCTTTGCTTTCAGTTTGTAAGATCGAAAACTGTCGTTTTTGGCAAAGTTGAGCTGAACTGAAGAAGGAATTTTTGACGAAGATCCTCCCATCCGATGATTGACCGGGATTGCAAGCTTGTATACCGGACAAAAGCTGGTCCTTGCAAGGTTCGCACGAAGCATCTGAGTTTCACTGCTTCTTGCTGCTCTGGAGTTCCCATCATAGGATCACAACAAGACACGTAATGCGTCAAATGTTGTTCGGGGTCGCCTGATCCAGTGAAAGTAGGGAAAACAGGGTTTCCAAAACTGGATGGAAGAGAAATTGAATCTACCCATTCAGGGCAAACTTTCTTTTCAGGTTGAACTTGTGCCTGTTTCCCTTCCATAGTTTCTAACCGAGTTATTAATGACTCAATAGTAGTTATTAACTTTTTGAGAAACATCAGGTTGAACTTGGTTTTGGGTAGGTGCAATGAATGGAGCTTGGACAGACGTGGTGGTTGGTGCTGCAACTGATGGTAGCACTGCCAACCATTGTTGCACTTGACCTATAGGATTAGACCTCTGAGGGTGTACTGATAAAGGAGGATATTCTTGATCCGTCTCAGTAACTGCAACAAATTCCTTCGGCTGTCAGACTTCAGCATTCTTAAGAAGAAGACTACTCTGAAGTAGTTCTGCATTCAACCTTCTTAATTCTTTCATTTCTTCCTCTTTTTGTGAAAACCTTTGCTCTAATGAGAGCGATTGACCTTCTCCAGAGGAAGGATATGTAACCTGATTCTTTCTCTTCCCTTTGTTGGATACCTTTTGGAGGGAGGGAAGTGGATTACCTAGGTTCTGAGTAATCCTTTGACTTCGTGTATGTACACCTTCTTCATTTGTATCGGTGCATACATTTTCTTGAGCATGATGCTCTTCATCTGAGTCCCCTGAGTGAGTCTCTTCTGGTGGATTAACAACAACGTCATTGATGACATTGATTGATGCATAATTCATCGCATCCCTTTTATCAACATTTCTGTGATATTGTCTTCTTTCATATCTTTGATGAGACATTGCCTTTTGTTGATTAAATCTTTTAGGAACTTATTGACGAGCTATAACTTGGAGGGAATCTCCTGATAATTTGGATCTTTGTTCCTCTTGGGGCTTCTTCCCCAATCGAGAAAAGACCGACATTCTCTGAGAAGGGGATTGATGATTTGAAAGAGTCCCCAGTCTCGTGAACTGGGGATGTTCCTGCTGATTCCGCTCAACTCCTCGAATCCCATTTGTTGACTCTGAGGGTTGGGTTAGAGAAGTCCCCAGTCTGACAAGCTGGGGTGGCTCTTGACATGATACATCTGAGATCTTCTTAAAATATCTCTTGATCTTGCAAATCTTAGTTCGGAAATTAGCTGGACGCATGAACCTGTATACACTTTTATCACCTGGTTCAACAGACCGTTGGATGATTTCCGAGACTTCTGTCATTTGATGACGTGTTTGCTCCATATGAGAGGCTTGTGCGATATTCTCGCCTGCTTGATGTAGGAGCAATTCAACAACTTCTTCTCTATATGCTTGATTTTGAGAGGAACTAGTTGAAGCCTGTTCTTGATAAAGCTTTTGATTATGAACAAAGCCCATTGACTGTGGCCGGCCATGGGCAATAACATTGCATGAGACCATTTTCGGCGGGATTTGCTAACTGGAAAGCACTGTGAAATTTAGTGCTCCGTGAACACCCCATCCTCTGATATGAACATCAGATAGAGCATTGGAAATTAACTGACGCAATTTTCTTAGTGCGCCAAGGCATGAACGTTGAAGGGTTCTCTGTTGTTTTTCAGCCTTCGGATATCGAGAGACTGAAAGAGATGCTAAATCAATCTGAAGTTGTATCCCTTCTATTATCTTAAGATGATTTTCATATTCATCATAAGATAATACCTTCTTCTTTAATTGACAAAGAGTTTTCCATATGTTGAGACGAATATCATGGATTCCATCATCCGTTAACATCTTTGGAATGTCGTACTGGGAGTCAGAAAAAGGCCAAAACATGACTGGTACTTCACCTTTTTCCAGTTTTTTCCTCATGTTCAGCATTTCCTCTTTATCATTAAATGAAGATTATTCTACCTGTTTTGACCAGAGTTGGTGTTTCCTTGTTGCTTCATCGGATTCAACAAGATTGGTAGAGAGATCATTGGTCAAACTAGGAGATGCATGACTTAGGGGTGGTTCAGAGAATGACCTACACCCTGGGCTATCTTCTGATTGAGAAAGTATTTCACTTGTTAGCGATAAAGCATCAGACATGACTGGTTTCGCATTTTCAAGTGCCTCAAGATAAGAGGGCTTTCTCGGCACTACATTGTCCACTGGAGTATTTTCCAGGCAATGTGGATCACTACTGCGGAGAGGAATTTCGCAGCGAAATTCATCATCATGGGGAGGACCACCATAATGGGTTACAGTAAAAGATGAGATCTCTTGCTCCTTGGTCTTCTGACCACACAGAGGGTTCCTGTGGCTCTCATCTGAAGAAGAAACATCAAGATTGGTCGAATTTTCATGAAGGAAGTCTTCATGAGGAAGTGTCTGTTGAAGACCTTCAGAATTAATGTTCCCATTATTGGGAACTGAGGGAGTAGAATCTTGAATTCCGACAGATAAATGTCTGAGGGCTTCAAGAACTCCAACATCGAGCAAATCCTTGTTATAGATTGGTCGTTGATCTCCTGACTGTGCTGGGCGGATCTTTTTCTTAGATGTCTTCTTACTCACTTTAGAAACCACTTGTTGACGAAAGTGGTTACTCTGAGCGGGTGTATATGCCTGATAAGGAAATATGGTCAGGTTAGGCTGATAATCTTCACTCAAATCAGGTGTATGTGCCTGACTTGGTTGTCCGTATGATATGGGGGAGTATGCCCCATAACCCTCTTGGACTGGAACAGATGTGTGTGTCTGTTCCGGAGTGAATCGTTGATGTGTCACTCCACTACTAGGGATAGATTTATGTGTCTATCCTTTAGATGATGCTGAAGCTGTTATGATATCCTGGCAAGCATCCAGAATATGAGCAGGAATTTGCTTATGCTCTTTCACCATTGATAAAATATGTTTGGTGACTTCAGCCGTCGAAACGGGGATATACGTCTATTCCGGGTTTGGAGTAGGTGTATGTGCCTGCTCCTGTCCTCCTTTTCCTGTCAGTGAATCCTGACAGTACTCAAGTGTGGAGACAGAGAGTTGAGTCTGCCTCCTGTTTGTCGTCGGGGCTTTCCGACTGACTTCTCCGTGCGCTACAAAGCGAGACTATTGGTAGGCTTGATTAGTATTAGCAGGTGTATGTGCCTGCCGATTACACTTCGCCAAACGCGGTTGACAAGATCCATCATATGTAGTCAGACAAGCCTGCTGACTAACTGGTGATGTATAAGCAGGTGTATGTTCCTGCCTATAGTACTCCGCCGGATTTGCCTGGCGGGATTGACTTGATGCTTCCAGACGAGTCTGCTGGACAACGGAATTAAAACGGACAGGTGTGTGTGCCTGCTCATTGTTTTCCACCAAGTTAGGTTGGTGTAATCCTTCATATGTAGTCAGGGGAGCCTGCTGACTAACTGATGATGCATAAGCAGGTGCATGTTCCTGCCTATAGTACTCCGCCGGATTTGCCTGGCGGGATTGGCTTGATGCTGCCAGACGAGTCTGCTGGACAGCGGAATTAAAACGGATAGGTGTGTGTGTCTGCTCGTTGTTTGCCACCATGTTAGGTTGGTGGACTTCTCCAGAGATGTCAGGGATGACATCTTGCCTATTGTTAACCGTATTCCGTCTCTGGCGGTTCATCTTGCCTTCTCGGGTTCAAGGAACCTGAGCTGAATGCCTGGAGTTGGTACCCTCATCATGTTGAGGGTGCACTACCGCACGATTCTGGCGGCGATTGTTGATGGGAGCCCTCGGGAAGGACTCCTGTCTTTTTGAATTAAGACCCTGCGGGACCTTCTCATTCACTTCCTCAGAGTAAGGGAGTGAATGGAAATTGCGTTCCAGGGATAACGACCCGAAACGGTTGGAGACGGTAGTCAGCACCGTCTGCTTCTTGATCGCTGGCCACCGTTGTCCGGACGACCAGGTAGAGTTGTTAACTTGGAGGGCTTGACGAGCGGCCTCCAGAGTTGGGATAGTACCGTTGCGACGATACTTTTTAACCAGTGCATTAGAAACCCAGCTTTGAAGATGCTAAGTTCGTGATGTCATCCTTAGAGCGGACGACATTCCAGCAGGAGTAGCAGCATTGGTTTTCACAGCAGTAGACCTCACAGTAGAGGTTTTTACAGCAGTAGTATTCACAGGGGTGAATTTAAGGAAAGCCATTTTGTATAAGATCTTGAGAAAAGAGTGCCTTGGTTAAGGATTCACGTTGGGTTCAACATTTTTTGTTTCGCACGGAATCCGGGGATGACCTCCTGGATGGGAGATTCAAACGTTCCGATCGGTTTCTAACTGGTTTGTTCGTAGAACCGGAAACATCCAATGATTCCACATCCGTTTGGACCTACTTTCCAAAGGTAGGCGCTCATTAGCTTGTGGGATAATGAGGCTTAGGAATTTGCATTGGTCGAGAGGATGGGAGGTCGGACTCATCACACCTTTTTGAGGGGAATTATTGTCTACTCCGGGACTCTCTTTATAGATTTATGTTATGTTCGTGAATCCTTATTACATTACCAAGTATAAAATGAGATTTACTTCAGTTTAACAATCAATGATTAAATATGTAAGAAATTTAGAAAATCTTTTATATGTATTCGAGGTTCTTCATCAATAGAGAATCATCTGTATCTATTTAGAGATTCTTGGTCAATGGTATCCTTCAAAACAATTATATAAAAGTCTCTTGGTCATTATGATGACCAGGCTGGTTTTAAAGCCACTCAGTGGGGCACTTGAAGTTTATCATCATTCAGAAGGACAATGAATTACTTCAGAGTTGGGATCGAACCCATAGATGGGCTACCTACGTATCCTTTGTTTTGAAAAAGGAATCAGAACCCACGTAGTTCGTATAAGGGTATGATGTTTATGATTGATGGTTCAAAGCAGGATGCCACAATTACTTTTACACTCTAAGATCACGTGAGTCATGCTCGGTGTGAGAAACAAGAGGTATTAGTAAAACTTAGACAATTGTGCCATAAAAGATGCAATCATAAGAAATGGTTTGGGGATTATGTATGTATGACTGCCCAGATAGATGAAGATTTAGGATTCATTTTTAGGGAGAAAATCCATGAACAGGGTCCATAAAGGTATATGTGCTTCATGGAGATTTTGAATACTCTAATCTTGGGGCTTACTCCTAAGGAGGATGCCCAAGTTAGGAGGGGACTTATGATTGGGTTTTACTCTTGAAAAGGAAACCCAAATCAAGGGTAAATTAGGACTGGTTAAAGAGAAATTAGGGGACTTGGGGATTATTCCTGAAAAGGAAGCCCAAGACTATAACAGGGTTTTATACTTGAAAAAGGAGACCCAGGTTAGGGATTAAGGTTTGGGGCTTACTCCTGAGGAGGATGCCCAAGTTTGGGAACTTTAAGAATTTGGGACTTACTCCTGAGGAAGATTCTCAAGTTAAAGGACTTATAATTGGGGATTATTCCTGAAAAGGAGACCCAAGTTTAAGGATTCTCTCATCTTAAAGGATGAGGTTGAATGAATGAACTCTCCATATTTAGTAACATAAGGATATTTAAATCACTAGGTTTTGAGAGATATTCCACAGAATTCCTTTCAGATAAGGAAGTTAAATCAAAAAATCATGCCATAAATGGCTTTGAAGAGTGTCTTGAAGACTGAATCTTGAAAAGGAAAGGTGTGATGGATTAAGAGGGGTAAAATGGGAAAGATGGGCACCCAAAAAGGTAGGGGCGCGCAAGTCTTGAAAGGCGCGCAAGTATTGCGGCGGCGCGCAAGTATTGGTCGCGCAAGTATACTTGCTCGACATGAGGGGTACTTGCGCGATTCTCAAACATCATTAGAATATTTGACCGACTCTTTATAAATCCTTTTAGAATCCTCTTGAGGTTCTTCCAGAAAAGGGACGCACGAGTTCTATTGAAGGAATAAGGCAGCACGCAAGTGTTGATGAGTTTTAACACTTAGGCCTTCCTTCTTCTCATTAAATCTTCCGTTCTAGGTGAGAAATTACCTTTAGAAGTGTTCCGGAAGCTTTGAGAAGAGACTTGGGCGTCAGGAGCCTCAATCCGAGTTTCTGGAAAAAGATCCTCCCGAATGGGGGGCCCACAGGGTCTATTTATAGGCAGGAGAAGACCCCGGGCGGTTACCGGGCGGTTATCACTTAGGTCACGCAAGTAACTTGCACGACCATAAGGCGTCGCACAAATAGACTTGCACGACCACTAGGCGGCGCACAAGTGTACTTGTGCGACCATGAGGGAACTTGCGCGACCTATGGGAAATGTTCTCCTTGTTCATCCCTTTGTCGATTTTTGATGTTTCTTCAAAGGATGAATCACTTTGGAATAAGGTATTTCCCTTTTTTCAGTCGTTAGACTCTGTGACGGAAAGGAGCGTCAACAGATATGTGATGTTAAATTTGTATATAATTTTCACTTTGAGTGATCCACATGTTGTGTGGATGTTATGATTCATTATAGATTTCTGGATCTTATCCTATTTTCTAGATGTCTAGGATTTTATTTTGACTCTTGTCTGAGAAAGCCAAGCGGCATCTCATGCATCATAATTGGTATGTTGGATTCACATGTTATAGGCCTAATAGGGTGCTATTTTATTGAATATAGAGGCCAATTGTTTAAAGTTTTAATAAAAACCTAAATAGTTTTTTCCCATATAGTTTTTTGGTTTCATTATACTCAATTGGGATGACTTATATATATATATTTCCTTTTAATGTTAGGTGATGTGGATCTACATTGAGACATTTAATGGTGAGGTTGATGACTTATTTTTCATTCAAAGGAGGTGTGGTGACCCTAATAGGTTGATAGGGAACATGATGCCCAAATTTTATACCCCTTAGAGGGGCTGGTTTCTTAGGTTCAGTTATTTAAAGTGTCAGTAACAACCTATACAATGTTTTCGTTCATGGGTTGGAATGACATTTTACTTAACTGACATTTTTTTGTGGTTATCTAGTCAAACCGATGAGTATGATGCTGATAGGTACCAGGACGTTTATCATGAACTAGACCACATGGGGGGTATTTCTACATACAGATTCTTTATGAGTGTTTGTTAAGTATCTATTATATGTTGGTATCATGAAAATCTAGAGGGCAGTCCCTTATGACAATTCTTAGAGAGGATTGGGCCCTTATATGTTGTGTTGATAGTTTTGACCCTTGACACTTGTAGGTCGGTGTGATATTTACCTTCCTTGGATAGGTTTGATCTTTTGATCTAGGTGGTTAGAAATTGTGACCTAGTTTTGAGACTTGATCTGTTGGGCTTGGTGGGTGACCTAGAGGCCCTCAGTTTTGACTTAGACCCATGGACGTCGATGTTCATTTTGATCATGGAAAACTATGTGAGAGATTTTGGACCATGTTTATGAATGGAATTTTAGGATATGAACATGGTTATATGCTTGTTTGAGACTAATTCAAGGCAGGTTCCTGGGTTTTGTGTTATAGGAATGTTGATGCCTTTGGATTTTAACAAATCACACATGGTGCTTTGGTATTAGAACTGGCTTTGATGGGAAAGACAGTTCGAGTTCCTGGATTTGTTAACTGGTGTTTTTTCTATTTCTATATTAGTCATAACATGGGTAGAGGCTTGAGACTGAAATGATACCATGCTATGGTCGGTCATTGAAAAAATCATGGCACAAGTGAGGTGATCAATTTTGAAGAGGAGTTCCAAGGGAGAATCAAGATTAGTGAGACAGAAATTCTTCATAGAATAGTTAGCTTGGACTTGTTGATAAATGACTCATGGGAGTATCAGTCAAGTGATGAAGGTACATGCAGGTTGGACATAGTACCATTTAAATCATAGATCAGTAAGTGTTCATGTTCTAGATAAGGATTTATGGTTTTAATAAATGCGGCAGGAATGGTTTCATAGGAGTTTTGATGAAATGAAGAATGTACCTCCACGGTAGAGGAGAAATCAGAAAACAATTAGGTACTACAAGGTGGTTGAACCATGGCTAGACCTGGAAATTCATTTTCTGGAGACGTGGTGTCTGGTGTCGGTTAAAGGTAACTATAGCCTATTTTGATATGAGGGTATCATGGGGAGATATATACATGCATTTTTATAATATCTTATCATAATACAAGTTATATAAGATCATGGTCTATCTTGATATCATTTTGAGTGTGTTGAAAATCATCGTCTATACACCGAGCTTCTTTTCTTTTAAATTTCTTTCCTAGTTTGAAAAATGAACCTATTGAGGCTACACTAAAGAAGCGGTTTAAGGTGATACTTTTGATAGGGAGTACACCATTGGCTGTTTTAGGGTGGTGGACCTCATTTTTAGTTTAAATTCGACATTTACCATGGAAACCATTCTTGAGAATTAGAAATGGATGATTTTATGATTCAATGATAAGGGCACTTCTATAGTGGAGAGTACCAGATCGGTTGTAGTTAAATGTATTCCATGTTGGAGAGTTGACGATTCTCAGAAACTGTTTATTGGATTGTTAAGATAGCATGTTTGTACAGATTCTTGGGTTAAGAGAATGGCTGAGTTTGAACACCAAGGCTTCTTAGGGATGATAATATTTATGGTGGAGAGACTATAATAACCCATGTTTTCAAGACAAGAATTTTGAGAAGAAATTTGATTTTTTGCTACTAGATTCTTGTAAGGGTTAAAATGGTCATTTTCCCCTATCATATGATCTTGAATAATTTTTCTGATCACTCATTTAGTCTCAATAAAGGGTTTTTACCCTAGTATATGAGTTTTTTGTAATTCCTAACCATTCAAATTTTCTTCAAATAATTTTTATTTAAAATATATTTAACTAAATATTAATTTATTCACATGAATTTGTTCAGATATATTTTTATAAGAAGTGTCACATTGAGATTTTGTATCTTCTATTGAGTTCAGAATAGGGTTTTTTCATAGGAGAGGCATAAACTCATGTCAGGAATTGGGGTTAGGCCCGATCCTCATTTTCTTTTTTTACTTTCTTTTCTCCTTTTCTTTCTTTTCTTTAAATTTTATTCTTTTCCTTCCCTGGCTTCTCACGTACACCCATGGGGAGTTCCTCCTTCATGGTAATGAAATATAATAGTAAGAGAGAGATAAATGAATAGATAGAAGAGAAGGGTGGTACCTCTGCAGAGCTCGGGAAGAGTTAGATCTTCATGCAATATCCGTGGACCGTGGAAATGGGTGAAGCTTTGGAAGATTCCGCCCAAAGGTAGGATGATTTTATGTTTTTTCATAAATCTTAATATATTTTCCATTTTCATGTTTTACATGATTTTTATGACTAATTTGGACCCCTTATGGGTCGGTCTATACATTTTGAGAAGAAAATGGGGATTTTGGGTGATTTGAGGGGTTTTCTTTTTATAAATCTTGGTCACATGACGTGTAGTTTAAGAACACATGCCGTATATTGTTTCAATTCAGGGAAGATGATATTTTTAGATTTAAACCCCATGTATTGGTTATACAAACTATGTAATGGGACTCAGACTTAGAGTTCATTACCTAGCTAGATAGCCCGTGTGGGGGCATATGGCCATGTAGAGTACACGACCGAACCCCATGTGGGTTGCACGTCATGTAGAGGTACACTATCAGGAAAAGTACATGGACTTTCCATGTGAGGTACATAGGTAGGTACCCCATATAGGGAACATGCTATGTCCATGATCACCACGCCATGTAGTTGGGTTTTTACATGCCAACACGCCTAGGTGGGGATTTGGCAGTACACACCATGTAATAAGTATACACATTGTGTACTACCCCCCTTACTACTATTTTGAGGGTTTTTCATATCTCTACACCCAAGAGTGGGAATTGGTCACATGAGGAGTCCTTTCTGAGTAGTTTTCCTCTTTGATCATGATTATTCTACCCTTAGGGTGATTTAAGGACTCCTAGGAAAAGTTTTAGGATTTTTACTAAACAAATAGGTTTTTCCTCCGGTAATCGAATACAACTATCTTATGAGAGTGAGACCCATTTGACCTAATATGCGACATGAACTATATATCTTGATAAATATTTTTTTATATTTTCCCTTGAGGAAATCTCCCTTATGAGATGTTCTCTTCTGTCCTAGGAGGTCGTGAGGTTAGTTGTTTACAAGGATCCCATATAGGATGAGTCTTCTTATGTTTTGACCAAGATGATCCATTGTAAGATGCCTATATCTTATTAATATTATGGAGGGTTCCATATAGGATTAATTTTCCTATGTAATGTTCCATGGATCACGTGTAGGACTCCTCTGTTTAATTACCATTATAGACCCCATGTTGGATTCCTCCCTTTACCTTTACTACTTAGGATCCCGAGTAGGATTCCACTCTTGTGATTTGACATAAGGGACCCAGTGGGTGCCCTGATGTTTAACCATCATAGAACTAGTATGTCGATTTTTGGTAGAGATGGTAGAAGGTGTCACATTAAAACCTGTTCTGAACTTGTAATCCATAAGTCTATGACAGCAGTGGTGGGTTTAAGTGTACGACCACCCCAACTTTTTTATTTATGAATTCAGTTATTTACTACTGATGCAACATTGACTATGATAGGTGCTTCCTAGTTTGTGGTTGATGAGCCCGAGGTGATGTGAATTCTTCTTTTTAGGTCGCTATATGTACTTCATGGGATTTTTCTATTGAACATTACTATTGATCATTGCTCGATATACTTCCTAGAATCTAGCTTATGAGACCTTTAATTTTTCATTGGGATTCCTGGATGTATTTATTAGTGTTTTAATTATTTTCTTATGTTTATGATATTTGGGAATAACTTCCCTATGTTTGTGATGTTGGGAATGGCATCCCTTAGTTCTAATATACAAGAATATTATCCCTATAATGATGATATATGAGAATAGTGTCCCTACTAATAATAATCATGGATGATTAATCTTTCCCGAGTAACAGGGACGATTATGATATATATGATCGATTACTTGATCACGGTGGTGGACATGGTTCTCCTCACCATTAACGTGACATATACTCATGGATTATTATGATTTTTCGAGTGATGAGGATGATTACGCTCTCCTTTATCGATTAATTGATCAATAGTGGACATGGAAATCCTCTTTGTTTATGTCACATATAATTGTAGATGATTACACTCTCCCAAGTGATGAGAATGATTAAAATATCCCTAATCAATTATAGATCACATAATGGTTAGTCCCCTTAGGTTTTATCAGAGCTCCAATATCGTGCCCGCCTACAGACTGTGGCCTAGGACTCTAACATTAGACTGTATTTACATGACATGTGTAGCAAGAAATACATATCAGTTACCATTTACATTATTGTTCATTGATATATGGTATCCCTCATTATAGTGATTTGAGGTGAGTATGAGTAATCCCAGGTTTAGAATATGTATCCCCCTATGTATACATGGCTTGCTCAAAGAAATTATGGTCCTAGACAAAATAGGTATTATCGATTGGGATTACAGACCCAAATCTTGACAAAATTATACATGGATTGAGTGGTATGGCATCCAAATCAATGCCCTTTTCATAGGATGTCAATATGTTTGGGATTATAGTCCCAAGGACTAATTGATGTTGTTTGTGTTATTTCTTTCACCTTACTCATGTATATACATATTTATGTATATATATATATGGGAATATATATATATCCACATATAAATATATGTATACATGATGAAACCTTTCCCTATTGACTAGGATTACAAAACCAGGGATCGATTGTGGTTGCATGTTATTTAATTTATTTATCATTTTGGTTATGTCTCATCTAGGATAAGAATATTTCATGATCATGTAATTATGACGGTAGATTTATAAGTTCATAATTGGAGTGGCCTACTAATATTATATTCTCACCCCTATACGTACAACTTGGTGTGTGTGTAGACCTTATGTATTCTTTTCCAAGTTGATCATAGATGCATGATGGATTGTGCCGAGGCACATGGTTGCATGATCAAGTAGAACCAATCATGTGGAATCTTATGATTGGGTTGGAGTAGCTCAGTAGTTTCATAGAGATTGGGTTTGTGGTCTATCACAAAGTTAGTAGTGGAGCCTTGTATTATTATTTCAGTTTCTTTTATGTATTCTTGCATGTACGGTAGGCCCAGTGGGTGACTAGTGTTGTATATATGACATGACTATTCGGGATTTTATAAAATTCTATTTATTATTACAACATTTTCTATTTCAATTATTTTCTACTTCCACACTAGGTTTATTTATTTATTTTCTGATATCTAGTTATTTATTCTATTTTTTAATCTTATGTGATGGCATAGTCTCTCCAAAGACACTCCCTTAGAACTCACCATTATTTTTAAGCCTCTAGGATTTGGATATGCACGCATGAGGCCTTATGGTGAACCAGCTCAGAGAACCAATTAGTTGTGTATGGTTTTAGAAATTATAAGAGACATAATGTAATTAACCATTAATGTTATTCCTTTTCAAATATGATTATAAGATTGATATGAATATGATTTCTTAGGGTAAATACATGTTTTTATATTCTTTCAAATCATTTTTTATAAAAATATTTTGATTTTATAAGGTAAGTATATGAGATTATGATTTAATAAAATTATATGAAATTTTTATATAACATGTTTGTTTTCAAGGAAAAATTTTCATGTGTCTTAAGAAACCCACATGATTATGTTTTTTACTTATTATTTCTTATGATATGTTTTATGATTTTTTTGAAAAACGTTTCTTTTATGTTCATGTCAATGATTATTTAAATTTAAAGTTTATTATGTAAAAAGGAAAACATTCTTACAGGTTATCATGATTTTCAAAGAGACTAACGAGTTTCTTTTATTTTTATATCCCTTAACAAGATTTGGTTTTCATCTCCAACAAGTTTTCTATAGGGATTAAAGATGTGTAATAATTTTATCAAGGTAAATGGTGACAAGTAATGAATTAAGAAAAAGTTTCATGAATTAAGTAGGGGTATAAACATAATAACCTACTTTTTGGAAAAAATGTACCCTATGTGGAAATGTCCACTTCTTTATGTTATGGTTTCCCTAATTATCTAATGGTCTAAACCTATAATATCCTAGAAATGTAAGAAAGTTATTCCCCTGTTATAAATAATGTAATTATGGGTTATTAAGGTAATGAGTTGTTATAGTTGGAATAAGATCAAGGGTTTAGATAACTTTAGAGGTTTTAAAGTTATCAGATGAGGATAATTTAAGAGTTTTAGAGACCATCATGAATTAATAATTATAAGGTTTTGTTATCGCAGCTAGCTTAAATACCCTGAGGGGGGGTGGGGGTGAATCAGGGTATGACATATTAAAACAAATACCCCTTAATATCTTGTTTCATTGTTAAATGGAATATTATTATCTCCCTTTCCCATATCAATGTATGAATAGAAATTAAATAATGCAAGAGATACAAAAATTTTACTTGTTTTACCCTCACTGAGCTATGCCCAAGAAGAATACAACAACAATGTGATGATATACCAAATTCACTATGGATCAATTCAAAAATAAGGTTTGAGATAGATCATTTATATTCCTAGACTCAATTCTCTTATAATTTTTGGAGCGGACACACTACCCCTCTTGGTTTATAACCAATCACAATTTGAAAGCTCACTTCTCTCTCAACTGATTTTTGCTCACTGATCCTCTAAAAGAATCACCTCTGATAACTTGAATAAATATGTTTTACACCTCCTGTAGTGTATTATTTAGTTTTACTTTCATTAACTTAGTGAAATCCCTTTTACCACAGTTTTACTAGGAAAATTCTTTTAGTCCACACAACTTTGTCTTTCACGCATCCTTTGAATGTCTTGCATGCAACTTTATCACTTTGATTGCAACATTAATGTTTAGTCATGAAACTCCCAAATTTTTCACAACTTTTGTATTATCATAGAACTTAATCTTGCGTTCCACTCTTACAATTTGCATGCACCCCCTTGGTCATGAAAATACAAGTCCTTTCCTTGCAGACAACAAATATTTGAGTAATTGATTTTCACAACACTTCATACACAAAATTTTTACTCTTTAATGAAACTTCTTATATGACTCAGAGCCATGAATTTCTATATGGTTTGATCTACTCAAATGATAAGGGAAGCTGAATTTTTATATACCCGATAGACCTTACACGCAAAAGCCTTATGCGCCTTCCATTATGCGTGTAAGAAATCCATTTTTTTGGAAGTAACACCTTACACACAACTTCCTTTGGAATTGAACTTTATGTTTTGACATCGTATTTTGCACATAAGCCTATTACATTCTGAATCCTATGTGTAACTTTTGTGTAAAGAAGAAACCCATCTTTCACACTATTTCAAATATTACGTGCACCTTTTTCCTTAGAAGTATTTTAATGTGGTGATCATGAAACATAAATTTCATGGAACTTTATATACCACATTCAACCTTGAATAAAACATACTAATTTTACATGAAAATACTTCCATTTCCAATTTTTTTCCCTCTTCTAAATTTTGGACACCAAAAATTTGGAAAACACTGGGAAACAACATCACCTTGTATTTGCATCTTTTTTTATAGCCTCAAAATAATCCATTCCTTTGTCTTGGATCTTTGTCAACATATCATGTAAACAATATCTTTAAAACTACAAAACTAACCTTGGAAACTGGCATTGTCAACAGACACAACCATCCCAAAAATACTTCAATGATAACTTGAGGGATTTTTTCCAAACAACCCCCCTTTGAGTTTTTTGATAACTCTTCACATGATGATACCTCATTAAATCTTCTTCCATCTTCTACCAAAATTTTCTTCTTTTTATTCAGATAGAGATCACAGATTTACTCAACAAACACTCTAAGCCCACATGAGCCATGGTCGGTGTGATAAACAAGAGTAGCACAGAAAGTTCATCAATGAATCACTTCATTCAAAAAACACTAAACTATTTTCATCATGAACCTCATCTTTCCTGATATATATATATCCTTTGATAGATTTTATTTAGCATCATTAGATTTAAAAATACCTCTAAATTGCGGCCCCCTATTAGCTTCTCCCACTATATTGATTATGATAGTTTATCCCCATTTTATAGCCACAACTTATCCCTATTTTTCAATGAACATGAAGGTCAATCTGTTGTGGTCTTCAATAGGGTAAATAACACAGACTAATACTTTAGGGAAAAAAATTATACCTTGAAGATAGGGGGTCCCACATTTAAACTTTTTCAAGTGTGGGGAGTCTTCTGAACTCCTAGAGCTAGTCAATTCCATTCAAATTTTTATTTGGGTAAGGCCTTCATCATAATGTCTGTAACATGTAGTTATGTATGCACACACTCCAACTTCACAAGCTCGTGCGCCACCTTCTCCATGATAAAATGATACTTTATTTTCAATGTACTTTGTCCTTGCTGATGGAATTGATTTTTTCTAATGCTTATTGCCCTCGAATTATCACAATGGATTCGGATAACATACTTCACTTCAACTCCCATATCCTCAATATACTACTTCATACTTGATAACTATGTGAATTCTTGAGTAGTCGAAATATATTCATCATCTATGGTGCTAAATGAAATTCAATCTTGTTTCTTGCTTAGCCAAGAAATACACAATCTGGAAAGATATAATTCACCACTTAATATTGATTTTATATCATCTTCCGAACCGACCCAATATGTATCTGTATATACCATTAATTATTACTAAGATTTCTCATTGTACAGTAAAAAAAATTCACCATACACTTGATATACTGAATTATTATTTTAACTATAATAAAATGGATTTCCATGGGATTTCATTGATATCATTCCACTTGGAATGTGGTAACAACAATATCTAATTGTGTCACTCTTAAGTATCATATACATCCAATGAACTACCTATATTATGTGACATTAATCACTTTTACTTCATCATCTGGTGATAGTTTCATCTGGGTAGAAACTAGAGTCATCGTCTCTTTGGAATTATCTGATCCAAATATTCTCAGAACCTCTTTGGCATATTTGTATTAAGAAATTAATGTGCCATTATTTCTTTATGTCATCTGTAAACTAAGGAAAAACACCAATTCCTCAATCATTGACATTTCAAATTCACTTTTCATGAATTCTACAAAAAAAAATTCACTATGCATAATCTAATCCAAAAAATTTTATTCCATCTATAAACACCAGCACCATCATCCTTTTATTATTGTAATTGTTTACATATATATTGTAATCAACTCCACCATGTTAAAAACCAAGATTCTTAAAAAACTGATACATTCTTAAATACCATGCTTTTGGGGCTTTCTTTATCCCATATAGTGCCTTATTTATCCAAAAAACTATGTTTTCATATTCATAATGAGAAAACCATTTGTATTCTCAATATAAATTTGTTATTCCATAAATCCATTAAGAAACACTGACTTGAAATCCATTTGGAAAACTTTGAACCTTATTTTCACTGCCATGGACAAGAATAATATGATTGCCTCTAGCCTCACAACATGTGAAAATGTTAAATAAACATAAATACTCTCTATCTGGGAGTACCCTTTACACACAAATCATGATTTTTATGAATAACTATTCCATATTCATTCATATTGTTGAAAAATACCCACTTTTACCTAATATCATTCTTATCTGTTGGTATCAGAACAATCTCCCATGTTATATTCTTCTCAATTTTTTCAAGATCTTTATTCATAGACTAAACCAAGTTCTTATCTCTATCATATTGATCAAAACATTTTTGGTCTACCCGATATAGGAAGGATGCTTGCTATAACGATTTCATTCTTCATGTTTGAACAAGTACTACCTGATCACCAATGATGTCCTATCTTTGAATTTGAGATTGACTCTTTATATTTTTTTGTAGATATAGATTTGACTTCCTCCTTTTCATCATTAGTATCTTATTATGAGTCAAAATTTTCCAGTTCAACTCCCCTTGACGTTCTTACCTCCCCATCACTATCTTCTTGAATCTAATTACGTATTTTCACAAGATTCTATTTATTATCTACTATAGTGGAATAATTGCTCTCAACTATCTTTCTATGACTCTTATGTAAACATTTATATGATTTTATTTTTCCTAAATATCCAAGAAATATCCCCTCATCTCATATTGATTCAAATTTTCAATGTTTGTCCTTGTTGATAATAAAACATTTACTTCCAATGATTTGAATGTATTTCAATATTATATTCTTTCCACACCACATATCATATATATTATTTTCTTCCTTTAGAAAAAACATATCCCTTCTAGATATGTAGACTGATGTCAAGATTACTTCCAGAATTTTTCTGGATGGTATTTTAAAATAATCATTGTTCTAGACATGTTGCTGATGATCCAATTTCTCCTCTCAATTGCTCCATTTTGATGAGGAGTTCTTACTACTGAAACTTGATGACTCATCCCTTTTTTCTCAAGATAATATTTCACTTGAATTTTTGTGAATCCATACCATAATTAGTACGAAACTTCAGAATCTTCTATCTAAGCATCCTTTCATATTCCCTCCAATACTATTTTATTCAACATAAAACAATGGGCTTGTGGGAAATAATACTTAACCTTTCTATCCTACTAAAATAAACAATGAAAAGAACATAATACCTATTTTCATAAATGTATCTTATTGAGATAGGCCCACATAAATCTTCATGCACCAATTCAAGGACTCTATTTGACCTTTTCCCCTTTTCCTTGTACATTTTTATAATGATTTTCCCTTGTTGAAAAGAATCACACATATGAGTATGATCACATGATAGATTATGGAGATCTTGAGCTACCTCACATTTGACTAGATCTTCTGGGTATGGTTGGAATAGATGGACAAGTATCTTATTCCACAACATGTTTACATCCTCCCTAGATAAAAATCACATATATTCTTCTCCACTTATAAGGTAGAAATTCTCATTTGTTATTTTCCCATGTAGAATAACTGCACCATCTCTTCCTTTAAAAAACACATCATCTTAGTGAAGTTTATATTATGCTACAATTATCATATTTTTATGACACTAAGTATGTTGCGACTGAGACCTTAAAAAACTAAGACATCAACACGCCTCATTTCTTTCACCCAACATTTAGATTTTCCTAAACCAATAATCTTTAAGACTTCATCATTTCCCAATTTTAAAACACCTTTCTTGTCATATTATATGCTCATAACAAGATCCTTATTACTTATTATATGGTATGTGCATCCAATATCAAATATCCATACACTAGTATGATCTGACACTTTAAGGGAAATATTTGTAACCACTTTCTTCTTAACTATTTTCTTTTTGATCCATGTTTTTGACTTCATACCTGGTATGTATTGAAAATCTTTATCTTCCTCAATGTATGATGGGACAAATTCTTCTTATAAATATGAAAATCAATTTTTTATTTTCAGATCATTTTATGATACACTGACTTATTGCATATGATCGCATTCAGTCTACTTCAGCACATTCCTATGCATTTTTGACGAGTGATATCTTTCAATGTTTCCAAATACTCCACACTTCAAATAGTGACCATAAAATTATGTCCTAGAAAATTGATCTCTATGTGGATGCCTTTTTTGGTCTTGTTTGGTTATGTACCTCTTGGCTATATAACAATTTTTTTTGAGTGTCCCATCTTTCCACAAAAATAACATCAAATGTGGGGTTCATGCCACTATCTCACCACTTAACTTTTAGTTTTACTTGGCTTCTCTGAATCTTCTAGTTCAAATTCATACCCAAATCAATCTTCAATCTCAAATCATTTGCTTATGGTCTAACTTTAACCATCACCTCTTTCTGTTTAAAATCAAGCTCCACATTGGCCTTATCATTTTAATTAGGCTATTGATTCTTTTCTATTGGACCACTATTCTCTACTTATGTCTTTTCTATCACCTGGATGATATTATTTCTTAATGTCATGCCAAGAGTCTAGTGTTTTCCTTGATCATTAAATTTTCATCGTAGTCTGACGACTTCATCTTCAAGTTCTTCAATGCATTTGATTTGATCCTTCACTATGTTATTCAAACCATCAATCACATTTTTTCTATTCCTCATATTTGATCTTTTACTCACCATCCATTTCTGCATTCTCTAGCATTGAAGACTTAAGCTTTTATATTTCTTCCTCCTGCTCAGAATTCTCTTCTTCCTACTGTTACATGTAAATTTTGGCATCACGAACCACTTTGATGGATTTCTTCATCTTGGGTCTCCAAACATCTATCTCCTCATAGAAATATTCTAATTCATCATGTATATAAACTCTTCCTTCAACTTATTCTTCATCATTGTCACTTTATTCCCTTTTATGAGAGCTACCAATAACATTCATCATATTATTTTCTCCAAGAAATTTTTATTTCTCCATATCTTCAACCTCAGTTTCTTATGAACTATCATTTTATTATGAAAGGAGATTCTTCATTTTAAATAAATTTATTATATATTTTTTACCTTCACATAGGATAAATACTTTTTCATTGTAAATTCAACTTCATCCTTCTTATCTTATTAAAACTTCTTGGAGAACATTGCTGCTATATTTCCATCCTTTCCACATTGAAATCATTCAAGTGGTAGTTTACCTTTTAATGTTTCTTTTCCTCTTTGAATATTTGAGTAAAGGAATGAAATCACCTCATCTATCTATTCTTATTTCTATCCATCTTCAATGGTGATATTTTTCATGTCCTTGAATGCCACCTATTTGTACTTATCTTTTCTCACAGTGTCATTATCATTATTCATCATCTTGTTTGAAACTAGAGTATTGTGCAAGCTATGCAACATCAGATCATTTGGATATTTATCTTCAAATACAAAAATTTTCAGATTAAACAAAGGTGGAAGTCTTCTCAAGATGAACTAGACAATATTTACATATTTAATAATCTATCTGAGACCACACATGTATTTTACAACAATATTTACCCAGTCAAAGAATGAATCAACAGACTCATTAAGGCTCAATTTGAGATCATCATACTTGTTCCAAAGAACCTGTAACTTTTCTTATCTGAATTTTGAGTCAGCCCCATAAATATTTATAAACTTTTCCAACATTTCATGTGATGAATTACATGACATGAACTTCATATAAATTTAATTAGATATGTCTCCCCCTAAATAATTTATTCCTTTGGTGTCAAAATCCAATTCCCTTCATCCATCCTTTTACAATTCACCACTGTCGATATTGAATGAAATTCCATAGATGGTATAAATACATCCATTCCTAAAGATTGTTAGTAGTGATGCATATGATTATTCCATAATTGAGAATTGTTTCCATTGAATATTAGAATCCCTTTATGATTTTCAAACTTCATTGAATCCTTTGAGAGAGAAAAATAGATATTAACCACTATCTATTATACAAATTATTATCCCAACTAGGTTGGAGGGGGGTGAATCAGGGTATGATAGATTAAAACAAATACACCTTCAGATATTATTTCATTTTAAAAAAGCATTCTTCTCTCCCTTTCCCATATAAATGTATGAATATAAATGAAAGCATGCATGAGACACAACAATTCTACTTGGTCCACCCTCAGTAGGATACATCCAATAAGCATAAAATAAAAAAGTGCTAATATACCAAATTAAATAAGGCTCACTGCCAAAATAAGGTTCAGTCTGGATCACTTCTATACCCAGGCTCACTTCTCTTACAATGTTCAAAGTGAACTCATTGTCCCTCTTAGTATACAACCAATCACAATTTGAAAGTTCACTGATCTCCAAACTAAAGTGTGATAACTGCTCCTCCAGAATAATTCTATTTTATCACTTTAATAAATATATTTTACACCATATTTAGTTCTTCATTAAGTTTCCATTTCATCCACTTGACGAATACACCTTTACCACAAAATTACTGGGCCAATCCATTTGTTTCACACAAATTAGTCTTTCACACAACCATTGAATGTCTTGCTTACAAATTTATCACCTTGCACACAACATTTCTGTTTAGTCATGGAATCACCACATTCACACAAATTTTGATTTGTCTCAGAACTTTCTATTGCATTCAACTCTTACACTTTGCACACACCTCCCTTGGTCATGAAAACATAAGTCTTTTTCTTGTGTGCAAAAAATATTTGATTCACTGCTTCATGAAACACTTATAATGCCAAACTTTTACTCTTTTGCATGAATTCTTATGAAATTTAGAGCCATGATTTTCTATAAGGGTTGAGCTACTCAAATGAGATGGGTAACTATCTTTTTATAGACCCAGAAGACCCTCTGTGCAAAATCCTTGTGCGACTTCCACTATGAGTGCAAGAAATCCATTTTGTTACTGAAGTCCTACCTTTTGTATAACTTCCTTGGAGTGATAAAATTTATGTTTTTAAGTCATATTTGGCATGTAAGCATCTTGTGTTCAAAATCCTGTGCACAACTCTTATATCATGAAAAATCCATCTTTCATGCAATTTCATATCTTACACACACTTTTTTCCTTAGCCATATTTTAATGCGGTGATGTTGAAACATCACTTGTACGCCACTTTATATATCACCTTCAACCCAGTGTGTAAGTTTTTACTTTTACACAAAAATAGTTTTGTTTCCAAAACCCCCTTTTTCCATCCTCTTGATTTTGGACCCCAAAAATTTGGAAAACACTGGGAAATGGTGCATCCTTATATACAAATGTTTTTAAATAGCCTTAAAATTACACATTAATATTTATAGGATCTTTATCAACATATCGTGTCAATAATATCTTTGGAACTCCATAACTAAACTTGGAAACTGGATTTTTCAAAAAACACATGCAACCCACAAATATTACAATGGTACCTTGAGGGTTTTTTCTAGTAGGAATATTGTAAGTTTAAAGTAATAGATACCCTTTTTTGGTTTTATGTGATGGGAGTTTAATATTATTAAGATATTTTGGGAGACATATATTGGTATTTAGGAAGAATACATAATTGAAGGATATATATAACCGTTAGGTTTATCATGTGTTTTACTATAAAGAATATTTGAGAAGAATGTTATTATATTAGGGATAAAAGGTATAGATAACCTTTAGGGTTAATACATTCTGTAATGTTGAGGTAATTATGGTTAATTAGCATAAAAAGTTATCATATTTTTTGGGACATTGTATGATTAAGGTGAATGAAAAAATAACTCCAGTATGTTAATTTATATGAGGAATAATGAGTGAGTAATATTTTGGAAGCATATATAGTTTTATTGTACCTTTATAGTGATTTGGGTTATATATGAAAAAAACTATCATATTTTGGAAATTCTATGAATAAGGAATATAATTTTTTTTTTGTGAATTTATGAGGAGTTAAATTTTTTTGGATATAAATGTTAGGGTCATCTTGGAAGAATGTGTGATAAAATCTTTATGATATTAGGGTTTCAATTTTGGTCTAGAATATTTTGAGGGTTTATAAGGTCACTTATTTATGGAATTATTTAAGTTTAAATTTTAGTTTTATTGTTGAAATTTGGGAGATTTATGAAGGTTTATTCATTTTGGTTTTATCTTAATGTGTGTTAACCATTTTGGTTTTAGTAATGTTCGGAGGAATAACTTTTCACCCTTTTATGGATTTCATGATCTATTAGAATTTTATTTTTATTCTTTAGGAATAAGAAAGATTAATCTTCTATATTCATCATTTGGAATATGGTTGAAAAAGAGGTGGAAAATAATTGAAGCATTCAACTAAAGGATAAGATAGTCTTTATAGATTTGAAGAAATCAAGTAATTATATTTTCTTATAGTCTGAGTATTTATGGTGAAAAAATCCCTCAAATCAAGAAAAAGGATTTTGAAATAAAAATTATTTCAAAAGATTTTATGGCCCTTTCTCTACCTATAAAATGAAAATTTAATTCAAATATCCTTCCTTGGGAAACTTATTTTTATTAAAATTATAATGTTGTTGAGAATAATTTCCATACCCTTTTGTGCTGATTTATCTTCTCTATCCATATTTTAAATTCCTAAAAATTTTCTTCTTATTTGGGAACCCAATTATTTATTATTATAGGTGACCATCATATTTACCTTTCCTCTTTTCAAAAGGAAGTTTTATTATCCCTTTTTATGATGTGGTATTTTAACAATGATATTTTTAAATATTAAAAATATTTTCCATTTTATGATTGTATATTTTCTAATTCACTTCAGATTTTCTATGGATAAATTTTATGTCATTTTCAAGGTTCCATTTTTTGGGTTTCTTTTTAAAATTCCGATGTTCAAAGTTCTCTTTAACCTATTAAAACAGGTTTGGATAATGTTTTAATGAATTTATACACTTTATAAACTGCTAATCACCGAGCATGAGATAAAATTACAAGGATTCAGTTTATTTATGGTGGAGGGAATGTAACACCAATAGATTTTAGTTTATTTTTACATTAAATTAATACTCTGTTTGATAATGTGTACTACATGGAACACTGTGATTAAATGAACCATAACATTATTATTTAAATATGACCGTTATAACCTACTTGTTGGATTGGAAGGTATGAATAGAACTAACCATATTAGGTAATATATGTCGAAATTTTTTCATAATAAAAATTTATTAATTAATTCCTAGTAAATAAATACTGTATTATGAACAATAAGAATTTAAACATAAAGGTTAAGAATAGTTAAAGTTTAAAATGATTATTTTTCTATAAAAGTGTCTTTTCTTTATATTTTTTATGTTTCATATAAAATAATAATTAATGTTATTTAGATTATTAAATTTATTGAAAAATTATTTTTTATACATGAAATTTAATTATTCATACATTTATAATAAATTTTTTTAGAAATAAAGAAAAAACTATTTGATGGTAAAAAGAGATATTTGTTAGAAAACTATTTTTATATATGAAATGTATTTTATCTTAATAATATTAATTGATACCTATTGTTTAATTATTTGATGAAATTTATTTATAATATATTCAATAAAATAAATTAATAGTCATATAATGTTTTTTATTAGGTAAGGAATGAGAATATATTCATTTTATTCTTCAAAAATACATATATTTTTTTCTATAAATGTGTATTACACATTTTGTGAATAGATATTATAATTATTTTATATAAATTTTATAAATTATATTTTAAAAAATTAAATTCACCTTTTATTCAACATATCAATTTGTTTATTGTGATTTTTTTTGGATTTTTAAAAAATGGTTTATTTTTGGGTCAATATTGAAAAATATATTTTTTACAAATACCATATATATTACGACATCAACATTTTATAACAGTGATTTAAAAACTAATAAAAAAATTTATTGAAAAAATATGTGTTTAAGGAGTAAAATAAATAATGTAAAAATATCATTTTGAATTTGTAAACTCATTATTGACTTTTTTGAACTTAAATTATATTTTATTCTAATTGAAAACTATTTTTGGATATTTCTATTTAATAGTGTAGTTGTAAGATGAGATTAGGTTTTATCATGATAAAAATTCCATATAAATTTAATTTTTTAAATTATAATCCAATTAAAATCATGAGAATCAATAATATTTATATTTTCAGTGCATAATTATTTTTATGTTTAAAAAAAGTATTTTTCAAAAAACTATTTTTCATGCATTTTTCATACTTATAGTAAAAGTAAAATTTTACACTTTTTGAATTTTAATATAAAAAAATGGATTTTATATTTGGAGTCATATTATTAAAATTTTATTATAATTCACCATTTTAGTTTTTTCTATATAAATAAATTACCCATGTAAAAATTTAGGTTAACTCTATAAAGGGAAAAATGGGTTAAAAAGGTTAAAACCAAGTGATAAGGATTAAAAGATATAAAAAACTTGTTTAAATGTGATTGGTTGAGTAGATTTAGAACCCAAATAATCTTATCTTTGAAATTGAGTTGAATTTGATCCACTTTCCCATGAAGTAGACTTTATATTATTTAAAAACTTGGAATAATTACAAGAGTGACACTCCCATCGCTTATAAAACGGCACCACCTCTCCTTACTTTTCCACACACTTTGATCACTCTAGATTTACCATGATCTAACCAAATACCTTCCCTAATATTATAGCCCTAACCTATATGCCCTTATATTCTCAAAATACCCATCCTAGAAGGATTAAAGTGCATGCTAAAGGATGTTATCCAAGGAGTGGGAATAAGCCCTAATGTAATGACCCACCCCAGCTTACTCCATAACCAGTATCCAAATCAGTTTTCCACATGACCTCAAGCATAAGATTACATATTCTGAAGGATACCAAATATTAGTGGGGGTGTAATATAACATAGTTAGGAGACAATACCCCCTATATCACAGTGCACAATAACGAATAAATAACCCAACATCATAAATGGAAAGAAATAATCAGAGTACGAATAAATGAATAAACATCCAGTAACAATACATGAAATGAGGTAAGACATGAACAGACATGCTAAAAAATATGACAAACCACCCACTAGGAAGGTCATAGATACATGCTAAAATAAAGTAAATAAATCAAAATAAAGGGCTCTACTGAATCACCAAGACGAACCTCATCCAATCTCCTGATAACATCTATGTTATCCTGCTTGATAATTCTATTCCAATCCCCATACCAACCTATGCCTGTAATGAAGTGAATGTTTTCTCAAGTACCAAAGTGGAATGGTGGCTGAATCAGGGTGTGATTAAATCTCAGTAGGCCACTCTAAACTATTTATAAATAAATCTAATCTACATATATAGTGCATTAAATAATATTATAGCAAGGGTATTAATTAATTGATTTGTATTAATCATATAATAAACCCACTAATACTTGAGTTCCAAGTTGACACCCATGTTCTACCAAACTTGCTTCGACACATTGCTATAGATCTCTGATCATGTCACAAAACTAAGCCAACCATAATCATGACCAACCCACTTCAACATGATGCTAGATATATCTGTCAAGTGGAAGATCTTGTAGTATCAAGATGAATCACTAATAACATTTCAACTATATCCATAACCCTCCCAAGTTAAATACAACCAAAACATTATACTATAACTAGGAAGGTCATATAAGCATTATAGTATAACCGAGCATAATCCCTTTATATAATAATTTCAGCATAATTGGGTGCAATCCCTTTATATAATAATTTCATCATTACCACACACAAGTCCTTTATACAAGAATTTCAGAATAAACAGACGAAATCCCTTTATATATTCATTTTAGTATAACCAGGAACAATTAATTTATATAATCATTTCCTCATAATTGGGCACAAACCCTCTATATAATAATTTTATCATAACCAATCCATAACCAGATAAAAATACAAGAAAACCATTTACAATACCAAACACCAATATAACAACATGTTTCAAATTCCTTATTGGTTATTTCATCAGCTATAAAAATAACACCCCATTAACCAAATACAAGGAAAATATCTTTTAAACCAAAATATCAACTATCACAATAAATGAATCTATCTCCATTCCCCTTAATCATTTACAATTTCCATCACACATATTGTCAAATCCATGTTTCATTAAGCCTTTATTCAAATCCAAATTACATTCTAATTTACCACTTTTAATCCATTTTATCTATTCTCAACCGAGTCATTATAATTACCAATTTAGAAAAATTCATCCCAAACCAACTTCTCAATTAACATACCAAACAAATTCACATAGTTAAACAAAAATATAACCAATATCCATTTATTCTAGGAACTATAAGTTTATTCTGCTCAAGTTACAATCTATTTTCATGGTTTATCACACACCTGGGGGTCCACAAGTCTATATATCAAATATAGTAGAGCTAATGGGGTATAAGGGAGGTCTATGCATAAATTTCCATTAAATAAGTGGTTAACACTTTCATTAGGTCATGCACATGACATACCCATGTGATAATACATATTTCTTATACTATAAAAAAATAAACCATATAAAGTGGTTTTCTATATACCACTAACCTAAAAATAATGTACCTCTAAGATAAGAAAGGTGCAATGTCCTTGTTTGTGTCATCCAAGTCCATAGGACTCCCGTAAACGCCACATATTACAGATGTCATGATAAACCACTTAAATTAATAAATTATAATTAAATTATAATTAATTAAATTATAACAAGTAACCTCACACCCAATGGTGAAAGAAAAACATGAAAAAATACTTACCAAACAACTTACCCTAGTTGGAATAATGACCAACCATCCATGGGTGGTCTCCAACATGCTTCCGACTCTATTTTGGGTAAAAGACCTATTGAACGACAATAGAATAAGAACCAATTTAATAAAGTAGGTTATAAAAGTTGAAAAGATCAACCCAATGATAAACTTTCAATGGGTCACACTTCAATGGTGCATTTTCATCAACATGGGATATCCCCTTTCCATGTCGATCAAAGATCCCATCATCCTTCGACAAAACCTTCAAGAAATGGAAGGTTAACCATTTTATTTCTTAATCGAAATTAAGTTATGAACAAATTATGAATGATATTTCAAGGAGAATTAAAATTTTCAATGGATAAAAAATGATAATACTCACTAAGAGTAATCCATCACAATGAACAATGATTCAATCCATAGAGGGATGTGATTAGAGGAGCTCTCAAAAGCATAAGAACTTCATTCTGATTGTTTTCCGCATAAGAGATTCAAGGGGTTAAATTTTCTAGGATTATAAAAAAAAGTAAATTTCTTTAAATCTCCCATAAATCTACCCAAGAGTAATTTAGGATGTGAAAAGTGATTTTACATCCTGAATATTAAAAGATAAAGTCAAAACTAGGCCTGAAAAAAATGATTGAAAGTGTGAAATTATGTTTTACCCCATGAATTTCTTGGTCCAGAACCCTAGGATCCCATTTTTATGTACTTTATTACCTTTTCAGTATTATATAAACCTTTTTATGATTTAAGTACCATATTTAATATGTAAATTTTCTTTTTCATCCTTGTACAAGATCTTGAGCCACCCATTCCTCCTCGAGTGCTTTCCCAAACCCCTTAGACTTCCACCAGAACTTAAAAAACATCAAAACACATTGTGATTGAAAGTTAAAACCCTTAGAACCCCATTCCAATTTACATGTTTCAAAATAAACCTTCCACCATTGGATAAAAATTTAAACTCCCATTGAAATTCTCAACTGTCCAGACACTGGTTCTTATAGCTAACCAAACTCTTTAAAGTTTATTTATTATTCTATGTCATTGTAATATGTTATAAAAATTATATAATAATGAAATAAGTATATTATATATATTTAAATGTTATTTTGTTTATGTAAAAACTATTTTCTACCTCCTTTCCATCCTATGGGAAATGAAAACATCACTCATGCGTACATGTGAACAACCACCTCTACAAAATGATGTGTTTTGTTATTCATAACCGACTCACATGGATGGTTATAAATATTCAATTAATGAATATATATGATATTTATGTCATTATTATGATCCAGTAAATATAATAAATTATTTACCTTCATACCCTTCCTTCTGTTGGAAAATAATAATATAGCTCTTGCATACGTGTGGACTACCACCTCCACAAAGTGATGAAAACTATTTTTCTTTTACTCCTTACATGGATGGAGATAAGAATGGATTTAATGAATAAAAGTAATTTTTTTTAATTAATTTAATTAATTTTTTTCCATTATAAAAATGAAAATGTTTCTCATGCGTACATACTCACTACCGTCTCCATGAAATTATGTGCTTCATTTTTAATTACCACCTTATATGGATGGTTCTAAAATTGTATCATACATATAAAAATGATAACTATAGCATGTTTAATATTTTTTATATAATTTACCCATGAAAATTTTGATCATTATCAACACATCGATGTTATTTGGAGGTTATAAACCAAACAACCCCAAAACGCCAAACATAAACTTAACCATTTTAGTAAAAAAATAGAACATGATAATAAATGAAATAAAAGAAATAATTATAATTGAGTGAAGATGAAAAAGGTTATTAAGTAATTAAATAATTAATATAATTTTACTATCCAGGAATGTAGAAGTCTAATGAAGTGATTCAGAACCTGAGGTAAGGGATTTTTCTTTAAAACGTTGTTTTAATTGTTTTAAACTTTTTATATTACATATCCATGTTATTTTAAATATTTAAAAAAATGTTTTTATACATTAAATATTTTTATAATTTCATTTTCAACCTTATTTTAACTTATTTACAAAGGTTTGTGAAAGAAATATTTTTATTGTTTTTTGTATGGGTCACTTTTGATATTTTTTAAAAAAGTATAAAAGAATATTTTTTAACATTTATCGCATGATCACATTTTACACTATCATAGATATTATTTTTTAGCAATAATCATATATAATTTTTTATAGGTTTTAAAATAATATCATTTCCCATTGTTCTGGGAATTTTTAGTTTAAAACCTCTTTCAAAAGAAAAGGACCTTTCTTCTCATTTTTATGAGATAACTGAAAGTGATTTTGTTTATGGGATCAAAAATAAAATTATTATGACTATTGTGATTTGAATGCATGATTTTATGTTTTTATACATGTTATGGTTCTCAATAATTTTTTATGATAATGGGTGGGTTTGATATATCCCTCTAATACACTGGGTAATGATCTGTTCTTGAGATCTGACATAATGGAATTATTTATGATAGTTATTATTTTTTTAGCTCGGTTGTTAAAGTGATATGAATATTATAAACCATGGTACCTACATGTTTTTCTATTATTTTGAATTTATTTTTATGGAAATTTTTTTATTTCATAATTTAAGTAGACGAGCTTATGTTTTTTAAACATTTTATGACCATTTTACATAAATTGTGTGTTTTGAAGGAATAGGTTTCTTGTGTTTCAAGAAACCCTAATGATTATAATTTTTACTTTATGCATTATTATGAGGTGTTTTTTTAAATTTTTTGGAAATAAATATTATTTTATTTGTATGTAAATGGTTATTTGAGTTTAAAGTTTATTACATAAAAAGGAAAACCTTCCAATGGGTTTTCATGATTTTTAAATGGACTAACATGTTTCTTTTCTATTTATATCCCCTATTAATATTTTTTTAATCATAAAAAATTTTCAAATGTTTTTCATAGGGCATACATATGTGTTTTAATTTTATCGAGGGAAATTGTGATATGTCTTGCATGAAGAAAATGTTGCATGCATAAAATAAGAGTGTAAACATAAACACCCATTTTTATAAAAAAATGTACACTATGTAGAAATATCCACTTTTTTATGAAATGTTTTTCATAATTATAGAAAACATTAAACCTAAAAGATATGGGAAATATAATAAAGTTAAATACTTGTAATAAATCATTCAATTTTTGGTTTCTTAGGTAATAATTTATTATATTCACACCCATCATCACTAGGTCAAATCCTCTCTCGCCCGTCTGACTAGCCATAGGGAAAACATCCTAGGCTATCCACAACTCATCAGAAATATTGAAACCTGTTAAATGTATCTCACTAAATCAAACAAAAACCTCTCCCCTTAGTGACATAGTCACTGAGAAATCCCAAAACCACCTTGGTACCGAAGAGAACTTATTTCGAGCATAAGTTTCTGGGAACCATCCGACCTATTTCTTTAGGGAAATATTGGTCAATATCCATCTACCTAGTCCCATGAAATTTATGAAAGAAAGCATACTCATGCATAAAAAATCATATGAATTAATATTAAAGGGTCCACCTACCTCTTCCAAGGAGTTACTGATGCACTTATTTTTCATATGAAAAATTTAACATTTTCATAATGAATTTAAATGGGGTTTGATTATTTTCTCCAAATAATTAATTGTTTTATTAAAATTTGGGTAATTTAAATTTGATGAATTAATTTTTATAATAGGAAATGATAATGTTAAAATTAATTTTTTTCTTTTATTACGAATTTTTTGTAGTAATTTTAATAAGTGTTTATATGTTTTTTAGATAAATAATTGGTCAGCAGCCTCCCTAGCCCTCAACCCCTACATAAAAGTCACATAGCTGCCCAAGGGGTAGCCATCCAAGCCATAGGGGTGGGAAATATAATGTGTATCTTGGGCGTGACATAATTCGTGCATATTACATACAGGTAGGTGCACTGAAGGATGATGAATCTCTATGTGGCGATGGGAGGAGATCCACGCATGGGGGGTTATGCCCATATAGTGGTAGGGATCCTCTAATCCAATTATGAATTTATTGAGCCTCAATGGACACATGATATATTATAAAGGATCATGTCACCCAAGTGCATTTTTGATGTGGGATGAGAACCCGGATGAAACTACTCATTACTTAACTGAAATGATATCACATCGCTTCAATTGCGTGTACCCCTCCTCCAAAATTTTCTAGCCGCCATTGCTACTTGAGATCACCAGATCACTATTCCTAGGTGCCAAAAATTTCAATTAATGTCACTGAGCAAACTCGAACATTATTATAGTTCCACTATTAAGGTTTGGAACAACCAGGGATCACCACTAGAGCTTAATACAACCTTTATAAGGATGAAGGCATACCATGGAAGAGAGGAGGAGTTCGATCTATCCACTATGAAGACCTAATGAAAATGATGAAGACCAAAACCATTATTATGTCATAGTGAAGTAACCTAGGGTTAAGGATTGTGCACTACCACCACCTCCTACCACTACTACTACCATCGGTATGCTATTAATCCATATTCTACTACTACATACTTTAACTACCGCTACCATTCCATCACACCCATTCTTCTGTTACCATTACCGTCAGTATAATACCACTACCATAAAATTACAAACCCCATATTCTTATACTACCATCACCCTACCATTGCTACTGGTGTACATTGCTACCAAGATGTTTTTAATGGGTTTTAATTTTTTTTATAAAAGGGATAGGGTTCTCGGTATTTTTAAAAAGGGGATCTGAGAAGCATAAACCCCTTTCACGCTTCTCCCCTCACCAGGAAGCATGGACTGGGTTCACGCTTCCTTGAGAATTTTTAATTTAAAAAAATCATCAATATTTATAAATACTAATTAAATATAAATACATATTAATTAAAAAAATCATCAATATGTATAAAATATTAATAAAAATAAATAAATATTAATACATGCTAATTAAAAACTAAAAAATATTAATAAAATACCAAAAAATATTAAAAAACATCAACAATTATTTTTCAACATTTAAAAATATTTAAATATATTAATTAAAAATTAATAAACATTATGTCAAAATTAATAAATATTCATGAATATTAATAAATATAAACTAAATAATAGTAAATATTTATTTAAAATTCATTAATTTTAATAATTTGTTTAATATATTGAAGGTGAAACCCTCTTTTTAATAATATAAAGATTAATTAAATATTAATAAATATAAATAAATATGTATTAAATATTAATAAATGTTAAAATAATATTAATAAACATTTATAAATAAACATTCATAAATAAATATTAATAAACATTTAATGATATTTAGTCATATTAATATTAATAAACATTATAAGATAAACATTTAATAAACATTTAATGATAAACATTAATAATAAACATTCATAAATAATAATAAATATTATTAATAAACATTCATAAATATTAATAAACATTTAATGTTATTAATAAACATTTAATGATATATATTCATTAAATAAACATTCATAAATATTAATAAATATTATTAAATATAAGTAAATATTAATATTTATGAATATTTATTAACATTTTGTAATATCTAGTAATATTTATTGATATTTATGAATATTTTTGAATATTTAATTGATATTTAGTCATATTTAATGATATTATTATTATTTTATAATTAATTTAAGATGGTTATTTATTATCTTAATACATAGTATTATAATCCATATTATATATAATAAATAATCATCTCAAATTAATTATTAAATAGTAATAATATTTATTGAATTAAATATAATTAATATAATTAATTTTAAATAATTTATTTAATGATATTATTTATTATAAATATATAGATAATAATCCTAAGTATTAATATGAATAGAAAATAGTTATTACTGATTTTGATAGATAATTTGATAGCAGTAAGGAACTTATTGAAAAAAAAAGAACAGAACTCTTTAAATGATAACAGTAAGGCACATAGAACATGTATCATCAATCTAATATCAATCTAATCTATGTTTGTGGCCTTGATGATTCTCTATCCCACAACCAGGAGTATATAGGATGCATCCATGTTGTGTTTGTCTACATCTCCGCTCTAGCATACGCTGCTCTTGTATATCATCATTGACAACCGCCTCCACATCCTCCTGTGTGATCGACAATGGATGTAAAGTCTCACTGCCTGTACCCTGTCTTTCCTCTAAGGACATTGGATTCTGGCTGGAACTCTCACCAACATATGAAGAAGATGGATGATATGTTGTAGATGTCTGCAATGTAGGGAGTAATAAAGCATCCAACCTAGACCATCCAATGTCTATATCTACCTCTAGCTATGAATAAGAAGCTTTAGGAGCATCTAGATGATCATGATGAACACCCTCCTCCTATGAAACATCATCATCCATAATAGGGTCTTCACCCCTTGGTAAATCTATATCAGGATCAACAATCACAACATCGGGTGGTGGATCAAATAAAATTCCATGATAAATCTTGTCAATGGAAGTAATCAACTTTGTCACATTGCTATGAAAATATGTATTGTCAAATGTGCCCCCTCTACTTGATCAAATATGTGAAGGAGACGAGTGATAAAATCATCCTGCATAAACAAATTCTGTTGTTAAGTAATGTTAATAAAAAATCTGTTCAAGAGTGGAAGGAAGAATGAATACTAACTCATAATTTCCCCACTTGTGTTGTGCTAGAAATATGACTGGGGACCTATAGTACCAGGATGCATAATCCATCTGTTCCAATAGATTCATATATATTGTCCTCTCCCCTCATAATCGAGACTCGTGTCATATGTCCCATAGATCAATACATCATGCATGATACCACTTCCAATCAAAGATTCCCTTACCTAACATATTTAGGGAATGCAATGAAGGTAACTGACTGGGCGGGTCAGGAATGGGCTGAAGGAAATCAAACTACCTCATAACTCTATCAGTCTGATGCCACTAGAAAAAATCAAAATGAATCAATGGAACCATTCAAGATCTGATAACAACCATCATCATATAGTATTATGGAAGACTGTGGATGATATCATCGGTATATGACATCCATGTAATCTGAAAGAAAAAATAAACAACAAATTAATAAAAGAAGATACGTACAGTAAAGAATAAATATTTAACAATATAAATAATAACCAGTAATATCGTTTGGCCGAAGGCTATCCAGTATAAGTCTGTAGGCATGGACATCATGTCTGGATATATCTGAATGTCGATGTGCTTGACTCCACCTATAGATAAAATTGTTATAGTTACATTTTGATAAGATATTGTTATATAATTAAGTTAGACATTAGAAGGATAGAATAACATACCATCATCCACACAAAGACTCTGCTAAAATATCTGCAGGCAATGGAACAAGAGCATGTGGAGCTAAGCAAGGGATGTGCTCCTATATCCACATCTATAGAAGAATAACACATCATGTGATCTGTATATTATCGACAAGACATGTTCTTCATATCATCATGTATGTATATGAAAGACAAGAATACCCCCTGCTATATCAACCTTCCTGGTCCAAATCCTCCAATAAAGGTAAGTATATTAGATATACAAATGTAGTGGAGGGATCAATGAAAATCATTCCATAGATCATCCCCAAAATATAATCATGTGAAAATCGCTGGATGATGATCTCGTTGGAATCCTTTTCTAGATGTGTGAAGCGATGGTATAACCACGACATGAATAATATACTACTGATGATGGACCAACCATCATCGTGGAAATCAATTCCCAATAATCTATGAACAATATTTAACTAATATACTCTGACTCAACCTGTCACCACCACACCGTCGATGGGGAGACCCAATATAACGGACACATCCTAGAGTGTAATAGTATTCTCCCCCTCTATAAAATGGAATGTATGTGACTCTAGCCTCCATATCTCTATGAGAACAACAATTAGATGATGGTAGAAAAAGGTGAAGTCTCACATCACTACTTCATAGAAACCTGAACGATGAAGATGGGGGATGATAGCAGGAGGTGGTGTGGCATGATGGAATTGATGATATATCCGTACACTCAAAGGAGGCAATAGACGTCCCTCTAAAACCAGACATGAAACATGAGTATCCTAGGATGTGAGAAATGGAGAACCTTATATCTAAAAAAATGATATCATTATTACTCTGTTTTATAGTGAATTCAATAAAAATTTTAATCTTTAAAAAAACTACAACCAGAAAAATAAGGTAGAAAATTAGCATGTATAATACAGTGTTATGATGAAAAAGAAGTAAAAATATATATTTGGACAGAGTTGTTTTTTTAGTATATGAATTTATTTTTTTATTGTTCTTCTATGAAGTTTAATTTATTATTATTTTTTTATTTAAATCATTTAGGATGAAAACCCCACATTGAAAATGTGGATGCAAGATATATTCATTACCATTGTATGTTTATTTTTCTTAATAGTTATAATATCAAAATATTCTTTTTGATAGAATCCAGAAATGGAACAAAGAAAAATTAAAATAGGCTAGAAATGGAGCAAGTCAAAAATAAAACGATTTATTACTAAAATGTCCACATATGAAACAAAATATACACTCATGATAAAATACAAAGACTTGATCAAGGATGACGAGAAGTGGAGCTCTGTCCTGCCACTTGGGGGAATATCTTATGAGTATGTCCTTTTGCATGACAAATTTTGCATCATAGTCCCCCTCACCATTGTAGAGGAAAGTATATATCATTTATTATTTGAGTAGACATTGGTCTTCCCTAGGGTCACAACCTGGTAATATGAAGCCAATAATTTAAAAAACAAAAAAAATTGAAAAACTATAAATGAAAACAAAATCAACTTATGAAACCTCGAAATTTCATGGTTGATAGTTGGCTAGTCATAAGACAATGAGATAGAATGAAATTCCCCAAAAAACATCCAAGATGCAGTATAACAGTTAACCAAAGTGATCATGTGATACACCAGGTCAACATATGGCTCCCATGATATGTTTACCGAAGCATAAGATGCAACAACAAGTGCATAGGTATATCTCAACGCCTTAAAGTTTCCACAATCATTGTACCTATTATCCAACATGACTGCAAGCACTCAACCACTAGTGCATGTAGCCCGGTCATAGTAATATCTTACCTAAAATCTTCTCTTTTCCCAATAAAATGTTAGAACACTCCATCTTAAAGCTTCATGTAGTATCTGATCAATGTTACTTTGGAAATACTGAGTAAAACACATTCCATTTTTCATCCTCTAATAAGCCTTTTAATACTATTCAATAAAGTAGTGCACACATATATAAAATTTATCATGCACTAACCCTATGATCGGTAGTTTTCACACACCCTTGAGGACCCTATTTATGCACCCCACTATATTAGTAGTCATATGGCCATATCTATTGCTACCATCATATGCTAATGGAAATTTTACTTTTAAATCTACATCATATATTCATACACATCTTCATTATCCCTTAGAATATCTTCAAGACATCAATCAAACCTTTCTTGTTGGGGATCATATACTGAAACCATAATAGAATAATGTATTAAAATGTATATTACATTTTCTTTCAAAAAAAGTATGTTTAAAAAAATACCTAACTTGAGGATCACATTCTTTATTGTCTTCTATCTGAAATTATTAAGCACATTACTTGAAATATGTCTAATGAAATATCAATGATAATAATTAAGCTCTCTTCATGAAACCACATCACTATTTACGACCACTATAATCACTCGATAGTGATCAGATATCAGATACACTCCCTAGTTTTTTATATCATGAATGCGTACACATGCCAAAAACCATCTCTAAGATTCAAAATTCTCCTTTTAAATAATAGAAAATTCAAGTGGTAGAGGAGCAAGATTATAATCTTTTTTGGAAGTAATAAGTAGAACACCCATATGATTTATATAAAGGAAAGATTAATTGACTTGATTGAATTATTTTAAATAGGGAAAAGTAGTGATGCATGGCATGAATTCCCAAAAAATCCTATTGAAATTCACCTTTGATTGATCAAATTGGTGATTGGGGGAACATAATCAACAATTTACAAATTATAAATAATCTAATTGTTGAGATAAAAAAATTCCATAGGTTTTGGAAACATTGCAAAATATTTATCCCAATTAGCATACACTTTTAAAATTTCCTTATGTTTCACATTCCAAGCATTGTTGTAGGATATATTATAGTAAAAGAACTATTGAATTCATTTTTGATTAAGGGAAATGGGAAAAAACTAGAATTTTCTTATCATCTCTACAATAATAGTTGATATAAACTCTACATCAAGTGAAGAATGGTCGTACGACAAGGTTAGATGCACAAAAGTTTGTGGGCCTTCTAATTTGGTTATCTTCTAAAATGAAATAAATTTATCATATATTTCCCTTAATCAAAATTTACATTCTGGCCTATATTTTTCACATCGAAGGAGATATTTTGTCTTCTTCGACTCATAAACCACAAATTCTAAATGTATATCTATGTCTTATTGTTTTATCACGTTTTCAAGGAAATTTTACTTTTATACTTCTTCCTGATATATATGGTGTTATCAGTTGATGCAGATCTATTCCCTATAATACCAGGGAATTCAGAAGCCAGTGTAATGACATCCCAATCAAATTTTTTTTTGCATGACATTCATTCAACTAAGGAACTCAATACCTAAGAATAATTACCACTAAATAGTGGATACCATGGTTATATGTCTATTATAGGAACATCATAAGGTTCATACCCCACATCACCTTATTGTGGATGCTCGTCTCTCATAGGAACCTCAAAAGGTTCATTCCCCATATCACCCTCATCCACATCATCACCAGATGGCTCAGAAGATACTTTATCCTTAGATAAACCTTCATTCACTATATCATCAATACACAAATGGATGTCCCCTACATTTCCTTCCAAATTCGGATCATCTTCTTTATAATTTGGTTCTATCACATGATTCATATAAGGATGAAATGAATAAGAGTGTTCTAAAAGACTGAATTCTACAGAGCTCACAAAATATGGTTATGTAATAGTTGGTTTCACCACATCAATATCATAAATCACCACATACAATTCCATCAGACCATTACTACACTATTTCATGAATAAAAAAGATTCATCCATCAAATCCACATCATAAACAAGAGGGGACTCGGTGTTCCATAAACATTCAGGATATTTTAGATTTCGATATGTTATTGAAGTAATTGATTGATCATACATCAGTTTTAAATAACTATGAATCTTATTGTTTACTTCATATAATGTTATAAAATCATGAATATTTTACACTCTTACAGGTAGAAAAATATAGCTAAAACCATGATCAGTATAAATTACCTCACCATTGCAATATATTTTCCCTGAAATGATTATATAGAAAAAAACAATTAATAAAATATTATATACTACATGAAAATTTTAAATTATTTAAATTTTTTATGATTGAATAATTGACTTGATATTGAGACTTTTTCTATGTATTGGTTTATTATTATTTGATAAACCAAACAAAAACTAAGGGGGGGGGGGTCCTTGAGCATCTATTAGCTAAAATTTTATCTACCATCAGTCTCTTCTCAGACATGGTGTAATAATATAGAGTCAATGTTGACACTACTTAAGAATACAAAAAGTTCATAAGGATCTAGGTGGATATTTCAAAATCCCAAGACAAGGTTCTAAGAGTTAAAGAAAATTCCAAATAATCCAAAAGACCTGCATGATATATCTATGCAACAGACCTACATGGCAGAGCTACACGACAGACCTTTGCGGTAGAGCTACACGACAGGCTTGCTCGGCAGAGCTCCGCGGTAGAATAATTTCTGTACCCCTATGAAAAATACCTTCATGGAGGAGTTGCGCGATGGACCTGATCGAGAAACGTCCCATCGACCAGGCTCTATCCATGCCTATAAATAGAGCCCTTGGGCTCCCCATTTCTGGGACTAAAAAAGTTGAAAGACTCTCTGAAGCTCCCATTGCCTAGATCCTTCACCTAGATCCCTCAAATTATCTTAGGTAGCTATCTAAAACATGATATAAGAGATAATTAAAAAGGATAAGCATGTTTTGAAAGTATTTTACAATTTTTACATAGGTTTGGTTCTCCTATGTGAAACACATTCTTCAGTCATCATTTACACATGTGCAACATACCTGCGTGCCACATCTGCGCGGAATACCTGCATGCCACATTTGCGCGATATACCTACGCACCACATCTACGTGGCCTACCTATGCAATACATCAATGTGGGGTACCTACTCGACATACCTGCGCGAGGTACCTATGCGACAAATCTTGGTATAAATCCTATATACCAACTCAAGTACCATCTTTAAAAGACATTCATGGCATGTTATCTCCTTCCAAGGTTCCCTTATCTGAAAGAGACTAAGTTGAAGCCTCCACCAAAGCCTCATGAATTATCAAACCTTAAGGAAAGGCACATCAACATGTCTCCTATTTGGGTTTGTATCTCCACCATCATAGGTTTCCCACATTTCATTCACAATGGGGTTATGATTCATGGAGTTTATGTGGGTTTGTATATCCACAGTCACATGGACCTTTCTCTCGGAAACAGTGTTGGGAATTTCCTGGTTTGGAGGATTAGGGTTTGGGTTCTGTCCTCCCCTTTTCGTCTATAAGACCTGGAACCTCAGGTCACTGGTAGGGAAGGTACAGTTCACGCTTTATTTTCCATGTAAGAAAATGAGAAGTCTCCTTCCCCTTCCAGGATCAATTTTAGGGAAACCATCCTTGCGTAAGCCCCTATATTTTCTTTCAGAAGGCCGCATCATCGCTCCTCCTTTCTTCTTCGGTACCAAAGACCACAAGTGAGATGGGAACATGGACTCTTGTTACCCTTTCCCTCTCCCTTTTTTCTTTTTTTCCATGGGTATCCATCTTGGTATAAGCCCCTAACCTTTATCCCTTACTCCTTACATTGGAACCTTGTCCAATGTAAATAGAACAAAGGGAAATCTCGTCACCTCGGCCTCTTCCATGGTCGACACGTCCTCTTCCACTAGCAGAGGAGGAAAAAGTTGAAAGTGACATTATTGGATCCTTAACATCCTCTTGTTTCTTAGACCGAGAATGACTTACGTGGTCTTATAGATTTTTCATGGTCACAACATTTTCACAATTGAATGAACTATGAGAACTCTGATTCCCACCATAATAGGGATACATAGGAAGCCATTTCAGGTCCTGAGATCACTAGATATCCTCTTCATGAATCCATCTTTAGTTCCCTTAATCTAGGCATACTCCTTAGGAATAATCACAAAATTATACCCCCAAGTCATCAAGGAATCCTTTTTAGGAAGTAAGCCCAAAATCATTTCTCTCAAAGAACTATAATCTCCTATGAGACTTATCAAACTATGTGGGATTTGATTTCCATCTATACAGGATATGTAGGAGGCCTCCTTGAGGTTCAAAACCAATACCTTAAATCAACCTTGTTCTCCTTGGGCCATATTCCCAATAGGGTATGATCTTACTAGGAAAAAAATATCCTTTCCAAGTTCCTTGGGTTGCTTCAGCATAAGTCCCCCACTATGTTTTGACTAAGAACTTTCTTCTTAGATGTCTGTACCACATGAAATCAAACTGTATGGCTAGGTCCTTATCACATGACCTTAAAAGGTATGATGTGTCTCATTCAGTGGCCCCGAACTACGAGGGTTCTGATTCCTTTTACAAGGATACGTAGGTAGCCCATTTTATGGGAATGATCACAAGATCAAACCAATCCTTCATCTCTCTAGAAGACAATAAATTCCAGAGTGCCCTGCTGGGTGGCTTAAAAACCAGTATCATCATAATGATGATTAAAATAATCTTGAAATAGTATATTATAGGATAGCATTGATGGAGAACCTTGAATACATATGGATATATCTATTAATGAAGTACGTCTAATGCATAATAATGATTAAAAATTTTACACATGTTAATAAGTGATTGTAAATTCCAATGGAAACTTATGTTATGCTTGGTGAATTAATAAGGATTTATGAAAATATCTTAAATTTACAAAGAGAGTCCTAGAGTAGACAATAAATCCCCCCAAAAGGGTGTGATGAGTCCGAACTCCCATCCTCTCGACCAATGTACATTCCTTAGTGTTGTAATGTTCAAACTTAACGAACACCTTCCTTTGGAAAGAAGGTACCCTTTGGATAAAGAAATGTTGGAAGTTTTCATTTCCATGAATAAATCCAATGGAAACCACATAGAAGTAGTGATTCTTAAAATTAGAACACACGTTTCAAGGAACTACGAAACAAAAATGGTGAACCTGACATGAATCTTTAACCATGTTTATAAAGTTACACACCTATTAGGCCCCTATAAATTGATAAATAAAGGCTAGACAAAGGAATAAATCATGCATGTATCCATATAAAAATAATTTTCTTTAATGGAGTTTGTTGTTGTTCTCAGTTTTTCTCATAATTACCTTCATTCCAAAATTGATTTCTTCAAGACAACATCTGTGAACTTCCTGATCGCTACTCAAGATGGATCCCCATCCATGGGAAGGATGTCATCAAAAACCCAGTTTATTCAACATTGGGTCTCTAATGTGATTGTAAATTAATATCACTGGCATGGTACAATCCCAACTTTGGAGGCTGCTCGGCAGGCCCTCTAGGTCAACAACATTCCTCGATCATCCGACCAATGACAACTGATGATCAAGAAGCAGACGATCCCAACCACTGTCTCCAACCATTTTGGGTCCTTATCCTCGGAACTCAACAATTAATCCCTCTCATACTACAGGGAGGTGTATCAAGTGGACACTCAAGGACTCAATTCAAGAATGTAGGAGTCCTTCTTCAGGACTCCCAATAGCAATCGCCTCTAGCAGAATCGTGCGGTAGTGAACGCCCAACATGATAGGGGTGTTGCCTCTAGACATTCATCCTAGGTCTCTCAGACCTGGGCATGCAAGACAAACCACGGAGGACAACGTCTGATCAATAGGGATAAGGTTATTATCTCTACCCCTTCCAAAGAATCCTACTAACCTAACTTGATGGAAATCAACGAACGAGAACAAACACTCGTCTGTCCTAATTTAATTGCTCAACAGACTCAACTGGTAGAAAACCACCAATCCCACCAGATATATCTCGTGCATTGCCATGAACAGGGACGTACACCTTCTTACAAGTTATTAGCCAGTCAACAAGCTCTTCTTAATGCATTTAAGGAATCCCACCAATCTAATGTCGTTGCATCTAGTAAATAGGAACATACACCTGTTTACAATCACCAATTTTCCAGCAGTCTCATCTGCTAGTATTGAAGGAAGTACATCAACGATACTTGATGGAAAAAATATTGAAGGCACATAAACCTACCAATGTTCATCAAGTATTCCAACAATCTTGTTTGGTAGCACCCGAAGAAGTTAGTCGGAAAGCTCCGACGGTAAATTCTGGGCAGTCCCAACTCTCTGCCCCCATGCATGAGTATTGTCAATTCCAATTGACAGGAAAAGGAGGATAGGATTAGGATCATACAACTACTATATATAAGGAATGGAAGTATATTCTTGTTTTGTCTGTTGAAGTCACCAAACATATATTATCAATGGTGAAAGGGAAAAAAAAATACCTGCCCATATTCTGGAAGCTTGCTAGGATATTATAACAACCACTTCAACAGTATCAGGGGAACAAACGCATAAAACTGTCTCCATACATGGGATGAAACATTGACAATCCATACCGGAATAGATACACACCTCTGTTTCAGTCTATGAGGGTCATGGGGCATACTCCCCCATATCATACGGACAACAAGATCAAGAATGTACACCCTTTCCAATTAGAGTTAATTGGTACATTCCGGTATCCAATCCTAGGCAGGCACATACACCTGCCCATGATAACCACTTTTCCCAGAAAGTGGCCCAAATAAGTATAAGAGAACATCCAAAAAGATTTCTTGCCACAAACTATTGGAAAATCAAGAGTTAAGCTGCTATTTGACTCCTCTTAATACTCGAGTTATTGAATCCCTTAGACATTTATATGTTTCAGCTCAAGACCCTATCCTCTCATTACCAAATTATGAGAGTGTTAGTAGTAATTATGAAGTTCCTCATCATAAACTTCATCATGAAGGTGTTATTTATGAAAATTCTGTCAATTTGTAGTGCCTACCTTTGGATGAGATCCACGAAAACCCTCCATGTGGCCAGAAGACCTAGGACCAAGAAGATTCATCCCTTTCTGTAATACACCATGGTGATCCTCTCCATGATGGAATTTTATGCGAATGTCCTCTCTACAATATTATTTCACATTTTCAAGACAATTCTATAATTGACAATGTAGTGAAAAGAAAGCCCTCCTATTTGGAGGCACTTGCAAACACAAGGCCATTCATGTCTGATTCCTTATCATTGATAGGTAAAACACTTTCTCAACAAGAAGACATCTTAAGGGAACGATCATTCTCTGAACCTTCCTTGGGTCATTTTTCTTCTAATACAGTGCATCCACTTTGGTCAGACCATGTGAAGAAACCTCCAGTGAAAGATGATGAAGATTTTTTAAACATTAGGAAACAATTGGCTAAGGGAGAAGTACAAGTAATATTACGACTTTTGGAAAATTATCAGCATAACATTCCATAATTGATGAATGAAGATTGTATTCATGATATCTTCCTCAATTTATGGAAGACTCTTCATCATTTGAAAACCAAAATATTACAATATGAGGAATATCAAAGTCTTGTAAAGGTAATAGAAGTGTTGAAATGCCAAATTGACTTGGTGTCTCTCTCAGTTTCCCAATATCCAAAGGTTGGAAAATAGAGAATAATTCTTTAGTGCGCATGCCTTAGTGTTCTAAAGAGGCTACGCCAGTTAATTTATGATTCCCCATCTAGTGTACATATCAGAGGATGGGGTGCACATGAAGCATTATATTTCACTGTACTCCAAAATCAAAAAAGTCCACCAAAAGTGGTATCATGCAATGTTATTTCTCACGTTCAGCCACAATCAATAGATTTTGTATGTAATCAAATGTATGCTCAAGAACAGGCCTCAACCAGCTCTCATCAGAGTCAGGAACAAATAAAAGAAGTTGTTGAGTTACTTTTGCATCAATTATCTAAAAATATTGAGCAGGCGTCCCGCTTATAGGATGTCAAGAATCAGATAATGAAAATGTCTGAAATAGAAAACAGATCTTTCGAAAAAGGTGATTTGAGTGGTTTTCGGATAATGCACCCACCTAATGTCCAAACCAAAATTCACAAAATCCGAAGAGAAGTTTCACAAATTTCATACATAGTAGTCCAAGAATCACCTCATCTTGCAAGGATGGGAGATCCTTTAACTCAACCATGAAATTCATTAAAAAAAGTTCATTGATTTAAAGAAGAAGAACATGAATAGCCCCAGCCTACAAGGCTGGGTGATTTTTAACATCTTCAATCCCCTCTTCAACAGAAGTTAGTTTTCTCTTGATTAGGGAAGAAGCCACAAGGAAAGCGTACAACTGAACTATCCAAGGATTCCCTTCGGGTTATTGTACGCCGAAACATTCCCAGGAATTCATCATATAGGAGAACAATGTCTCATTGAAGATACTGAGGGAGACAATCTGACAAAAATACTAACAGAATGTCATCGATGCATTATGTGTCAGTGAATGTCATTAACACCACTACAGAAGATCCTCTAGAAAATGAGTCCTGTTTAGGGGAATCAAAAGATAAATTTCTTTTCCATAATAAAATACACACTAAGGAAAATGAAGAAGGTGTGCATGCCCAAAATCAGAGGCTTACCCAGAATCTAGGTATGCCTTCAAATAACCAACTCCCACCCCTGCAAAAGGTATATAAAAAGGGGAAAGGAAAAAGTCAGATTGAATCTCACTTTTACACTAGAGAAGGTGAATCTCTTTTGGTTGAAGAGATATTTTCACTGCAAAAAGTGAAAATGAAAGAGTTTTAAAGACTCAATACAGAGTTACTTCGAAGCATCATTTCTGCTAGACGTACTCCTCAGACAGGTCCTCAACTTGCAAATCCTGTAGGAGCTCCTCAGCAAAGATAATTGAGGCTATCATAAACCACAAGAGTCTCCTCTGGTCTTCCCCAACAAGCCAACGCGTCAGCCGCAATGTTGGAATCCCTCAGACTATGATGAACTATCCTTCCCTGATTAGTCTCCACTTTGAACCTACGAAAAACATACATCAAATCCCAGTAGATGTCGTGATTGCCCTGTACCGATCTGACCAGAACCTCCGAATCTGATTCCACTTCCATCACTGGGAGGCCTTTCCTTCTGCATACAATCAAAACTGAAATAAGAGCTCTAAACTCCGCACCCATAGAGTTACCTGGTCCATAATAAGCACTGCAGTCAATAAGAACTGAACCCCAACAATCCCGAAGAAACCACCACCCCTCTTGATTCCTCCCAAGCATGAACCATCCACATTCAGCTTCCACCCATTAGCTGGAGGCTACCGTCTTACCCACCGCCCTCTATCCAAACTCTGAATGCACTGTCTTTGAACCAAGCTCCCCAGCATAACTGAATTAACTCCATTCTTGAAGAGGGAGGACAGTTCAGCAATAAGGGATCTCATCTGGACCTGGAGGTATAATAAGGACCTCCTGCAACCCAACCGCACCTGGTGGTGAGCCTCCCATATAGTTCAACAGATGGATACAAGGATGATGATACGGGTTGTTCGCTCCCCCGCCCTGCTACCAAAACTAGAAAACCAAATAAAAAGGTAATCCCGAACCGAATAACACTCCCCACATGGAAACCTGCATTGAGCAATCTGAGACCAGAGGAAAGCAGCCCAACGTCCATGAAAAAATAAATGAACTGTTGACTCCGAGCTCGGACTCTCACAACAGTAGCATCGCGATGCCATGTAGATGCCTCTCCTCTGAATATTCTCCTCAGTTGGCAGGGCTCGGTTTCGGATCCTCCACACCAGAAAGTTCATTCTCGTTGGTATCACATTACACCAGGTAATTTCAACCACAACCACCGCCGTTTAAATCCTATGAAGGATTCTCATGTAACCATTCATATTAAAACGCCCCGAGCTAACCTCTGTAAAACAGCATCTGTCTGGATCATCACTCATAACCACGTTGCTGAAAAGGTTCAGTTGCGACGAGTTAAGGTTTGCATATATAAAATCATACCTTCCACATGCCTCCTTAAACGAGATGTCGGGATGAGGGAAGCCTTCAAACCGAAGCCTCTCCTCCATCCATGTGTCCTCCCAAAATCTTATCTCCCCACGACCAATCACCCATCTGGTGTGATCAAGCAGCACCTCCAGATGAGAAAACCTGAATTTGGCGAGACTTTTTGCTCCACGCATGAAAAACTCCCCATGCCAACCATACCGTGCTCTGAAGAAACTATCCCACAGATTCTTACCAACAATCACCTCCCAAGCTAGTCTGGATTGCATCCCTAGTATATATTCGTGAATATCATAGAGACCAACCCGTCCCTCCTCCACTGGACGGGCCAACCTCTTCCACGAGGCCCAATGATATCTCCCTTCTCCCTTCGTGTCCCACAAAAAAGATGTGATAATGTGTTCAATCCTATCCATAGTTCCCTTTGGGGGTTGATGATGGAAAAAACATAAATGGGTATAGACAAAAGAACACTGTTAATAAGCATGATCTGGCCCCCAAACGAAAGTACCTTGTTCTTCCAGTTGAAAATCTTTCCCAAGATACGATCCACAATCCCGTTGAAATGGTTCTTCAGAATCCTTCCACTGGATAATGGAACTCCCAGATAAAGAATAGGAAGTTGTCTCTATCCACAACCAATAACTTCCTGAATAATCCTACATCTTCCTCCCGAGCATTTGTTAGATATGAACAAGTGTCTCTTCGCATGATTGATCGACTTCCCACTCTGCTTCCCATACGTGACCATAATTCCCTTAAGAGCTTTTAAAGTTCTACACCCGCCATTCAAAAATAATAATATGTCATCGGAAAACATCAAGTGGGATATACTCCTTGAATTTTTTCTACCATGGAAAGGCCTCAATACACCCTCTACCATACTCTTCTTCAGATTTCTGGACAAAGAATCTTGAGCAAGGAAAAAGATTGTAGGAGATAGCGGGTCCCCCTGTCTAACTCCTCTCACAGATTTGAAGAAGCCAAAACATTTCCCTAATAAAGAAACAGAGATCCATGGAGAATCAAATCACCTGAAATAGAGATCACAGAACTATTCATGAAACCCAAAACCCCTCATGACCCGTAGTATAAATCTCCATTCCAAATTATCATAAGACTTATTAATATCCACTTGCAAAATGATATTGGATCCAACAGCCCGTTTGTTCAAATCATGAACCATCTCACTTGAAATTCCTACTTCCCCCTGTATGCTCTTACCTTGAATAAACCCATGTTGTTCCTCAAATACAATCCTGGGTATAACATTGTATAGCCTCCTGCTAATAACCATCGCAAGAATTTTATAAGAAACATTGCAATGGAATATCGGCCTAAAGTGGTTAATAAGAAAGGGGTCTTTGATCTTCGGCACAAGTACCACCCTTGAAGAAGAGACCCCCTTAATCAAGGGAGCCCCCTAAAGAAGTCCTGGATAGACTCCACCACACACGGGCCAACAAACTTCCATGCAACACTGTAGAAGGAGGTCGGGAACCCATCCGGCCTAGGTGCACTCTCATGTGGCATGCTTCCCAGAGCCTCTCTAATCTCCCTCTCTTGTGGTATAGTGGAGATGCGATCATTCTCAGTTTGAGTTATCATCAAAGGTAAACAGATCAAGAAATCAGAACCCTCTAAAGATTCTCTTTTAAAACCAGAAGTGTTCTCACCCACCCATAATCCCTCAAAATGTTCCAAAGAAAGCTTGCCAGCCACATTCACTTCAGATGTATAAGATCCATCCTCCCCTTTTATATTAATCTTCATGTTCCTCATATCCTTGATGCATGCTTGGAAGAATGCGTTGTTTCGGTCCCTCTCCTTAAGCCATCTCACTCGGGAGCGCTGCATGAAGACCCTCTCCATCTCCAACAGCTTCTCTGCCAAGACCACTCTCTTATCACATAGAGTAGTAAAAATATTCTCATCCCAAGAAACTTAGAGAGTCTCCTCCAATCCTCCAACCTCATCCTGTAAAGAGGTCACCCCATTATTCAAATCCAGCCGCACCACCAGCCATTGCCTAATCTCCTGTTTGAGCCTTTTAAAGCGATTCACCAGCCCTCCCCAAGAATTCTCCTTTCCCCCTCCAACCAAGACTTCCTCACAACCTGCATGAAACCAGTATCCTTAAGCCATTCACTTGAATAATGGAAGCTCTTGACAATCACAGCTTCACATTTAATATCTAGTGAAAGTGGAGCATGGTCCGAGAGAATACGATAAAGAGGAGTAACCGAAGTTTTTGAGAAAAGGTCCAGCCCATGCAGGTTGGTAAGCCACCTGTCTAGCTGGATCCATATTTGATTCTGGCCTTTACGGTTATTGCACCACATAAATTTCGCCCCTTTAAAGCCTAAGTCCAACAGACCAGATTGCAACAAGCACTCCTTGAAATCCACCATACCTTCCAAGTTTCACCCCATTCCTCCACGTTTCTCTAAAACATCCACAATTGAGTTAAAATATCCTCCCACAAACCATGCCATAGAATCAGTTTGAACTGACTTTAGGTGTGTCCAAAGCTCCCTCCTTTCCACCACCTTATTGCTCGTATATACAAACGAAAAGAGAAGATGGAAACCACCCACTTCAATCTTCATGTCAATACACTGAGGCATCACACCTATAGTATCCATCGATATATCATTCTTCCAACCAACCTAAATTTGTGAATTATTGAGGCCACCATGAAAAGAGTTTGAAAAACCCATTTTCTTTGCAAATCCAGGAAGCTTGCATGCATCCTGTTTCGGTTCAAGAATCACGACCAAGGAAACATTGGCCTTCCTACCTTCCAAAGATAAAAAGGCTCGCTTGGCATGAGCTCCCATACCATGCACATTCCATATAATAATGGAGAGCATACCTATATAACCTTACGGGATTTTTGACCCGATGGAAGAGATTGAATGGGGTGCACAAACACACCCTTACCCTTGGCTTTCGAACGAGTGATAGGCCCCGAAAATCCATCCTTTCCACTGCCCTGTTTCGCTGATAAAAGACCATCATCACACAGAGCGTCTAACTCTTCCAACTGAGGTTTCCTCCCTAATGGGCCACGAGGGAGAGACTCCGCTCCCAACTCTCCCTGGAACAAATAAAACAGAATTCTTCTCTGAGGAGACCAACGCGACGACTTCACCTCCTTCTCCACACCCCTGTTCAAGTTAACCATCTCTAGACGCTTATTAGAGGAAGCCAAAAGATTGATCACTAGACAGTTCTGAATAACCCCTGGTGAAAGTTGCGAAGAAAAACCAATGGAGGAAGCAGGGGGAGACAGCTGTCTGGCCGGACTCCCTAGTGAGAGAGACATGTGAACCTCCACCTATTTCTGAGACATGTCCTTTCCCCCACGGATAGAAGACGTCCTCTGCAGAACCTGACCTGGGGACCAAGAGATGAGATCCAAATTCCCAGAGGGTAAATCCGACCTATGTCCGGCGCTGTCAGAAGGTGTTTCCCCAGTTTCATCATTTGTTTTTCCAAACCCACAGACCTCGTTGAACAGATTCAAATTTGAAACCTCCCAAGGAAAAATGGTCGCATCCGCTACTCCACACCCGCTCGAAACATGTGGGTCCTGACCTGGTTCCTCAACCGGAGCACGTCCAGAGGGCTCCGCCACCTCCCTCCGTCACCGGAAACCCTTCACACCATGGCCATGCAAGCCACATAACACATAGAAACGAGGGAACTATCGATAAAACAACTTATGTTTCCACCAAAACCCATCCTCAGATTCAAGCTGCACCATTGAAGGCCTCTTCAGAGCTAAGTCCATTTCAACACAGATTCGAGGATTCTCCGCCGCCTTGATCACCTTAGTGTCTTTATCCGCACATAAAAAGGAACCAAAAGAATTCCCAACTTACTTCAGAATCGTCAGGTTCTGAAAAGGAAGTGGGAGACCAGGTAAGGACAGCCACACCACATCTGAGGAGGATTCGCGCCCACGATGGTAGTCCCAGGACCACCTGGACAGCGAGTAATGCCAAGAGCCACACCTTCTATCCTCCTGCGACCACACTTTCATAAAGTCCTCCCTGGATGTGAGATAAACACAGAAAGCTATACTCAACAGGTCGGAAACCGCCACAGAAAGAGACAACCCCCACAAATCAACAAAGTACCAGATGAAACCAAGAGACGGCTTGGAGCGGCCAAAACGAGCCACCAGAGTGATCTAATGAAAGGCAGCCGCCTCCTAAAGCTCCCGAGGTGACAGGCTCACCACATGTATCTCCCCGACCTTCTTAGGACCCCGCTGTTCCACCACAATCAAAGGAACCTCTGAACAGGCCAAGTGCACCGGAGGTTGAACACAGACGCCAAATACCGCGGTACCCTTTCACAGCACCTCCTTGAAGGAGGCTCTGGGAGGAGCTCCAACCCCTGCCCCCTCAACTACACCTCCCAAAGCCGCCGGAGAAACCATCGAGGAACCCTCACCGCCAGGGAGAAAAGCATGAGCCATTAAATTGATTACCACTCCAGAGATATAGATAATGAATTTCCTACATTGGGTAAAAAATCAAGGAAGTATTAGAAACATCTTGATAGGCCAGTTCCCATGGGTTATCCAAGGAAAATATCAGCACCACCATCAGTGGTTTTTCCAGTCATTGCACCAAATCAAGATCCAGATGCTATACCTGCACGTGTTCCATCACATATGGATATTCCCCAAATTATTATGACCACAATTAAGGAATTAACGAATCGATTAGAAGCTATAGAGGAATGACGTGCACCGGTTCAGCCAAAAAATAGAGCTTACCCTGAATGGGTGGATGCAATTCCTCCCCCGCCAAATTTTGTAAATACCACATTCCCAACATTTAAAGGTTTGAGAGATCTGGAATAACACTTAAAACATTTTGTTTCTCATTCTAATCCCATTATGGGAACTCCTCAACAAAAATAAGTAGTAAATCTTAGGTGTTTTGTGTATTCATTACAAGGAACAACTTTTTTATGATACACAAGTTTGCAATCTCAATCAATTACTAGATGGGACGATCTTCATCAGAAATATCTTCTTCAATTTTGATCAACGCTACCAAAGATGATAGTTTTTGATCTTACCAATTAAAAAAAAGGATAATGAAATAGTTTCATATTTCATTATGCAATGGAAAGGATTAACATATTCCTTATCTCTAGCACTCCCCCACGAAGAGTTGCTGCCAAATTGTGTGGAAAATCTATGTGATGAGTTACACACACCAATGATCCATGTGAAATACACAGGAGGGTTCTGAGAACTTACTTCAATCACTCAACAGATATAAGACTCTATTATAGAAACTAAAGATAAAACTCATGTAACTTTATTAGCTCCAAGGGGGAAGGATAAGAAAGGAAGAAGTTGCTATAGTTACACTAATGTTGGCACCTATACCTGCTTCTACTTCAAGACCTTCATCATATCGAATGTCTCCTCCCCCTGAGAATCAGCAGCAATGACCACCTCATCAAGATGATCAAATAGATCAAAGGAGGAAATGTTTTTAAGAACTAAAAAACATAGTTTATTCTTTCTGGAATGAACAAGTTCCTAGTTACTTCATCTCATCTCTAGAAAACAATTTGGTTCAGTTTTCAAGGCCAATGAAACCAAATAAAGAAGGAGATGAAGATATTCCGAATTGTTGTCCCTTTAACAAGATGTTAGGACATCCCATCCATGAATTTTGTGTTTTCAAATACTTCTTGTAAAATATGGTAGATTCTGGACAAGTTAAACTGAAAAGTTCATCAGATCAAGTGTCATGTGTTACTGCTACTGATCTAGAGGATGAAGGAGAATGGAAGGATGTAAAAAGTAAAAAATGGGAATAAATATGATGATTTTATGATCATGAAAATGATAAACCGGACTCATGCCATTTTATCAACATAGTTGAAACAACCGATTGTGTCTTTCACCACTTTTGGAACAACAAAACCACCTTCATTAAAAGGTCATTCCTCAAAGAAGCGAATTGATCATAAGAATAAAGAGCAGTTAGAAGAAGATGAGATCATGTTAAGGCCAAATTTGTACTTGACCCTGGCAGATTTGATGCCATCTATTTCAAAAGTATGGGCACCGCCCCACCAAATGGCACAGTCAGAATTAACCTTTCAGGTAGAATCTCTATCATATGAAGAATTGATCATTGATTCTATCAATGTTATCCATTTAACGGATCCTTATGCCAATGGTGATTCTGATTATAATGAGCCAAAATTCCTTTTACCTAATTTGGGAACCAGTGGAAGAGGCCAGGGTCGAGGATACATGGGAATGCGTGGGAATTCTTGAAACCACCATTTTAACTCTACCCCTACTCAAACCATATATGCAGCAAAAACTCATAGAAGAGCCCTTAAAAAGGATCATCAAGAACAAGGAGTTTCTTCCATGAATTATAGGTTCGGTTCTAAAACAATTATTTTGGAGTATCGATTAGAAGTCACACCATCTTCTTCTCAGCAAGTGAATAGATCTAGTCAGTCTAATATACCAAATCCAAGAGTATTTCCAGTTTATGCTCTAACACAGAATACGACTAAATCAGAAGCATCAACTTCCAAATCACCTGCAAAACCACATCTCCATGCTGGGAAACGTAGAAATTTGGACCAAAATTATGATGTATTGAAACAATTTTCCCAATTACTAGAGAAGTTATAAATTTTGGATGCCATAAGTCTGTCAAAAGACCTTCGAGATGAACTTATTGAGGCTTTGTCAAGTCCTCAAGAGTTTGAAACCAAAGTTGATGCTAGTGAGGTTTACCGTATAGAGAATGATCCTATAGAATGTCATCCAATCATATATTTTATATATGAAGATGAAGATGATGATGTACATGGACATATTAGACCCTTGTATTTGTCTGTTAAAGTCAATGATATAGACATCTGACAAGCCATTATTGATATTGGCTCCGAAGTCAACCTCATTCCCATTCATACACTTTGTCGATTGGGCCTAACTAAATCTGACTTATCTTCTTCCACTTTAATGTTGAAATCTTGTGATAATAATGAGCAAGAACATCTAGGAAAAATTACACTCAAAACTTAGTTTGGAGATCTTGTATCAAATTCAGATTTAATGGTTTTTTATCAAGACACAACATTCAATATTCTACTTGGAAGGCCTTGGCTATATCAACAATTTGCCATACCTTTGTCATACCACCAATGTCTTAAGTACTATTTCAATTGTCAAATCGGTACATTGTATGGAGAAAAGGCTTCGTTCAAAACATTTGAATATCAATACATTGAGGCCAAGTTTTATCACACAAAAGGAACAAAGTCCATGACAAAAGAGATAACTAGATTTAATGCTCCGAATGGATTGGAAAGATACGAGCAAATCCATTCATGCATTTGAGTACAAATTACGTGCTACCCATAAATCAAATTGAAAGGGTAAAACCAAATCCAAGCACTCATCCAATAACTTCCATAATGTCAATTATGGAAACTGAGTCTGATAGCATAGGAAAAACTATTGATCCACCAAGCAATGATGGAAGCCTAAATGGAGATGTTTTCATTTAATCTACTGAACTAAAACAGGCCTCTAATTTTTCAATCAGAGTAGAAGATATTGTAGCAATGACAGAGGAAGACAAAGATGTTGATTATCAATACATCATTTCCTATTTATTACCACAGGATAACCCTTCTTCATCAGTAGTATCAAATGTGGTGGCCTCTTCTTTAGGATGTTCAAATACTGACTCCCCCACTAACTATGAGACTTTTTATTCATCATCTACTATGAAAGTGGAAACATAAGAGGTAACATGTAATGAAGAAGAAGAGGAAGATCTTGGGGATGTTCCTCCAGTATTTGAAGAAGGTGTCTCTGCCACCATTGATGAGTTGAGAGAAATAAATCTGGGTATAGAAGAAGATCCACGCCCCACTCTAATTAGAGAGTCCATGACCTCTGAAGATCAAGAGGTGTATACTTCATTTCTAAAGAAACATTGAGATATATTTTCTTGGAATTATACAGAAATTCTAGGACTTAATCTTTATGGAGCCATCCATAATTTGGGTTTTCCAGAAGAAAATTGTGGATTTAAGCAAGGAGCAAGAAGAACACACCCAACTCATGCCTCTAAAATTGAAGCTGAAGTTGATAAGTTTATAAAGGCTAACTTTGTCAGAGAATTTAAACATCTCAAATGGATGGCCAACATTGTCCCACTGAAAAATAAGAATGGGAAAATTAGAGTTTTCAATGATTTCAGAGATCTTAACCGGAATTTCCCAAAATATGATTTTCCAGTTCCGATTACAGAGCTTTTAATTGATGAAACAGTTGGCTATGAAGCTCTTTCCTTCATAGATGGATACTCTGGGTATAATCAAATCCATATGACCCCAGAAAATGAATAATATATATCCTTCAGAGCTCCTCAAGGTGTGTTTTTCTATCGGGTAATGCCCTTTGGCTTAAATAATGTAGGTGCAATATACCAATCTGCCATGCCTCATATCTTCAAACCCTAATTATGGAAAATTGTTGAATGTTATGTGGATGATTTGGTGGTCAAATTCAGACAAAATTCCAATCACTGGGCTGATTTGGAGACCATATTCCATAAACTTCGGCAACACAGTTTGAAGATGAACCCCTTGAAATGTGATTTCAGGGTAACTTTAGGATAGTTCCTTGGCTTCATTGTACACCATCGTGGTATCAAAGTTGATCCTGAGAAAAAAATAAATCCTTGGTATGTCAACTCCTCAAAATTTGAAAGAATTAAGAGGACTCCACGGACACTTGACCTATATTCGGATCTTTATTGCCAATTTGGAAGGCAAGTGTTTACCCTTCACTAGATTAATGAAGAAGGGAGTCACCTACAAATGGACTGAAGACTGTCAAGAATAATTTGATAACCTCAATAAATATCTATTGTGTACACTAGTATTATTGCCACCTATTGAAGGAAGACCACTTATCCTCTATGTGACAACTTTAGAGTGATCACTGGGTACCTTCCTTGCTCAAAAGAATGATTTTGGGAATGAAAACAACCCTTACTATCTCATTCAAACTATTCTTGATGCAGAAACTCGGTATTCAAGTATTGAAAAGTGCTGCCTAACATTAATGATTGCAGTTCAGAAATTGAGGCACTATCTGCAACATCATGAGGTCCAATTGGTGTCTCCCAATAACCCGCTCAAATTTATCCTTAGTAATTCTATGCTTATATGGCATTTGACATAGTCGGCAGTTATTTTGCAGTAGTTTGATATCCAGTTTGTCCCTCAAAAGGCAATAAAAGGCCAAGCTATGGTTGACTTCCTTGATAATCATCTATATGTAGAAGAAACATCATTAAATACTGAACTTCCTGATGAATAATTCTTCTCTATTCAGGATAATTCCCAAACATGGGTAATTTATTTTGATGGTGCTTCCCGAAGTCCAATAGGGAAGAGAATGGAAATACCTAAACTCAACAAATTTAGTTTAGTAATTTTCCGTGTTTCCCAAAAAAAGGTAGTGTTGCCTTATTTATTCCTATTATCAGAAGGTGGAACCAACAATGAGGTGGAGTATCAAGCTCTCATTGCAGTTTTGGAATTGGAACTTCTGGTGAAAATGAATCACTTGAAGGTAAAAGGTGATTCAGAATTGGTAATCAAGTAAATCAATAGAGAATATTCTATCATAAAATAAGATTTAATCCCTTTGTGTGATTATGTCATAGGGTTAATGGATTAATTTCCCTCATTGTCGACATTGTCTTATGTCCCGCGATTACAAAATTCCCAAGAAGATACATTGTCTAATGCAGCTACAACCTTGGTAGATCCAAATTTGGATGAGACAGTCATTATCATAGCCCATCATCATATGGTATCGCCTTTTGTTCAAACCATAATGGAGGAAATTAATGAAATTATCACTATTTATGAGCCATATGGTCATACCATGGGATGTAGAACATCCATCATGGAATATTTTCAAAATGGAGTATTTCCACTGAATAGGGCTGAAAAAGAACAGATCCGGTGATGAACAATCAATTTTACTCTTTATGATAGTCCAGACCACTAAAATATCCTCTACAAGTGAGGATTTAATGGAATCCTCTTTATATGTATTGATGGATAAGAAACTGTAGCTGTCATGAATGAAGTATATTCAGGAGCTTGTGGTGCCCACCAGTCTGGCCACAAACTCTCTGATCGGATCTAAATGCATTGATACTTTTGGCCTTTAATGACGCAATAATGCACAGATTTCACTAAAAAATGCCATATTTTCCAAGTGCATGGAATATTCATTCATCAAACCCCATAGTTTCTACATATAGCTAAATACCCCTAACCATTTCTCATATGGGGAATGGATGTAGTTGGACCTTATCCTCCATCCACAACTAAGAAGTTTAATTATATCCTTAATACTACTGACTTATTTTCTAAATGGGCCGAGGAAATACCTCTCAAAGAATTTGGTGCAAAAATCATTGTTAGTTTTTTCAAGACTAACATCATCACCAGATTTGGTGTCCCTCATACTATATTGACGGACAATGGAACCGATTTTTGTTCTTTTGAGGTAAAAAAGTTATATCAGGAACATAATATCAAATCCAACCATTTATATCGCTATGATGCACCAGCCAATGGACATATAGAGTCCTTCAACAAGACCTTATCAAATATACTATAGAATATGATGGATAAAGATAATAAATAATGGCTTGATAAACTTTTTAATGATTTATGGGCTTATCGGACAACTACTCGTACTGCCATCCCAGAAACTCATTATTTATTGGTATATGGAACTGAAGCAGTTTTTCCAATTGAAATGAAATTTTCTTCACTTAGAGTTGAAATCTATGATTAGTTGTCTATAGATGAGAGGTATCAGAAATGGTTCAATGAGATGGAACGATAAGATGAGAAATGATTACATACTTTGCATCATTTATAAGTCTATCAGAACAAGAAAGCGTGAGCTTTTAACAAGAAAGTTTACCTCCATTCATTTATTCTAGGAGAATTGGTATTGGTCCTTAGGAATATAATGATACCAGGGAAGAAACCTCCAAAGCTTGATCCAAAGTGGTAATGACCTTATTCCATACATAAGGTCTATTAAAATGGAGCTTATACCTTAATCTCAATGGATGGATGGTTTAATAAAACATCAACCAATGTGAGATTCTTAAAGAAATACTTTGTGTAGTGGTACATATCATCCTCAATCCAAGACCTAAAACTGTATAGTACAATGTTCATGCTGCGACACTAAAAACAATACAACCCTCATGTCCTTGTTGCAAGACTAAAAACTGCACAACCCTTATGTCCTTGCTGCAAGACTAAAAACTGCATAGCCCCCATGTCCTTACTGCAAGACTAAAAAACTAAAAAACCCTTAGGTCCTAGCTGCAAGAGTGAAAAATGCATAGTACAACATCATAGTTGCAAGACATTAAAATTTATAACAACCATTTATGTCCATGAAACATAACGTTAAAATGAGTATAATTTTTATCCTTGTCGCATGATGTTAAACTGCATGACATTATTTGTCCTCGTTTCATGGCATTAAACTGTACGACTAACGTTTTCTCTATTTAACGTTAGAAGATTCCATAACTGAACATCATTTAAATCATTGCTACTCCTTAGTAGCACATGATTCCCTCTTTTCCTATGTCTGAGTCAGATCTTCATAGAGAATGTATTTCAGAAACTACGTATGGCTTGATTCTCATTTTCAATGGGATAAATAGAGACGCCTAAATCTTAAATTTTGGGCCCAACCACAATAAAAAAATCTTCTTATTTTCTTTTCTCCTCTTGTATATGAATCAGATCTATATAGAGTGTTTCCTTAAGATATATGATTTGGTCCTTATACCATTTTATGTCTTAGGATTTACCGTTCTCTCATAACGTGTTAAAATCCTCTATTATTCATGTCAAACTCTATTGGCGTGAGGAATGATTGTTTAAATAACTACGTAATACTTGATTCCCATCTATTTGAGATAAAAATGATGCCTAGATCTCCAATCTTGGGCCCATCTTTGACAAAAAAACAATATTCTTTGTATAAGAATCAAACTTGCATAGGTAATGTTGTAAGAACTACATATGGCTTGATTCTTGACCATAGCAAGACGTGCAGTGACACTTGGGTTTTATCCCTTAATCCATCTACAACAAGTCTTTCTTTTCACATCGGTTCAACACTCATCCTTACTGCATGACGTTAAAACTACATGGAAATTTAACACCCCCATTCTTCACCCGTGTCACCTTTGTATTATAGAAGAAACCCTTACTACTCCTTGTCTCTCTCACCGAGCATAACTCAAGTGGGCTTACGAATTTGGTAAAAGGATTATTTATATAAATAAGTTGTCTCAAATTCTTATAGGGTTATTAATGTCCTTACTGCATGACTTAAAACTGCATAGTATAATATCCTCATTACATGACTTTAAACTGCACATCACAATGTTAATTCAAAAGGAAACAAAGAATGTCCCCATTTTAAATACGAATCAGATCTATGTAAGGGATTCCAAATTCATGGTGAATATTGATTCAAATATTCCTCATATGAATTGGGCATTACCTCCTTCCATTTTTCACAATCCTAATCTTGAATATTTTCAGATATTCATAATCTTTTTTATGGTTTCTAGTGACAAAGTTTGCAATACCGGAGTACTCTTTTTCCTAACTATGTAGCACGTGCCCTTAGGTGGACTTGCATAAGTTGCCTACAAATGGGAATGTTAGTCAAAATATTCCATTATTTGGCTATGCAATATATTCCCTAGTTGGCCCTGCATAATATAGGCCCATAACAGGTTTGTTAAATGATGGCAATTTTGTTCTTGGTTATAGAGTCTTTGTCCCCATCAAACTTTGATGATAATATACAAGAATTTATATTTTAAAATAGTCATTCAGGTATATTTTTCCCACTATATTTCTATCGATATGAAACTCTTCAAGACCATGGTTTACACAATTCCCTCTCCATGTGTTCAAAGAAATATCAAATAACATTGGAATCACTTGACCACATATATCACACAATGTTTCTATTTCTGGTCCTAGTTTTATGACCTAAAACTATAGAGACCACACCTCTTACGTTTGGGTCATACATTCATAGAAGTACTATTCCTCTGATTCTTTAGAAATATTGGTTAGAAATACCCTCTTCATATTCAGGCACCTTTCCCCATAAAAAAACTCCATGTTTTGGAAAATTTGAATCTCCATAATATATTTTCATCTTTTAGCAATAGAATGTCAAACTTCAAAGAGCTATTTTTCCTGACTATGCAGCACGTGACCTTAGGTGGCCTTCCATAAGTTGCCTACATAACGAGCTTGTCAGTAAAAAGATGCCACTATTAGGCTATGAAGCATATTCCCCAGTTGTCCCTGCATAACACAGCTCCCATAATAGGTTTTTCAAATAATGGTTACTTCGTTCATGGAAAATACATCCTCTAATGCTTTTCTCCCTTTTCCCATATCATCCTTTTGATTCAAAAATTCTTAAATCATAGTTCATGATTTTCCATTCCATACCTGGATATGCTAGTATATTTCTAAACAAATTATCCAGAAATTGGGAGAGTCTCATACCTTTGGTCAAGGCTAAAGACCTTAAATTAAATCCACTTAATGTCTTCATTGCATGACTTAAAACTTCACAGTACCGATGTCTTCACTACATAACTTACAACTGCATGGTACCAATATCCTCACTGCATGACTTAAAACTTCACAGTACCAATGTATTCACTTAATGAATTAAAACTTCACAGTACAAATGTACTCACTACATGACTTAAAACTACACAATAAGATATCATAAAATCCCCCTTTTTAATAAATTTTAACCATTATTCATACAATAAATTTTTATAAAAGTAGGTTTCCTATTCATGACATATGTTGGCATAAAATAGATCTTTATTATTAAAATTCATTTCCTTTGAAAAACCACCCACTTTGGTCTTGAGTCACCCTAATCTTATTTCCCCCTATCTATCAGTAGTAAAATGTTACACTTCAAAGATATCTTTTTCTTGGCTATGCGATATGTGCCCTTAGGAGGCCTTGCATAAGTTGCCTACATAACAGGCCTGTCATCCAAAAGATTCCACTATTTGTCTATGCATCATATGCCCTAGTTGTCCCTGCATAACAGAACCCCCATAACGGATTAGAAAAATAATGATAACATCGTTCTTGGAAGTGACTCCCCCATTTGTGGATAGATGTTTTAAATTTGGTGACCATAAAAATCATGGCTCAAGATTCCCCTTGGAAATATTTAAATAATATTAAAGAAATTCTAATCCATAGAGTCTTGTTTGAGAACTAATTTCAAAATTTATGGTCAAATCTATTTGAACCTAAATATTATCCCTTTATAGTCCAACATGCATGACTCTAAACCACCAACAACAAAAGACTTGGTACTCAATAGATTGAGAACCCGAAAAGGGAACTCTAAACAAAAGTTGAGTCCCATGTCACCAAATGTACATTTTTGTATGATTTAGGTAATATTAAGCAATAACAAAAGTAAAAGATACAAAATTTGCGGGGTTTTCCATATAACCCTAGAAAAAATAAAACTATGATCATTATGTGCATTGGATTAATATAAAAAAAATTCTAAGTACTCCATTCTTTTCATTGTAATAATGATTGTCTAATATGAAGGTTTAGTGATTTTAAAAAAAGAGGGTCATTATCATCACTACCTTTAATATTGAAATAATGGAAAATAGGAATGAAGACATATATGATTGAAGGAAAAATTTCTTTCATTCATATGAAATCAAAGGGACATCCACAGAATGGAGCCTCTCTATCATGTGTCAAAATAAACTCTCAACACGATTCCTCATTTGTTGAAAAGATTCATAAGCCTTATCAGCTTCCTGTTGAAGTTGAGATAGTTGAGGAACTATAGCCTCCTAGGCCTGACGAAGTGCTTCATTAGCAGTTGAAATGGAAACTATCCCCTCTAATTGGGTTTCTCCCATTTTCTGATTCAATTTCTCAAGTTTTTTATGAACAACATCTAGTTTCTATTAATGATATAATGACTCCTTCATGGATTCTTTGATTTGTTGGATAATTTCAATTGATTTCGTGTTATGATTTTCCTCCACCTCATCTACTGCAGCTTGAAATCTCTCAATATTGACAATTTTTTTAGCCTCTTCAAAATCTTGTCGCAGCTTATGCTCTGTCTACTGTCAGTGAATGATCTCTTTCATAGCATCATGGACTGGTCGATAATTAAATCCACCAAATCTCAATACATAGAATAATTTTGAGAGTTTTTAAAAATGGGAAAGTAGTTCATCTAAAGACTTATTAGCAATTATGCTCCAGATATTCTGCCATGTCTTCCTACGTGCCATGCCAAAAGCATATTGCATCTCTATGTCTGAATCTGAGTCACTACCATGAGGTAAAATGTACTATGGAAACAGATTACTTAAAGAGATGCCTCGTTCAAATTCTCTCAGAATATTAGAAGATTCACCTTCTGATATGGGAGCTGATAACCCTAAATGATAAATCAAGGTCATTGTCAGTTTCAAATGGAAGAAACAAGTATGATTCAGAAAGATGATTATATTTACCCAATAATAAGTTAGCTACTTGATTGGATTCATCCCCTGTATTCTTAGCTTCAATGATTTGAGAAGATATTTCTTGATAAGGGGTATTCCCCTGAGTTTTCTCAGTTATCGTATTTGAAGGATATGGAGCATCTCTTGATAGAGGATCCTCTACAGGTATTTCTACAGCTCCAACAGAAGTATAGAGTGGAATACCCCATTCTTCAAGATCCTTTGAAACATTTTCTATTGATAAAGATGCATAATGTGAACTTCGATGTAAATAATCAAGTAAAGAAGAACAATTGTGTATGGAAAATGCAAGAATAAGGACCTAAATCCATGTAATTCCTTATGAAAATCCCCAAACTCTTTTATGGAACCTGGAATATCAATATTTAGATTATGGGATTCCATTATTTTAGTGTATGTGGTTTGGAATGTTATATCATCCTTGCCATTTAAGGTATCCAAAAAACATTGGTTGATGCCCAAATTGGCTCTGCAGACATTTTGTTCCGTTGGACATTTAATTGGAATAGCATCATCAGGTCTTTCCAGGTTTGGGTCTACATCAATATTTATCTCAGATTTCCCTGGATCGTCATTCCTTTCTTCTAGAGTAATAGGAATATCAGCATTGATTATTTCAGGATCTGCGGATGAAAGAAACTGAGGAATGTATTTAATCTTACTGTGGATTTCCTCTCTCTCAGTAGATCCAGGAGCAGGTATAGCTGAATCTTTTGATGATTTATCTACTAATATTGAATATCCATCAACATGAACTTGGGTTTCTCCTGGGGTTTCCTTCTATGGTCTAGAAGAATCAAATCTTAATCCCTGAGAGAAGAGAGATACACATATACTGCAAGAGGAAACATGATTACCAGAGTGTGTTGAGAAAATTACATACCCTAAGGACATTATAAATACTTACTCCTTCAGAAAACACTTTGGATAAATATCATTTCTCTATAGAGTTTATTTTTAAAATCTTGGGGAGAAATAGAAACACTCCTCTTGGTAGGAGAAACTTGAGGTAATAGTTGAGGATTATCCATTGCCATTATCCCAGTCATAATTATAGCTCAGGGAGAATGTTCTGGATTCCTAGGAGGATCATTCATTTCATCAATGGGAGAGCCTGAAGGCCCATACTTTGGTGATTTAAGAACTGGTCCAGATTTTCCTTCCCTACATTCAAGCTGCAAAAATACATTTTCATCAAGATTAATGATGATGAATGGTAAATCAGAGTTGAGAAAAAAGAAAAAAAGGAAATACATTCTCAGTATTAACATAAATATCCCACTCCTCCTCAGAATCAATAATTACCCCTTTTTGTATTCATAAGTCCATCATATGAGACAATCATTTAGAGGCTGGAATTTGTTCAACAATTGAATATATAAAAGCCTCCATATCTATAATATACTTATGTACTTCAGCGAGGTTATTATCCAAATTGCAATCAGAAGGTGCCTTAAAGTCACCAATATCTGGTATTCAAATGCCATGCTGGAGGAATTCCCATGCATCCCTAAGATCACGGGTCACACTCTCCCAATGATGAATGGTTGAAGGTCGCACATAATTAAATCTTGGCATTGTTGATTGTGGAGTAGATTCAACACCTTCTAACTGGTGATCCTCTTTAGGCCTCCTTTATGCTTTAGAGAGTTAAACAGATGGAATAGAAACCCCTGTTGGATGGAGGTGACTAGATCACCTTGGCGTTGGAGGTATTGCTTCTCTAGCCCTAGTCTTCCTGGTATACCTCCTGGGAAGACGTTTTTAGGGCTCTGAACCCTCTGAATCTTATGTATCATATCTGGCCTTGGACTTCATATCACGATTTCCACATGTAACAGTCGTTGTATCCACCACTCTATATAATCCTTTTTTCAAAGCCCCTTGAGGATATGAGGAAGCCTAATCTTTGGCATATCCGGCTTCAAATCTGATCAATGAATCTGATGGAGGTAATGTAATCGACAATTTGGACGCCTCAAAAGTCATCATAATCCATAATTGTCTTTCTACCATTGGGTGATTCTCATGTCTAACATACTTAGGTGGAGAAGTGTTTGATTGTTGAAGACATCTGAACTGACGAGCAAACCTATAAAATATGTAATCCTCACAAATAATTTCACCATCAATCCTGGTCGATAATACACCATCTGTGAATGCCATCATATAAGATCTTAGCTCATAATTGTTTTCTTTACCATCATCAATAAATGTTCTAATTATCGGGTTACGAAAAGGAAAGAAGTTATATTCTCCTAAGATATTCAATGCCTTTAGCACCACATCAGGTCTCAAATTCAGAGGCTGAATACCATATTTTTTTTAAAAAATGGGGTGAATCGACCATTAGGAACTCTAACTAAATTAAACACCAAGTATGAAGAAAAGTGTACTACAATCCAGCCCCATAAAACTTGGAATGACCCTGCAATTCTAAATAGAGATTTCCCATTGTATACATGTAGCATGATGTGGTAAATTCTTGCCAATACAAGGGTTTCTAACCCAATATACTTCTATTCTACCTATTTAGTTGCAATAAAAAAGTCCCCAATCTAACACCACCTTCAGATCCATGGACTGGAAGCAATTAAACGATTATCCACATAGCAAGGAAGGCAGTTAAGTGTACCCTTGCATCTATATCGAGTTTTACTATATAGCCTGAGTTCTTATAGTCACCTATTTCTAGTGTAGGAAAATATGTGCATGAACTACCTCAATTATTTGTAGAAGGACAAACAGTAGGACATCCACAGGTTGGATCTTTCTCTACTATTGGTTCTAATAAGGCTTCCATACACACTCTAGCATGAATATCTTTCTTATATTTGGGTAAATTCTTCACTATTTTTAATAATTCATGGGCCAATGGTGGTGTTCTAGTAGCATCACCCCATGTTGTAATGGGTTGAATGAATTCATCATACATTTCTCCAAGAATGGGAATTCTAGAAATTTGGTAAATATCCCAGAGACTAATGCCAACTTCACCATGCATCAAATGGAAGGATTTTTTTGCGAACTTCATAGGCTCAATAATTTAGGAATGAAATAAGTTTTATTAACATAATTCTTCCCCCATTCAGATAGATTTGTAGATGTGAACGTCTGATAACTCATTCCTGAATTCTTCACAAGTCCAATGCACCCAGAATGCCCAGATCTACTCGGGTTTAACACCTCCCCCAGAACAAAGATCCCAGTCTTCCTTCCAACCATTAGATTGATCTATTTGATAATCTTGAAAGGTGTAATCATAGCAATGTGGTCTTGGATCAACAACATGATCCTTTATATCATGAGTACAACTACTATGATGAAGGATTCAACCAATAGGGATCATTCATTCTTGTACTGGAACCCCCTTTCACTAATATTCATGCAGTTACAGTTGGAGTATTGAAGTAACCAATTATTTAAAAAGTACTTCTTAATATATGGAACATGGGTATCTTGCAAAAGACCATGCCCATACAGGGTTAAGTAAGGAATTTTTGGATAGTCACGTTGGTACATAATTGAACCCTTCAGTAGCCCATAAATAGTACTTTCAACAACGTCATAAAAGTCTGGTCCGATGATCTTTATAATTTCATTTTGACAAACCTTAAATTCTTCAGTATGGGTCATAAAATGAGCCATTTTTTCTTGAAAAAGAGTTACCAAACTTCCCCCTTTAAGTTGGAATTTTAACTTAAAATTAAACTTAAATTAAAATGGTATATCAAAAATTTGGTAAAGGAAACAGTTCACGTAGGTCCTTTGATAAGGTCCGCCATGTAGGTCCTTCAACAAGGACCATCATGTAGGTCCCTTGACAATAGTCCTAGCACAACTCCTTAGACGAAGTCCTTTCACGTAGCTCTATCGGTCAAATAGTTCCACCTTGAGAAAATTTCAAGGAAACTATGTGAGAGCACCACACGTTGAGGCTTGGAGAAGGAGCTACGCAACGAGAACCATAAAAATTTTAAGGCGCGGGTGAAGAAAATCACTAAGGATCAAATCTATTTATATCTCTCCAAGGACCTGCATGACATGCCTGCTCAACATTCCTACGTGACAGCACTCTGCACCATACCTCCGCGAAGTAGCTCCGTGACAAACCTACGCTGCCTAGAAATGTACTCATAGTCTTTTCCTCACAAGATTACCTCAGGAATCGACCGTATTTCTAATTGGATCCAATCCTGAGTGGGGGATTTTTTTTGACACTACTTAAGAATACAAAAAGATCATGAGGATCACTGTGGATATTTTAAAATCCCAAGAAAAGGTTTGAAGAGTTCAGCGAAAGTCAAAAATACTCCAAAAGACCTACAAAATTTATCTACGTGAAGGACCTACGTGATAGAGTTACGTGGTAGTCCTGTGTGGCAGAGCTACGTGGAAAAACTGCACGACAGAGCTACGTGGAAGGCATGTGCAATAGAGATCCACAAAATAATAATTTCTATACCCCTATGCGGAATACCTGCACAGAGGAGCTGCATGAAGGACCTGTGCAGGAAACGTCCCATCAACCAGGCCCCATCCATTCCTATAAATAGATCCATTGGGCTCCCCATTTTAGGGGCTGAAAAAGTTGTTTGACGCTCTAAAGCACCCATTGCGTATCTCTTTTTCCTAGATCCCTCAAATTGTCTCAGGTAGATCTATAAAACATGAGAGAATATATAATTAAATAGGATAAGCATGTTTTGAATGTCTTTTAAAATTTTTACATAGGTTTGGCTCTTCTATGTGAAACACATTCTTTAGTCATCATTCACACCGGTGTGGCATACCTGTGTGCCACATCTGCGCGGCATACCTGCGTTCCACTTCTGCGTGGCATACTTGTGTGCCACATCTATGCGGACCACCTGCGCGGTATACCTACACGGTACATCAATGCGGGGTACCTAAAATGAAAACTTGTGTGAAGTACCTACGTGGAAGAGCTTGTTATAAATCATACATACCAACTCAAGTACCCTCTTTAAAATCCATTCATGGTAGGTTATCTTCTTCCCTGGTTCTTTTTTCTGAAAGGGACTAAGTTGAAGCTTCCACCAAAACCTCATAACTTATCAAACCTTTGGGAAAGGCACATCAACATGTCTCTTATTTGGGTTTGTATATCCAAAGTTAGAGGTTTCCCACATTTGTTTCGTAATGGGGTTATGATTCATGGAGTGTATGTGGGTTTGTATATCCACAGTCACATGGACCTTTCTCCAAGAAAAAGTGTTGTGGAGTTCCTGGTTTAGAGGATTAGGGTTTGGGTTCTGTCATCCCCTTTTCACCTCTATGACCTGGAACCTCAGGTCAATAGTAGGGAAGGTATGGTTCACACTTGATTTTCCATGCAAGCAAAGGAGAAGTCTCTTTCTCCTACCAGGATCAATTTTATGGCAACCATCCTAGCGTAATCCCCTAGATTTTCTCTCAGGAGGTAGCATCACCTCTCCTCCTTTATTCTTCAGTTTCAAAGGCCAGAAGTGGGATGTGCACATGGACTCTTGTTACCCTTTCCATCTCCCATTGCACTTTTTCACCATGTGCAGCCATCATGGGGTAATCCCCTAACCTTCATCCCTTCCTTATTACATTAGACCCTAGTCCAATGTAAATAGAACAGAGGGAAATCTCATCACCTCACCCTGTTCCACGGTCCACGTGCCCTCTTCCACCAGCGGAGGAGGAAATTTTTTTAAAGTTACTCTGTTGAATATTTGACATCCTCTTGTTTCTCACACTGACCATGACTCACGTGGGATTATAGATTTTTCATGGTTACAACATTTTCATAATAGAATGAATTACGAGAACTCTGATTTCCACCATAATTGGGTTACGTAGGAAGCCCTTTCAGGACCCGACCTCACTAGACATCCTCTTTAGGAATCCAACATTAATTCCCTTAATTTGGGAATCCTCCTTAGGAATAATCCCCAAATTAAACCCCCAAGTCATCAAGGCATCCTTTTTAGGAAGTAAGCCCAAAATCATTTCTCTCAAAGGACTATACACTTCTATGAGACTTATCGAACTATGTGGGATTTGATTCCTATCTATATGGGATACGTAAGAAGCCTCCTTGAGGTTAAAACCCAATACCTTAAATCAACCCTCTTCTCCTTGGTCCATATTCCCAATAGGGTATGATCCTACCTGGAAACCCATAGCCTTTCTAAATTCCTTGGGCTGGTTCAGTATAAGTCCCACACTATGTTTTGACTAAGCACTTTCTTCTTAGATGTCCATACCACATGACATTAAATTGTATGTCTAGGTCCTTATCACATGACCTTAAAAGGTATCGCGTGTCCCATTCAGTCGAACCAAACTACGAGGGTTCAGATTCCTTTTACCATGATACATAGGTAGCCCATTTTATGGGCACGATCCCAAGATCAAACCAAACCTTAGTCTTCCTAGATGACAATAAATTCCAGAGTGCGCCGTTGGGTGGCATAAAAAATAGTATCATCATAATGATGATTAAAAGAATCTTGAAATAGTATATTAGATTATAACATTGATGGAGAACCTTGAATACATATGGATATCTCCATTAATGAATAACCTTGAATGCATACTAATGATTCTAAATTTTATACATGTTAATAAGTGATCGTAAATTCCAAGGTAAACTTATGTTATGATTGGAGTATTAATAAGGATTCATGAAAATATATTAAATTTACCAAGAGTGTCCCAGAGTAGACAATAATTCCCCCCAAAAGGGTGTGATGAGTCCGACCTCCCATCCTATCAACCAATGTACGTTCCTAAGTATCGTAAAGTTAGAACTTAACAAACACCTACCTTGGGAAAGTGGATACTCTTTGGATAAAGAACTATTGGAAGTTTCTTTTTCCATGAATAAATCCAATAGAAACTACCTGGAAGTAGTGATTCTTAAAATTAGAACACACATTTCAAGGAACTATGAAACAGTAACAACTGTAACAACTGTAGACGAACACCCTTTTATTACAATGATACTCACATGTAAGTGAGGTGGTCTAGGGGTTTCAGATATATAACATTTTTTTAAGTGGACATGTAGGTCCTTACATACTTAGGGAGAGGGATGACACACATGTCATGAACACAACATACATTTTCAATCATACATTGGTTAGTCATCTCAAGATCATCAAATTATTATAAATTAAATAATCAAATACAAAAAAATAAACATGAAATTTCAATCATACATTTTACGGTCATCTTAAGATCAATAAACATTCTAGAGTGCTAACATGTTTGTTTAAGATATTTATTATGTTCTAAATCTTGTCCCTTTATATACTATATTTAATAAATAATATATATATAGATATATTTATAGGTATACTTTCATAAATATTTTTAACTGTCAAATATGATAAACTATAACTAAAACCTTGATTGATATAAATAAAATCACTATTAAAGTATATTCATGGTGATATTATTACCAAATAAAATTTAATGAAATGTTATATATTTTTATACCACATCATCAAATGTTTCATGAATTATAATTACTTATGAATAAATAACCATGAATTGATCTTGAGAAATATTATATGGATTAGTTTATCATTATCTAATAAACTAACCAAAAATTTAGGGTAAACTCCTAGAGTCTCTATTATCGCATATTTCAGCAACCACCAATATCCTTTCAAACAGAAACACCTCTTTTTGAATGCCTCTTGTCAAACTCCTCTTATCTAATGCCTTTTTATTACAAAGTTACTCACATGAAAGTGAGTGGGTCAAGGGGTATGAAATACATAACATTTTTTAGGTGGAAATGTAGGTCCTTACATACTTATAGTGGGATGACTCACAAGTCATCAACATAGAAAATAAAATGAAATTATTAAAAATTATTTAAACACATACACAAAAATGACATGAAATTTCAATTATACATTGGTCTGTCATCTCAAGATCATTCATCAAAAAATACTCTTAACATGGTTTTTGGTATACTTATTATGTTCTATATATTATATAACATTACCTATAACTCGATGTAATATATAATAAATATCTACAAACAATTTCTAAAATTTTGAATTTTCAATGTGTGAATGTATCTATATAGTTAATAATAACATTTATTAAATTTAATTAAAAATAACTCAATTTCTATACGCTTGTGTTATTTTTAATTTTATAAAATTTCATATGTATATATAATATTTTTTTTCATTTTTCGACTCTTCAAAACACAAGTAATTATATTTTATACTTTATTACTTGGAAGTCTAATTATTTATACTCAATATAATTTAAAATTATTACTTATAATAATCTTTTTATACTATTAAAAAAATTAATATTACACATATATTTTAATAAATCTAAATATGATACTTAATATAAATAATATATTTTTAATAATATATATAGATAATTACCACCTATGTCTATAGAATATATACATTTTAAAATAAATAAATCATTTCCCTAAATATAAATTACATTTCATACATAAAATTTTAATTTTATAAACACCTCATTTAAATTTTTTAAACATTCCATATAACTTAAATAATATAATAAACACTAATTTATACATCCATACAGTCATGAATTGATAAATATTAAAAAAATAATTCATACACACAAAATAAATTATATTTATACAATAAAAATTTTAAATATAAATTTTACCTTCTTAAAAAACAAACTAATATATATTGAAAAAGAGATCCTATAGAGTAACACAACAAATATAAGAGGATAAGAATGAGATTTGGTGGGGGGGTAGCCATTTTATAAAAAAACTCGGATAGATGCGTGAACCCCATTCATGCTTCCTTTTTTCATTCTGTGAAGGAAGCATAAACATGTTTCATGCTTCCTTCGCGGTAGGGAAAGTGTGAACCCTGTTCATGCTTATTTCTCAGATATAAGAAGCATGAACGAGGTTCATGCTTCTTGGTTCCCCTTTTTAGAAAAATTGGGAACCCCAAACCATTTATAAAAAAAAGTAAAAACCCATTAAAAACCCCCTTTGATACCACCAATTTGTTATGTCACATGTCACTAACATTAACTACTAGTACACTTTCCACAATCGACCATCCTACCACCAAAGTACTATTTCTAGATCGCTACTTCCAACTTTATGCCTTTGTCTATGATTCCATCACATTTTTATATTTTCACTTCTACCACCAATCTCTGTTACCATTTCCTTACTTTCACTAGAATGGCTACAAAAAACCATCTTATAATTGATGATTCCATCATATTCTACCATCACTAAATCTACTCTCTTTCACCCTGGCTTCTCATTATCACAATACTGCCACTATGAATGCCTATAATATCCATTTAAACCACCTCATAAATTGAGTTCAATCTCCATAACCACTTAAATTATTGGACGATCACCATGGAACACAAAACAAAGAGAATGAATCCCTACATGAAATGATAATTGAAATGAACTCATGGTGCACAGAGGGATATTAAATCCAAAATAGGTATGACCATGGGATTTTATTTGGAATATAATCTATGTTGATATACCATGGTATAAGATAATGTTGGGGAGGATGTACTCAAAAAGTTTATGCTACACCATGTACATATTTTATGAATCCAAAAACAGAGACACTAAGCTAGGGTTTTCACATTAAAGAGAAATTTTAGACCGAGTAATATTCATTAATCTCTTTAAAATGTGATGAAAGAGGTGCTGAGTCAGATTACAAATGGATTTTGAAATTTAGGATGAAGGATAATTGAATCAAGATATGGTCAAAGTAAAAGATATGGAAATATTGGTATGGAAAAGTTTCTTTCTCTCTATTTGATAGTATGTAAGATAATTTAAAACGATATCTTCATGAGGATTTAAAAGGAAAATCTTTGAATGATTTAACATAAGGAAATTTAAAGGGAGATTGAAAAGTTTTAGACCTTTGTCTACCTATGCCTATAAACATATAACATACTGTTGTGATGGGGATTGACCACTAGACTATGAAATATAGATAGATATGATGCTTTAGTTTTATGTTGTAGTTTAGTTTCCTTACTTTTATGTAACTCATATTCATGTTTTAATAAATTTATTTCATTCCTATCTACCAATACCTTTTCTTTATCAACTATAATCTCTTATACTAATGATTATGAGTAACTAACTCGAGGAATATCCTAGGTGATTAATCCGATGTTGAACCCAGGACCATGTTTAAAATATACTTTAGGTTAATATAAGGATGATTTTTGGTGAGTGTAATCCTATTTGTAGCTATCTAAGGGTTATATTCTTATTCTATAACAATTATCCCTTAATTGAGGAGGTCTATGTGTGGTATAATTGGGAATTTTTTAGTTTATAGTATATTAAAAACCAGGGTATAAAAATTTTTCATAGATACAATGAAGTGTGTATATTAAGTAGACATAAAACAGGATAATGAAGGTTCTCTCTGGATGGCTCTCCATGTATAATTTCATTTCTTTTCTAACTGCATTCATTTTGTAATCATTTGAATATGCACATTTTATTTTATGATTTATTTTTCACTAACATTCTCACCCACTTTTCATTTCTTTCATAAATTAAGAAAACAAAAAAAATATAATAAGTGAGTTAGGAATAGTGTGATATTGACTGAAATTCTTCTAAAGTGAGATGATAGTCTCCAGCCACTGTGTTTCACTAGTAAAATTTTGTATCTTTTGAACCACCCTATGGAAGGAGTGTCAAAACTTTGAATCGTTTTTGGGGAGTCGAGCAGTCTTTCTCTCACTACTTCTTTTAAAATTTTGTAAATATTTTTATTTGTTTTTATATGTAAAACTAACTATTTTTAACTCACCCTAATCTAGGGATAATATCATTTCTTTATTTTCTATGTAGGTGATAGGAGTTTGGTAATAAAATTTTGGAGAGAAGGCATTCTAAGAACATATAAGAAGCCTAAGGGAGGATATGAAAAAACCAATTTTTGAAGCCTTGTCTAGTGAATTTACTGCTTTCTATTAATAATTTCTAGAGTTTTATCAATAATTGGTTGGGGCACAAAAATAATATCCCTTAGTCTCACCCAATTTTTACAAGGAAGTTTAAGAGTTTGAGGCCTTACTTTAAGACTATGCTCAGCCCAACCATATCAATATCTAGATCTTAACCAATCATGAAGAGCTAGAGGGAATTTATGATAAATAATATCTATCTAATTTTCTCATGGGGGATCAAAAATACATAGATGAATTTATAAGTAAATATACATGTATTGAAGTGTGACATGATCTACCCACATTTAAAGCAAAATAATCAACACCATTATTTCACTCTCTGGCTGTGGAAGATGAAACCACCCAAGTGGCAGAGTTCAAAGAAAGATTATAGGATCCTGAATACCTTCCACCATCCACTAACACTCAACACCAAGTGGGGTTTTCCAATTAATAATAAATTTAATTTTAACCAATATAAAGATATGATCTTATATTGAAATTATTCTCATATAATTTTATTGAAATTAAAGTGAGCATCACCTCTAATTGTATTTAATTTTCAGAATAAGCTAACTCTTGTTTTTTTACTTAGAGGAAGATGATGAAAATGAATATTCATCTGACGAGGAACACATGCATATCCCCATACATATTGAAATATTTTTTTTATGGAGTACATGAGGAGATCCAAGTTTCTTTTCCAGAGGAAACATAGACATAATCTGCCTATATAGATGGGGACTAATTTGACATTGAATCTTAATATTTTAATTTTGTTCAAATATAATTACAATATAACCTTACCTTTGATTATTCCATTTATTTAGTATACCTTAATAAATCATCTAATAATGGATAAGAGGTTAAGATATTAGAAACCAAAAAAGAGGAACCATTTTTTATCCTATCTCTACCATGAATGTTGTACCTTATTGCTAAGTGGGTGGATTTAATGTAATACATCAATGGATACCTAAAAAATAATAAGGGAGGAATAAAATATAGAGGGAAAAAGTTTTTCTAGTTCAAATCAAAGAAACTCTATCCACCATCATATTTTAGATAATAGCTGGTACAACCTTTTTGGATGCAGTCAAAACCAATGTCCTTCTTGCGGTTTAAACCAAGATTTATCCTTCTTCTATTTTTCTCTATAGAGATTTATTTTTTAATTTATTTCATAGAAATTAATTTTAGGAATATATTAGGATATATACCAATCCCCCTAATTCCTTTTTAGGCTACTTTGTATTGGTCCTTGTGAGTTGATAAGTGATTTTCTTTTGCTAGTCCATGATGATGATGAAAAAAAGAATCCCAGTAGCATGGTTTATAAGAAGGAAGAGGACTAGAGATTTTTTGTAAATGGATTTCACTTATACATTCATTATATTTTAGATCCCTATATTTTTGTTTTTGAGAATCTATTTTAAACTTTAAAAGAGAATTTTCATGCCCAAATTTAGATTTTTTGGTTTTCTTGACTAATATAGGAGATATGATTTTTTAAAATTCTATTATGCCACGTTTAAGATTTCTATGTTACTTATATTGAATTATTAAATTGTGGGATTTAATGACTAGAGGAAATAACATGATATTAGTATGATTAATCATGCTTTTAGTGAATCTATTGATTCAGGTAAATGAAATTTTCTTTCCATTTTTATACATTGAATTTATAAAATTCATGTGGATTGATTTATTATTATTAGTAATTACATTAGGTATTACAAAATTTCATATGTTTCCCATTTATGAGAGGATTTATATACCTAATAATTTCCATTTTATATTGATTAAATTTCTTTATATTACTTGGGGCATACCACCTACTAGAATTTTCATTATAAATTTTCAAGTCTATGATTGTACAAAGTCATATTTAAAATGATTGAGGAAATTATATTGACTTATAAAATATCACTGATAAAACCTTTTACATTAATCCTTGTTCAGCCCATATAAACCACGAATGAAATTTTTAGGAATAAACCACATTACAAGACTATATTTATCATTAATACCCTACTCTATATATATTTTCATGTTATTTTAATATTGAAGTGTGCGGGTGAGGGGGGTTATGGTGGATGAGATGTAATACATTGAAAGAAAAAGGCATGGGGGGGTGATCTTTTGGATATTGGGAAAGGTTCATTGTCATTTCATGTATTTCATTGATACCCATATTAAAAAAAAGAGATAATGGGTTGTGACTTATGAGTATAAAAACACCATTACAATAATGATGATTTATTCATAAGGGGTTAGGCGGTGGATGTGAGATTCATCCAAATAATAAATTTTTTAAAAGTAAAATAAAAAATATGAAAAATTAGTTTGAAAAATAAAAAAAATAATGAGGGTGTACATCATTCATTTATATTTCACTATTAATGAACTTTACTTTACTCCTGGGAGAATGGTTCTTCCATTTTAAAGTAGAGGATTATATTTCACTATACTTTTTATATCATGCATTATTCTTTAGAGATAAAATTCATATTTGAGCCTTGTTGTTTTAAACACCAATACCTACCTTCTTTAAGCCTTAGAGTCATTAGAAACTTAATTGAATAGTCCTCATGATTTCATGTGATTTTATCTTTGTGAAGTGGATAATATAGGTAATTTGAAAACCTATGGGAGGCTCATGTATTCAAGGAATGAGCACAACTCTTGTTCAAATTTTTACCTTGAGTTATGAGATAAAATAATTTACTATGATTTAAGTCACAACTTGGAATGATTAATAATAATAGTTTATGATATGTGAATTAATTAATGGATAAGATTAACCAATTTATAATGGGAGAAATTAAATTCATAATTGAGTTGGATTCTTTTAAAAGTGTGAAGTTGAATAAATAATTTATAAATAAAATGAAAATTTTATATCTCTATTGATAGTTATATGATTTTTTACATTAAAATATGAATATTGGTAAGAATGGGTGCCCTTTGAGAATCTATGTTGAGTTTAAATGTTTGAGGATAAGAATGAGTTCAAGTTTGTGGGTATTTTATGCCATTATTTTTCATGCAAATACTTTAACACTTTTGTAATTAATTTCAATGAATTTTTTTTTCAAATTTTTTTTTTATTAAAATGCTGGTAATTTACATTTGATGAATTAATTTTGGTAACAATAAATAATAATTTTAATATTTAATATTTTTTTTATTATTATATTTTGGAAAAAATTTACTTAGTGTTTAAATATTTTTTAGGTAAAAAGTTGTCCAATAGCCTGGCCAGACCCAAACCCCCACATGCAAGTCACATAACCACCCAATTGGAATCCAACCAAGCTTGAGGGGAGGGAAAACTTGACTAAAATTTGGGTGAGGCATAGGTCGTACATATAATACATAGGAAGGTGAACTTCCACAGGGAGAATCACCATGCACTGATGGGTGGAGAGCCTCATACGAGGAGTCAGACCTGCATGATGGTATGAATACTTTGGTTCCATTCAAATTTCACAAAGCCTTGGTGGGCACATGATCCATTATAAAGGCGAATGAAAGCCAAGTTAATTTCTGATGTGGGATGAGAACTGGTGTTACACTATTCACCACTTAACAAAAATGGTACCACATCATTTCAACCATGCAGGACCGTGCCTTAGACATTTCCTCATCATCGCTACCACTTAAGATCATCGAATCACCATTCATAGACATAAAAAATACGTGGATAATGTTACATGAACTCAATCATGATAATAATACCACTATCTAGGGTCAAAACTGTAACACCCCAAGCTTCTACGGTATGCTTCTCTTTGAATAATGCAATAGCGCGTGTTGTACGCAACATCGAGTTCCAACACACCACAACCAATCAAACTAGCCGTTATGAATAGTAATACCCACTTTTTGAAATTTATAAATTTTATTTTTCAAAATGGACTTCATTTTTGGATTCGGAATATCGAAATTATCCTAGCATGAATTGTTGGTATTTTTCTGAAAAACGTCATTTTTTGATGAATAGTGAAACCACTAAGTGGTAGTTAAAAAAACTGAATTTTTCATAAAACATAATTTTACCGCTTATGTGAGTGGAATTTCGAAAATCCGAGAGACACGGTTAATATCAAGGAGTAAAATGTGGTTCAATGAGATGAAAATAATTTTTGGTGAATAGTAAATTTTTACTTTTATTTACCACGGTTAAAAGTAAATATGGTAATTAAGGGTAAAAATGATATTAATATTACCCTAACACATGTCCTAATTCTATTTGACAAGTGTATCTCGACCAAAAACAACCTTAGTAATAAAATATTATCATTTAGGTCCACTTGGATTATATTTGGACATTTATTATTATTTAATTCAAATAAGAGTTAAAAGAGTTAAAATCAATGTTTATTTACTAAAAAAATTTAATATAGGGTTATAAATGTGACAACCAGGTCCCGGTGATAGTACAGACACCCCGCCTTAACATGGCCGTCGGGTCCTGGCCTACCAGGTACCCCTAGTTGCCCCGCAGACACGTGGGGCCCACCCCAGGGTCCACCCACGTGCCCGAACGGGTCATCTGACTAATGATTGTCCACACACGCCAACACATGTCCTTTCCAGTGTGCTTTGTCCTCACTCACACACACCCTGGGAAACATCCCAGAAGGTCACCCATCCTGATCACTACTCCAGGCCAAGCACGCTTAACTGTGGAGTTCTAATCAGAGAGTCTCCCGAAAAGGAAGGTGTACCTTGTTTACATGAGTCATATCATTTAGTCATTTAACCCTTTATCATTTGGGGATGTTGCAATCACCCCCCCTTTAGAGCACAACGTCCTCGTTGTGGGCCCTACAACTCAACCCAGGCAGTGCATCGCACTTAAGGCTGGGTTCCTCCTCTAATACCAAATGTGACAACCAGGTCCCGGTGATAGTACAAACACCCCGCCTTAACTTGGCCGTCGGGTCCTGGCCTACCAGGTACCCCCAGTTGCCCCGCATACACGTGGGGCCCACCCCAGGGTCCACCCACGTGCCCGAACGGGTCATTTGACTAATGATTATCCCCACAGGCCAACACATGTCCTTTCCATTGTGCTTTGTCCTCACTCACACACACCTTGAGAAACTTCCCAGAAGGTCACCCATCCTGATCACTACTCCAGGCCAAGCGCACGCTTAACTGTGGAGTTCTAATCAGATAGACTCCCGAAAAGGAAGGTGCACCTTGTTAACATGAGTCATATCATTTAGTCATTTAACCCTTTATCATTTGGGGATGTTACAATAAATAATGTAAATTCAATTGTAAATATTCATTAGAAAGCTAAAAATATTTCCTACATAATGATATTTTATTTATAATTTTTAGAGATTAAATAATTTATTTATGACCCAATGATGATGCAGTAATTACCATAATAGTGAAAAATTAAAATAATTGATATTATAAATACCCAAATAAATATAATTTGAGACTTTTTATGAATTAAACTAATTTTATAGGTTAAAATGACATGTTAGGAATGATTTAATTAACTTTGTTCGAAGTAATCATTATGTTATGATTTTCACAAAAATCAATTTTCCAAATAGTGTCAAAATTGGAATAAAAGAGTTTTTAAAACAAATATTATATTATTAATTGATATTCAATTCCTAAAAATCTAAGGTTCGTCCAAGAGACTAATATCATGATAGGTGTATCATTAATGGGCCACTTTGGGGTATCATGGATGTATATAGTAATTTTATTAACTATATAATATAAAAATACAAAGTGACATGGTAAGTGTCAAACTAATTAACTAAGAGTTAAAACTAAAAGATAAGGTTAATATAATGACCCAACCGTGTCTAAATTCTATTGGATGAGTGGTTTTCTACCCATACCTACCTTAACCTTTAAATAATCCACTTTGGAGCCATTAGAAACCGAATATGAATTTATTATAAAATAATATTTCTAGCTTTTCCAACGGTGCCCCTTATCCCTCTTATAAAAGGGAACTCCTCCTTCTCATTAATTCACACCTTCAAAGCCATTTGGCTCGGCCAAAATCTTCCCAAATACTCTCTAAAATTCCCTAAATACAAACTAGAGGCCTTATTTTGATCAGAAATCCAAACTAAGAAGCCCTTTTGATCAAATCAAAAGGAAGAACCTGAAGAAGAGGTAATGTTTTCACCACCCTTTTTCAAGTTCCTTTCTTCTTCCACTTCTTCTTTATTTGTTATTACCATTATAAAATAATGAATTCAGTATCTCTTATATACTTTAATATTATTATAAATATGATACAACCATATTCAGTATTCTATCCATCCTTTTAATGACATGTCACCATACATGCATACGTACGGCTTACCGTCTCCACGTCGTGGTGTAATTGTTATTCAATATATTATTATTTGGATGGGTATAATAATGATTTGTAATTCATGTAAATAATAAATATAACATGATAATTATTCTGTATATATGATATACCATCCAATTATATATTATTTTAATATAAAAAAAGATATTGTCGCTCGTGCGTACATATGGACTACCGTCTCCACGAACGCGATGAGATTCATTATCCATCGTATCCATTAAAGTATAATTATCATTTGATGATTTAAATTTTTTTTAAGGACTTGATATCATTATGGATATGAATAAGATACAACCTATCCATAAAAAACACGGCTTATGTAACAAAACATATAAAAGAAAACGAGTAAGTTAACACCCGAAACAACGATAATACTAAGATATTATTAACAAATCAATGTTAAAAGATCATATATGATATCATATTAATGTATATGATTCTTTTATAATTTAATAACAATTATTTCACCATTACACAAGAGGTTAACCTACCCTCAACCAAGGAAGAGTACAAGGTAACGGTTTATTTCGCAATCTCTTCATTATCTGAGGTTGTTTATACGTAATAATCTACAGGGACCACTTTATCATCCACATCCATGTTTCTTAAAAATGTATTTCAAAACATTCTTACTATTTTACATAATATGGGTTAAATTCATTTATACCCTTGTTTTACTTTTCATAAGATGTTTATAAAGGAATCTTTCTGTCGTTTTCCAAACGAGGTGCTTTTTAACCTTTTTGACAGAATTAAGGTAAGAATGTTTTTTTAACTTATACGGAGGGTGCGGCTATTTTCCTCCATTATAAAATCTTAGAAGCTTCCCTTAAAATATGATAAGAAAATTTTCAAATTAAATGCTTTATTTTATAATTTTGTGACTTTTAAGTGATTTAAAAAAAGGGATATTTCACTCAAATAGTTTTGATTTCATCTATGTCCACATCCTTTGATGGATTTTAAGCTTATTTTAAGTTGATTTATTATGATACAAAACTTACATATTGTATTGAAGGTTTTGTGACATTTTTGACTGTGGATGTGTTATTTTTATACCATTCATTGTTTATGGAGAAAGTATTGACATTTTGTATGCTAGTTTTAATACGAATGTTTTTGTTATGTTTAAACCTGTTCATACGAGGAATGCATTGGACTTAACATGTGACGGGTGGAGCCCGCTATAGCTCCTCGATGCATTGGTAGGTATCATGAGACAAACTAGTGTCTTGGCACAAGGCCTTGACAAAATATTATTTGTAGTCTTGGAATGAGGCCTTGGCTATGTGGTTATGATAGTCTGGAATTATGCATTCCATCATTATGAAAGTGGTTATTGATATTTCATGTGAATATTCGATTAGTAGAATATACATGTGAATAAGTAAATGGAATTATTTCATTTTTATTTTTTCCATACTATGTTGAAGTTCAAGTTTAAAAGGCTTTTGTTTTAGTTATACATTTCCTTAAATGTTTATTCTTATTTATGAAAGTTTCTGCTATATTGTTATCCTTACTGGGCATTTGAGCTCACCCCTTTTCTATGTTTTATTTTTCCCAGGATGTGAAGAAGTAATTTATGAATGACCCGCAGGGATAGTATGAGGGGATAAGAGTGTGGACTATGGAGACTATATTGTTGTAGTTTTCATTTTATGATGTAATGTAAACTTTATTAATGTATATAGTTATTCCAAGGCTACTAAAATAATCAGTATTTTGAGACTTGATATTTCTTGTGATCATGCCAATGTTATGTAATAATGCACCGACTCTGGGTAACTGGGGTCAGGGCGTTACAGTTGGTATTAGAGGAAGTTTAGTACAAACCTTGGAAGCTATATTTAGATAAACTCTGATTAGAGTACATAGACCTAAGATGAACTTTGAGGATTAATATAGAAGAACTTCCTAGAATTTTGGTATTGTAGAGATTTTGTGAGTTTTATGAGCAATACATCCCTATCTAGATATGAGCAGGTAGAGGCGGCTCTGGCACAAATGTACCTAGGGGTAAAAACCGAAAACACCACTTTGAGCTAGACTTGAATGGGAACTGGTGCACGACAGCGGGCCTTGCTGCACTCTTGGTTACAATACTCTCGGGGGATATGCTTTGGATTACTCTCATTTTCTTTACAAATAATTATGAAGGGTTTATGAGTATATACTTCCACAATGAACACATTTTTATTATTATGGATTATATCCATAAATAGTTCAATTTATGTTAAGTGTTTTATAAGTATGAAATTATGTATTTTGATTCATAAACTGATCTAGCTTATGCCATTGTTTAGAAACGGAACCTAGTGGAAGAAATGGAAACCGTATCAATGCACGCACTCCATGTAGGGATTTACCTCGTGCTCAAGATAATTATAGTGGAGCTGGCGATGCAACTGGTAATGATCAACTAATCACCATACTAGGACTAATCACTCAGTTTATGAATAATAACCTTACCCGAATGGAGCACCCTGATCCACAGCGTGGAGGATCAATGTTAGATCTCTTCATGAGGAAGCAACCACCAACATTAAATGGGTGTAAAAATCCCTTAGTACCTGAGTAATGGATAAATTCCCTAGAGAAAATATTTCAGGCTTTGGGGAGTAGTGAAAGGGAAAAAGTTATCATGGCAGTTTATCGCCTCATTGGAGATGCTGATCAATAGTGGTCATTGATTCAAAACACGAAGGAAGATGATGAAGTATAAAATATGGAATGGAGGGAGTTCAAATATCTGTTTTTAGAAAAATACTTTCCTTATGACCATCGAGCGGATATGGAAAGGCAATTTCTGAGTCTGAGACAAAAGGAGGATGAGAATGTCGCAAAGAATGAGGCTAACTTTACAAGGTTAGAAAGGTATGCTGGAGATTATATACGTAACCCAAGAAGTAAGATTGATCGTTTCTTTGATTGGTTAAAACCATTTCTCTGTCGAGCTTTAGTCTCACAATCCTTATCATCGTACGAAGACATTGTCTCATGTGCTATCAAGACAGAAAAGGAAGTCTTTAAGTCTAATGACTTTAAAGAAAAGTAAGAGAAGAAGTGATCTGCTGATCAATCTGGGAATAGAAATAAAGGGAAGAAGGGAATAGTTGAATATCCATCCTGCAGTAAATGTGGTAAGAAACACCCCAGTAATTGCTTAAAAGGAACGAGAGTATGTTACAAGTGTGGTGAAAAAGAGAACCAAGCGCATGATTTCAAGGGGAAGAAGGAAGCTACTGATGTCCAATGCTACAATTACAGGGAGATGGGACATTATGAAAATGAATTTCCTAAGTGTCAGGGGAACCTACCTCAGAAAAGGCGAAGGGATTAAGGCCAAGCTTATGCTATCACTACTGCTGAGGTAGAAGATCCAAAAGACGTGGTGGTAGGTAATTTAATGGTTTCCTCAAGTTTAGAAAATGCATTATTTGATTCTGGATCATTGCATTGTTTCATATCTTCCCAGTTTTCTAAGAAAATTAGATATTTCCAATTTGATTTAACAAAGGATTTGTCAGTTAAAACTCCTAAGAAATTATCATTGCAATAAAGTTTTGTGAATCAGTCCCCATTAGAGCACATAAATGTTATTTATCTACTGATCTCATCATCATACCTATGATTGAGTTTGATATAATCTTCGGTATAGATTTTCTTTCGGACCATGATGAAAATATTTATTGTTAGAAGAAGGAGTTTAAAATTTTTTATGATGATGATAAGGAACACCTTATCTTTAGAGCAGAATTGTCACCACCTAATTCTTATCCAGATCCACCCCCAGTAGCTCAACTAAATTCAATTTTTGGGGATGAAGAGGATTAAATTACAGTGGGTGAGGAAAGGAATGTTCAAATAGAGGATGTTCCTATTGTGAAAGAATATATAGATGTGTTTCTGGAAGATTTACCTGGACATCCTACGGAATGAGAAGTTGAGTTTTCCACTGATTTAATTCATGGATCAAGGCCTATATCGAAGACCCCTTATAGAATGGACACTGTATAATTGGTTGAACTAAATAAATAACTATAGGAATTGAGTAATAAGGGATTTATTCTCCCTAGTGTTTCTCTATGGGGAGCCCCTATTCTTTTTGTTAAAAATAAAGATGGATCTATGAGGTTATGTATCGACTACAGGGAGATCAATTCTATAACAATAAAGAAAAAGTATCCCCTACCTCGCATTGATGATTTATTTGACCAACTGCATGGAGCTCAATACTTTTCAAAGATTGACTTTCGATCTAGATACCATCAGTTGTGTGTGAAGAAGGAATACATTCTGAAGAAAGCATTTCGAACCAGGTACGTGCATTATGAGTTTACAGTAATCCCTATTAGATTGACTAATGAACCCTATGTATTCATGGATATAATGAATAGAGTTTTCAAGGAATATCTCGATGAATTTGAGGTGGTATTTATTGATGATATCTTGGTATACTCCAAAATCTACGAAGATCATGAAAATCACATGCGCATTATCCTGAAGACTCTGAGAAGACATGAATTATATGGGAAGTTTAGAAAGTGTGAATTATGGCTTCAGGAGATTTCTTTTCTTGGCAATATTGTCTCTAAAGATAGAATCTCTATTGATCCTTCTAAGACCAAGGCAATCCAAGAATGGACTGCACCGACGAGTATAACTAAGGTACGTAGTTTTATTGGTTTAGTAGGTTATTATCGACATTTCGTCTAGAATTTTTCCTCGTTGGATAACCCATTAACAAAGCTCACACATAAAGGAGTTAAATTTTTTGGACAAAAGAGTGTGAAGAATGTTTCGACGAACTGAAGAGAAGATTAGTCAATGATCCTATTTTGACTCTACCATCGGGGAATGTTGGGTTCGCTATTTATAGTGATGTATCGAAGAAAGGACTTGGTTGTGTCCTTATACAGAATGATAGGTTTATTTCCTATGCATCACAATAGTTGAAAATTCATGAAAAAAACTATCCTACTCATGATCTCGAGTTAGCAGCTATGATCATTGATTTGAAGATATGGAGGCACTACCTCTATGGTGAAAAATGTGAGATTTATATTGATCACAAGAGTTTGAAGTATATTTTCTCACAAAAATAACTCAAAATCTGGAAAAAAAGATGGCTTGAATTACTCAAGGATTATAATTGTACGATACACTACCACCTGGGGAAATCAAACAAGGTGGTAGATTCTTTGAGAAGAACAGACCATGGAGTTTTGAACAATATGAGAATTTAACGGGATCCAATTTTCATGGATCTAGTGAAGATTGACATGGGAATAACCAGGGAAGGTGAAACATCAATGCTTTTTCAAATGGATGCCAAAACATCACTACTATAAAGGATTAAGAGTTCTCAAACCGATGATGAAAAATTTTGAAATAAGATTAATGTTGTGAATGATTGGAGATTGAGAGACTTTGTGTATGAAGAAGGAATTTTGAAATTCAGGAAGAGGCTTTGTGTTCCCAATATACCTGATCTAAAAAGGGAATTGCTGGATGATGCTCATAGTTCCAATTTCTCTATACACCCTAGGAGTACCAAAATTTATAGAGATTTGAAGGAACACTTTTGGTGGGACAACATGAAGAGGGAGATTTCCGATTTTGTGTCAAGATCTATGGTTTTTAAACAAGTGAAAGCTGGAAGGCAACAACCTGGTGGAGTATTGCAATCTCTTCCCATACCTTAGTGAAAATGGGATAATTTCACGATGGACTTTGTCATGGGACTACCAAAGACTCCTAGAAGGAATGATGCAATATGGGTTATTGTTGATCGTCTTACCAAGTCAGCACATTTTCTTGATATAAGGGAAGATTAACCACTTGAACAACTAGAAAGACTATATATTAATGAAGTTGCGAGACTTCATGGAGTACCCCTATAGATTGTTTCTGATCATGATCACCATTTTACTTCAAGATTCTGGAAAAGTATTTAGAAATCCTTGGATACTGAACTTCATTTGAGAACTGCCTACCACCCTCAAACAGATGGACATTCAGAACAAACTATTCAAACCATAGAAGACATGTTGAGTTCCTAGTCACTTGACTTTTAGGGTTGTGGGATCAATATTTACCTCTAGTAGAATTTTACTATAACAATAGCTTCCATTTGAGTATTCATATGGCACCATATGATGCGTTATACGGAAAGAGATGTCGTACACCAACCTGTTGGGATGACGTTGGTGAAAGAAAACTTGTAGGCCTAGAACTGGTGGAGGAAACGATGGAAAAGGTTAAGGAAATCCAAAACCATATTAAAGAAGCTCAAAGTAGGAAAAAGAGCTATGCCGATAATCAAAGGAAGGATTTGGAATTTCAAGTCAGTGATCATGTTTTCCTGAAGGTATCTCCATGGAAGGGAGTCATATGTTTTGGTAAGAAAGCTAAATTGAGTCCTAGGTACATCAGACCTTTTGAAATTCTAGAATGAATTGGGGATGTAGCTTACCGATTGACAATGCCGCCAAGTCTCTCCAAAGTTCACGATGTGTTCCACATATCTCTATTGAGGAAATACATACCTGACCCAATGCATGTACTCAACTATGAGGAATTAGAATTGGAACCCGATCTATCTTATTGCTAAGAGCCCTTCAAGATTCTTGATATGAGAGAACAAGTACTGAAAAACCGGACGACTCGTCTGGTAAAAGTCTTGTGGAGAAACCATAAGATGGAAGAGGCAACGTGGGAACCTGGGAAACTTATGATGAAGAACCACCCGAGTCTTTTCATGCGGTAGTATTCTAGAAATTTCGAGGACGAAATTATTTGAAGGAGGGGAGAATGTAACACCCCAAGCTTCAACGGTACGCTTCTCTTTGAATAATGCAATAGCGTGTGTTGTACGCAACATCGAGTTCTAACACACCACAACCAATCAAACTAGCCGTTATGAATAGTAATACCCACCTTTTCGAATTTATAAATTTAATTTTTCAAAATGGACTTCATTTTTGGATTCGAAATATTGATATTAGCCTAGGGTGAATTTTTGGTATTTTTCAGAAAAACTTCATTTTTTGATGAATAGTGAAACCACTAAGTGGTAGTTAAAAAAACTGAATTTTTCATAAAACTTAATTTTACCGCTTTTGTGAGTGGAATTTTGAAAATCCGAGATACACGTTTAATATCACGGAGTAAAATGTGGTTCAATTAGATGGAAATAATTTTTGGTGAATAATAACTTTTTACTTTTATTTACCACGGTTAAAAGTAAATAGGGTAATTAAGGGTAAAAATGATATTAATATTACCCTAACACATGTCCTAATTCTATTAGACAAGTGTATCTCAACCAAAAACAACCTTAGGAATAAAATATTATCATTTAGGTCTACTTGTATTAGATTAGGACATTTATTATTATTTAATTCAAAGAAGAGTTAAAAGAGTTAAAATCAATGTTTATTTACTAAAACATTTTTAATATAGGGTTATACATAAGGTAAATTATATTGTAAATATTAATTATAAATATAAAAAGATTTCCTACATAATGATATTTTATTTATTAATTTTTGACATTAAATAATTTATTTATGACCCAATGATGATGCAGTAATTACCATAATAGTGAAAAATTAAAATAATTGATGTTATAAATACCCAAATAAATATAATTTGAGAATTTTTATGAATTAAACAAATTTCTAGGTTAATATGACATGTTAGGAATGATTTAATTAACTTTTTTAGAAGTAACCATTCTATTATGATTTTCACAAAAATCAATAATCCAAATAGTGTCAAAATTGACATAAAAGAGTTTTTAAAACAAATATTATATTATTAATTGATATTCAATTCCTAAAAATATATGGTTCGTCCAAGATACTTATATCATGATAGTTGTATCATTAATGGACCACTTGGGGGTCTCTTGGAGGTATATAGTATGTTTATTAACTATATAATATAAAAATACAAAGTGACATGGTAAGTGTAAAACTAATTAACTAAGAGTTAAAACTAAAAGATAAGGTTAATATAATGACCCAAACCTATCTAAATTCTATTGGTTGAGTGGTTTTAGACCCATCCCCACCTTAAACTTTAAACAATACACTTTTGAACCATTAGAAACTGAATATGAATTTATTATAAAATAATATTTCTAGCTTTTCCAAAGGTGCCCCTCACCCCTGTTATAAAAGGGAACTCCCCCTTCTCATTAATTCACACTTCAAAGCCATTTGGATCGGCAAAACTCTGCCCAAATACTCTCTCAACTTCCTTTACTACAACCTAGAGGCCTTAGTTTGATCAGAAATCCATCCTAAAGAGCCCTTTTGATCAAATAAAAAGGAAGAACCCGAAGAAGATGTAATGTTTTCACCACCCCTTTTCAAGTTCCTTTCTTCTTCCACTTCTAGATTCTTTGTTATTACCATTCTAAAATAATGAATCCAGTATCTCCTATATACTGTAATATTATTATAAATATGGTACAACCATATTCAGTATTCTATCCATCCTTTGAATGACATGCCACCATACGTGCGTACGTACGACTTACCGTCTCCACGTCGTGGTGTAATTCTTATTCAATATATTATTATTTTAATGGGTATAATAATTATTTTTAATTCATTTAAATAATAAATATAACATTATAATTATTCTGTATATATGATATACCATCCAATTATATATTATTTTAATATAAAAAGAATGATATTGTCGCTCGTGCGTACGTACGGACTACCGTCTCCACGAACACGATGAGATTCATTCTCCATCGTATCCATTAAAGTATAATTATAATTTTCTGATTTATAAATAATGTTTAAGGACTTGATATCATTCTGGATATGAATAAGATACAACCTATTCATGACAAACATGGCTTACGTAACAAAACATATAAAAAAACTAGTAAGTTAACACCCGAAACAACGATAATACTAAGATATTATTAACAAATCAATGTTAAAAGATCATATATGATATCATATTAATGTATATGATTCTTGTATAATTTAATAACAATTTTTTCACCATTATACAGGAGGTTAACATACCCTCAACCAAGGAAAAGTACAAGGTAAGGGTTTATTTCGCAATCTCTTCATTATTCGAGGTTGTTTATACGTAATAATCTACTGGAACCTCTTTATCATCCACATCCATGTTTCTTTAAAATGTATTTCAAAAAATTCTTACTATTTTACATAATATGGGTTAAAGTCATTTATACCCTTGTTTTACTTTTTATAAGAATTTTATAAAGGAATCTTTCTGTCATTTTCCAAACATGGTGATTTTTAACCTTTTCGACATAATTAAGGTAAGAATGTTTTTTAAGTTATATGGCGGGTGCGGCTATTTTCTACCGTTATAAAATCTTTGAAGCTTCCCTTACAAGCTTATACGAAAATTTTAAATTAAATGTTTTATTTTATAATTATGTGACTTTTAAATGATTTCAAAAAAAGGGATATTTCTCTCAAATAGTTTTGATTTCATCTATGTCAACATCTTTTGATGGATTTTAAGGTTATTTGAAGTTAATTTATTATGATACAAAACTTCCATATTGTATTGATGGTTTTGTGATTTGTTTTACTGTGGATGTGTTATTTTTATGCCATTCATGGTTTATGGATAAAGTATTGACATATCATATGCTAGTTTTACTATGAATGTTTATGTTATGTTTAAACCTGTTCATAGGAGGAATACATTGGACTTAATATGTGACGGGTGGAGCCCGCTATAGCTCCTTGATGCATCAGTAGGTCTCATGAGACAAACTTGTGTCTTGGCACAAGGCCTTGAAAAAATCTTATTTGTAGTCTTGGAACGAGGCCTTGGCTATGTGGTTATGATAGTCTGGCATTATGCATTCCATCATTATGAAAGTGGTTATTGATATTGCATGTGAATATTCGATTAATAGAATATCCATGTGAATAAGTATGTGGCATTATTTCATTTTATTTTTTCCATACTATGTTGAAGTTCAAGTTTAAAAGGCTTTTGTTTTAGTTATACATTTCCTTAAATGTTTATTCTTATTTATGAAAGTTTCTACAATATTGTTATCCTTACTGGGAATTTGAGCTCACCCCTTTTCTATGTTTTATTTTTCCCAGGATGTGAAGAAGTAATTTATAAATGACCTACAGGGATAGTATGAGGGGATAAGAGTGTGGACCATGGAGACTATATTGTTGTAGTTTTCATTTTATGATGTAATGTAAACATTATTAATGTATATAGTTATTCCAAGGATACTAAACTAACCGGTATTTCAAGACTTGATCTTTCTTGTGATAATGACAATGTTATGTAATAATGCACCGAATCTGGGTAACTGGGGTCAGGGCATTACAAAAACAACCATAGTTTACCACTAGAGACTAATATGGATTCTTTGAGGATGAAGTCATGCCATAGAAGGGAGTAGAATATTGATCTGACCACTGTGATAGATGGATGACAATGATGGAGACCATGACCATTATTGCACTATAGTAAAGTAACCCATGGAAAAATATGGTTTTCCAATACCAACTCCTACTACTAAAAATACTTTTGTTATGTTACCACTCCACTGGCTACCACCACCTCCTTCAAATACTGTTACCATAATAGTTCCACCACCATCTTCTTCCACTACCATCAATCCCATATTTTACTTCCACTATTGTTGGTATGATACTTTTATTGTAAAAGTGCCACCACCATCTTCTTCCTCTATTTTCACCCAACTATTTCTACCATTGTGCCTTGTTACTGCCATTTTCTTCCATCACATTCCACCACCATCTTCTACTAGTCCACTTTCCAGCGTTATCCCTTCTAACATTGGAGTTATACCACTGGATCATTACCAAAAAATTTCTATCATTGGCCAGGATTCCACTGCATACTTATGTTGTAACTTATACCACTTGGATCCACTACCTTAACCTTGATTCCTATAGTGTTTATAACATTGAATTTCCTTTCATCAATGATTTAATCATGTGCTTTTGTTCACTAATTACGCTCTATTTTACCCCACCACTAATGCCCACCAGGATGTAGTTGAGAATTCCCAAAATTTATATTAATGACATCCTTGAGCTTGAGTTTTAACTCCAAAATGATTAAAATTATCGGATAATTTCCATGTAACACTAAAAAAATAGAATGAATCTCTACATGATATGATGATGGAAGATGCCTCATGGTGCACATAGGGATATCAAATAAAAAATGGGAATGAACATGGGCCATTGTTCTCCTTAAAATCTATGTTGATATCCCATGGTCGATGTGCATGATGGGGAGGAAGAACTCAATATATACATATTAAACTGTGGAAATATTTTAAGAATATGAAAATAGAGAAAAAAAGTTAGGGTTTACACACTGAAGTGAACGTTTAGGATGCTTCTCTTCCATGCATAACCACTCCAATGCGATCAAAGAGGTACTAAGTCATATGACATGTGGAGAAATAAATTTAGGATGAAGTTGAATCAAATTAAGATATAGTCAAAGTGAAATATATGAAAATATGCGTCTGTCAGGACACATTATATCTTTTTTATAGTACAGAATATAGTTTTAAAAGATATCTTCTGGAGGATTTAAAAGGAAAATATTTTACTGAATTAAATTAAGAAAATTTTGAGGGATATTCAAAAGGGATAGACCCATGTATGCATATACCCATAAATACAGAGATTGTGCTACTATGAGGGGTTTTAATATCTTGACTGAGAAATATTTATAGAGTTTATTCTTTAGTTTTATACTATAGTTTATTTTTCTTAGTTTTATGTAACTCATATTTATTTTTTAATAAAGTTTTTTCATTCCTCCACCCCTCCCCCTTTCTCTCTCTCATTACTTTACCCGGATCTCTTGTACTCATGATGACAATTAACTAACCTAAGGACTATCCCAGAGGAGTAATCTAATGTTGAACCTAAGTCCATGTTTAATAATTACTTTAGGTAATCTAAGGATGATTTGAGGTGAGTGTAATCCTCACAGTAGTTATCTAAGGGTTAACTTCTTATTCTTTAAACATTCTCCCTCGATTGAGGATGTGGATGAGTTTTGTACTTGGAGATTGTTTAGAACACATTATATTCACAACCATGGTATAAAAATGTGTTCACATATATGGAGGAGTGTGTACATTAAGTACAAGTAAACAAGAATAATAAAGTTTCTCTCTAGATTAATCTCTCATAATAATTTCCTTTCCTTTATAACTACTTTCATTATGTCTGCATATGTATCTATATTTTCTTTTTATGATTTGTTTTTCATAAAAATTCTCATCCAATTTTAAATTATTTCAAGAAATAAGAAAACCCAAAAAATATAATAAGTGATCTAGGAATAGTTTGAGATTGACCACAAAGATCCTTAAGGGAGACAACCCTAGTCAGCCATTATGCTGGATTAGAAAAATATTGTAGCTTTTGCACTGCCCCATGATAGGTGTGTCAGTTAGCACCCAAGTCGAGCCCTATTGAGCCTCATCTAATCCCATATGTTCCCTTTCTATGATCATACCAACTCCCGATAACCTATATCATTCCATACAACATAATTAATTAATCACAACAATTTATAATTAATTATCTAATTTAATATAAAGAGACACAATGGTTGAAAAATTCTTCGGGAATAATAATCTAATTCAAAATACATATAACCTAAAGAATTCATCCTCCGGGGTCCTCCTCTAGAAATACTATGGAAACTATCAATCAAATTAAGGATATTTCACTATGATTCAGTTAAATCATCACCGAACCCATATCCAAAATCAACCAAAATTATATGGATACAATGAGTGATAATAAAAGAGGAATAAATGGAAAATTTATATCAAATAAATTATAGAATAATCATAAAATCTATTCCTTCACATGGATAATTGAATGGATCCATAAAGGGAGGGGTGAACTGGCTTAATGGACAATCCTCAAATCCCCTTCCCTAAAAAAATGAAGGGTTTTGAAAAGTAAATTACATGTTTTACCATGATTAAAAAATGGGTGGAGAAATTTATACGATGTGTGACATAGGGCCACGATGTTGTCCCTAAGATATGGCATGGAGAAGGTCTCTATTCCATAACCAGCCTCAGGGTATCCCCTGAGGGATACTCTCCTATGGGGAAACCCTCCGGGTTTATGGTGTAAAACCCCCTCTAGGTTATTCTACGATGTTTCCTTCTTGGATAGAGTGATATTGACCCCCATGAGGTATGTCCACAAAAAAAACCTCCTCCTCCCCTATATAATATATCCTCAAGGCTATGATGTATCCCTAATCGACCAAGGAAATGTTGTGGAATGACCTCCTAGCTATGGAATAACTGGCCCCCAACCGATAGGCTAAACCTGAATCCACCTATCCATTCTATAGTGTATCCCATTAGGCTATGTCATGTCTTTCTCCATTGACCCTCACGTAGGGGAGTACCTATGTAAGGGAAACTTTTGTTACCCTTAATTATGTGGTACCTCTACGTGGCACACACTATGTTGTAGCCCCTATGTTATTCCATGGGCCTCTCCCCTTTGTGAAAATTTTCAAAGGGAAGACCACAAAAATGTGTATCCCCTCAAGGATATGTCATCATCATTCCTAACCATAGTGGCCACACCGCAAACCCCAAGCCTATATCATGATGGCTTCCTAAAACTTAATGTTTTAGCTGTAGGGCCACCCAACCATTCTCTGCCACTTAATCAAACACTTGAACACCCAACCAAGCCCCGTTCCACATCTAAAACACATCCTTTTTATGTTCAAATTCTCATATTCCTAATATAAATACCAATTTATGGAGAAAACCCTACTCCAGATAAAACATTTAAACTCCCCCTAAACCTATTAACCCAAAAATCCACAGGTAATTATAAACACTCTATAATAATGCTTATAATGCCCAATAAACCTTAGTAGTCCTTGAATCATCTCCCCTAACTTACCAGGTTCTTCAATTCACTATATACTCACCACGTTATACTCCAAAATTACAAATATTCTTCCACTGTGCATCTCCAAACATAAAGAACACTATTCACTAGAAGTCGAGCCACCCACTTGATATCAACCCCAACAATGAGACAGAGCTCACCAAACTCATATATAATGAGATACCTCAGCTCATTTACTTGATTAATCTCATGGTTTATGGTTCACCCCACCATAGGGAACTGTTAATAAAGGGAAATTTTGATCCTTGGTGCTCCCCACCATAGGAATAACTTACTGAAAATGAACTGCCAATGATCCAATGACCCATTATCTATATTACAAACAACAATACCAATGTGGTTTTAACATCATCTCATCTAATTATATGAAAAACACTTATCAAACCACCACTAGCTTAATTTTTTGGAAACCACTCAGTTGCACACACCAAAATGCTATCACCTTACCCAATCATGGCATCTTAACACTCATAGGTATTGTAAAATATATCAAACACCCACACCAAATCCCAAACCTAAATTCCATTATAATTCCATGGTTGGATCACCCACTGCCTACTATCATCATCATTCTCTCAACCTCAGCACCAAAAAACCTCTGATCTAAATTTCTCTTGGATCAACTCCAACTCCATCCTAAACTTGATTATAATTCATCAAATCCTTCGAAAATAACTTTAGAAACCTAAGTATAGTATTTATAAATACACTATATAAAATTGGATCTTACTACACTAGTAACCTGACACCACCTTGACCGTCCAAAAACCGATCTCACCACCTTCATGGCCCGTCGAATCCAAGGGATGCACACCTACAATAAATATGAAGATACCTACCATAAGAGTATTTTTAGAATCACCTTCCAAACTAAAACATAATCATCATGGACCATGATCTATACATTACCAATATCAATTTCTAGATGTGTATGAACCTCTAATACCAAAGCATTAATTCAAAACACCAACCACCATCCTCTCCCAACCTACTGAGAAATAATCATCGATGTTTAAAAGCACACTCTCAACATGGATCATTTAATCCATTATCCATTGGTGTGTTCCCCACCATATGAATTTCCTTACCCTGCTCCTTGAGTGAAATGTTCGAAAGATTCCCAAAACTACAGGCACATCACTCTTCCCAAGCCATACTCACCCATATTTTGAACCCCTAACAAGGATAAAAAAGTTGGGCCACAATTATTGATAACATCTCAATAATGTACTACTACCACAACACCACTTGGGGTCATCCATATCCCAAATTATTCTTAGAAGACCCACACATATCCTGTTCACTGATTAGTAACAAAAGTGAGACTTCACATTACTAACACACACTTTCTCCACACACAATATTTACCCCAAAAGCCTTATTACATCCCTCACTTTTCATCTTAAGTATAGTGATCCACCGAGAACTCTCTCACAGGTTCCCACACATGGTCCTACTCGATCTCAACCTAAACCAATAGTTGTATACTCCCATATAATCTGGTCTCATACCCCAACTCATACTCTAATGAACAATGTCTCACTGAACCTAGGATCACAGACCTAACCCACTGCCCAGGATCCACTGTATGTTAACTCACCCAGCATCCCATGAAATCTCTCTCATGCCATGCCCAACTGCATGTCCACCATACACAATGGTATCGTTCCAAACCATGATTATCTACACATTGCAACACCACACCATAACCACTGAGATATACATCTAACAGATCCTACCCTCTGAATTAACCTCAATACTAGAAACACTATAAGTGATCCATATACTAAAATTGTAAGGTAGTATCATAATGTTTTTGAATTTCCTAGTTCAATTAAGTATAATTACACTAAGAATATATATATGAAAACACTATATAGGTTATTGTTGAAAGTTTAAGTAAATGAACCCCATCATCATATCAACTCATGACCATCCCCACACCATTCCTTAGGCATCAAATTCTTGTGCCAACCCACTAAAGGTCTATGTACATCACTTGCACAAAGGAACTATATAAGAGTTACTAGATAATGTCCTATACCAAGATAAACATGACCTATCATTATATAATATATCATGTTTTAGCTAAGTATAATGACACGAACAAGTTATATGAAAAAAAACCAATGTAAGTTGTTGTTGACACTTTAAACAACTGAACTCCCATCATAAAATCCAATCACACACATGATTGCATATATAATGTGAGTCCTATGTTCCAAATATGATTCATACACATGGGCCTCTAATAATACGGAAAGGATCCAAAACCATAAATAAAAACCTCTAAAAAACACATCATATTCATTATCCATCTCAACCAGATTAATAAAAAGTAAGAACAACAATCCCATACCCCTATTAACCATGAATTCCTACCAAAAACGTTATCATAAACATCATTACAAGGCCCATTAGAGGCTTTGAAACATTTATAAACTGATTTTCTACCATCTCCCTAAATATTAAGACAAAAAAATCTCATATGCCAGTTTATGACACCCCGACCTAGAATTATCATTTGATTTGGAGTGACACATGACCCCAAGTATTCCTTCCCATATTCCAAAGGATACCAACTAGTAATGAGAGCCTAATATATGAAATGGGGAGACCATTTCCTTGGATTCGAGTCATGAAACATGAAAGAAATAACCATAACATCCACAAAACAAAATTAGATTTTGCATAACCAAATAAACACAACACTATAATAAATGAGATGTAGCATACCGACCTATAACCATACAAGAATACATTGATCATTCATTGGGATGATCCCAAATATGAAAAAAAAAACATAATAAATGAAACACACATGGGACCTACTGCTATACCTAGGTTTTACCTCAACCTTATTTATAAATACCCTTGAGATTATCTAGCTCGATCCCCCAGATAACCTATGCTCATACTTTTGAAATAGTCATAAAGGATGCACATACACTAGAGTGCATATATATGGTGTGAGAAATAAATCATAGTATGGTATCACCAAGTACCCCTAGTATACACTATTATATGCATGTATGTATAGGGAAAACTATATATTCCATGAAAGTGAATTGGATGTCATGTGATAACCAGGATACCATGACACTTGGATATACTTTCTTTGAAGCAATTACAGAATCCTATTGTCACCAATACTCATGGAATCATACCCAAAATCATGCATGTTCTTGAAGAATTAGTGTTTCCCACCAATTCTTAGACCCACTACTCGAGGGGAGAAGGTAAGGTCACACATCCAAATCCTAACCCACAACTATATCACTCAAGGTAGGGTATATAATCCGCATTTTACATCATGCCACAACCTAAACCCCTCTCTCAAGTGTTCCACATCCATTACTTAATACCACTAAAGGATAGTCCCAATACCATGATCCAAGTCTTCTCACTCAAGGAAAGGTCATAATTCATGCACATAAGGACTCCATCTCACCCAAAGATGTCTAGTCAGTGCCATCACACTTATGGAGGGGACAAGCCTTAGGATACTCTCCCCCCCTTAGGTCCATTTCTAATCAGAACAATGTAGTTAAAAAAACACATGAAGCAACAAAAAAGGATCATGACTCATCACACAATCTCACAAGCTTGTCACCCGGTTTCCAGTCACTCTTACATTTATCGTTGCCATGAACACATATCATCTAATCCATTAGAGAGTCCACTAGGTTCACTCTAACTCGTCATGGTATTTGACCATAGATACCATGTCATATTAGTCACCCCTTGGTCACACCATAACCTGAATGATTTGTCTTGACCCCAACCTTATGGCTCGGTCCAAAACCCATCAAAATATCTCATCACTACTAGTCCCACTACCCAGGGACTATCTCAAACAATCACACTCTAAGAACCTTGGAAACCCATTTACAAGCCCAAAAAAATTATCATGGTCCACACTTGGTCCCCTTCTCATATCTCCCAAAGGAGACTTCTTAGATTGTTACACCTCATCTTGTCTCAAAGGACTCATTTTTCTCACAGTGCTCACAAAATCCCAAAAACCCCTAGGAGCATTTCACTTAACTAACATGAGATGAAAAAACATATAACCCATTGTAAACAAGAAAAATAATCTATTTACCATCCAAATATCTCTAGGGAAACCACCCTAGGCTATCCACAACTCATCCCAAACCCATTGGCCTTTCAAATGTCTCTCTCCAACTCAAATGAAATCCTCACCCCTTGGTGACATAGTCATCAAGCGATCCCCAAATAACCTAAGTGATAATGATCACTTATTCCCAAAATAGGAGGCTTAACGCCATCCTATCACTTTCTCTAGGTCACTCTTGGTTCATATCCATTTACCCGATCCCAAGTAATGCATGCATGAAAGAATACTCATGCATAAGTAACCATATAACTTCATATTAAAGGGAATAACTACCTTAATCAAAGAGTTTCCACCCAAATTGAGAACCTATAATCCTCTTAAAATCCCCTCTATGCCTCATCTGAGATCTTACCAACTCTTGATCACCTATCTCAATCCATAAAACACAAATAATTATTTATAAAAATTTATAATTAATTATGTAATTTAATCTAAATAGGTATAATTGTTTAAAAAATAACTAATCATCATTGTTTCTATGAAACTACATGGAACCATGTGTTTTCATCCTCCCAGGTCCACCTCTAGACATACCAGGCAAAAGAATCATCAAATCAAGATGATTTCATCACCCTCCATTGAAATAATCATCGAATCCCTAGCCAAAATAAAACTTAAATTAGAAGGATAAAACTATAGGAAATAATGGATATCGTACCTTAGATCTATTTTAAAAACACCAAAAAATACATTCCTGGTCACGGGGGATCAAAAGGATCCAAATAGAGGGGGAGAGATGGTTGAATGGACTCTCTCTAAATGCCATTTCCCCTAAGAAAATAATTGTGAAAAACAGGAAAATTACCAACATACCATTGCTTAAAAAAACTGCATGAGATAATTTCTAAGGTGTGGAGAAGGGATACACTCCATATCCCACCTCAGGGTAGTCTTTAGGAGACACCCTCCTATGGAACAACCCTCTAGGGTTTTTGTGTAGGACCCCCATCAAGACACGTTGCGACATGGCCTTATTGGATATAGCACAACCAACCCTCTAGGAGGCAGGGACACCTCACATCCCTTCTATTATTATATAATTTGTATCCTAAGGGCTATTCCATATCCTTTTTTGACCAATTATACACTACAGTGTGGTCTACAAGCAATAGTGTAGATGACCCCCAACTGACAGGTGACTCTTACAACCCCCTCTCCCTTCTGGGACATAGATCCTCAAGCTACACCATGGTCTTCTCCCTAAACCCTTATGTAGGGGAGTACCTATGAAAGGGTAACCTTGGTGACCAATATGTGATACCTCTAGATGACACCCACTATGGTGTAGCTATTGGTCTGTGTTGTGGCCCACTACCCTTTGTGAACATTTTCAGATTGGTTATTGCACCATAACATAGCCCTAAGGGGATACATCGTGGTCCTTCATGAACATGACCACCATGCCACAACCCCCATGTATGTGTTTTAGTGGCTTTATAGAACTAAAATCTTAATCTTCAAGACCATCTAAAACTTCTTATGCACTTACCTAAACACCCAAACACCCAATCTAGCCTCATTCAATATCCAAAAAAACCTCTTTGAGATGTTCAATTTATAGTATACTCGATTTGAACACCTATTTGTTAATAAACCGTTGATCCATATCAAAAACACCCTAAAAAAATAATCACATGAAAATACATAGGTAATTAGAATTATTTGATTTTATTTCATAAGAAAATCCATGGGAACCCAATGGTTAGGGTCACCCACAGTGAATATTTATGTTCTTGACAAGAGGCGCTTTGGAAGGAACCTAACACTTAGTATTTTTATGGGGATTTAATTCTCACCATCATATCACCTGTTATTCCCTTTATATGCATGAATAATTATATTTATTTAGTTTTTAATTCTATTCCTTTCACTAGACCAATATGTTTAAACCATATTAATGTGTAACTCTTGAGACAACTAATGGTTTGTGTTACTTAGGTAAAAATTGAATCCAAATATATTCAGACATATCTAAATGCATCATATGAATAAATTACATGATTTTTTCATGTAATGGTTTATAATTATATAAAATTACAAATCCCCACATGATTAATCTTAGAGACATAGATAAATATCCCCCACATCTCTAGAACAAGGAATAAGTGGAAAGTATGACCTAAAGTCACTTTACCGAAAGATACTTTACTCAATAAAAATTACAATTCCTCATAACCCTAATAAATAATATGTATAAACTATACTCTACAACTAAATTTAAGACAATAACTTTAATTAGAAACTGATTTCATGGTAGAGGAAAACTAAATTTATTATTATACCAAACACATAACTCCTTAAATACATGTGTGATAAACTTATATGCAATTTAACATCTTTAAAACAAAATCATACATAAAAATTAAAAATAGAAAAATTATATCTATGAATAAGGTAGGGAATGGATATTTAATAAATGAAAAATTCATATATTTAAACATGATATAAATATTTGTGAAAAGTTTATAAAAAAATAAAAAATTAACACTTTATAATTTAGATAACATTATAGACATTTTATAATTTTTATTATAAAAACTTTATATTCATATCATAATATAAAATATTTTATAATTTTCATCATATAGAATTTAATTTAAATATATGAAATTTCATAAAATATAAAAAATTTATTTTTCTGTTTCTATTATGTAAACTATTTACATAATATAAATATCATATATTAATTATTATTTAAAACTAGATCAAATTTATCATCATAAATAATTTTGATGTGGTTTAAATAATTTCCTTAAATAATGAATTTAATTTGAACAATTTTAATTAATAATTATGAGTAATTCATTATTTTTAATATAAAATCATTTTATATTTATCTTTATTTTTTAATTTATAAACCCTTTATAAATCACACTTATAATTTCAATATAAACACTTTATATTTAAATCATTAGTTATGCCATGTAATTTTCACCAATTTTATATACATCATATGCATGTTAAATCTATAACTATTTAATTCCATGAAATCTTTATTGTCTCATTTTTTATTCCTAAATTCAAGTTTAATAATCTATAAGTATTAACTTATCTATTAGATTAATACATACATAATATTCAAATTACCTAACAATTTATATATATGAATATTTAAAATGAATAAAAAAATAAACATTTTATTTATTTTCCTAAAATGATATATTAATATAAATATTTAATATTTAATTTAAAAATGAAAATATCCTATTTTTAATGCTTAACAATTATCATTTAAAAATAATTTAAAAACTATAAAGGAATAAGAAAATATATTTTTTCATTATTTTTGGATTATATGTTATTTTATGATTAATAGGGGTACTATCAAGCATAAGTCACATTAGAGTCAGTGAGAACCGTTTTGAATAATTTTTGTGGAAATGGAAAAAATATTATGTATGGGGAAAACCATACAGAAGATACTCGTAAAAATCCTTACATATCGAATAATCTATACACAAGTGAATTTCTAAAAAAAAGGATAAAACCTTATACATGGGAAATTTATTACATACGGGAGTATCATAATCAGTGATGTATTCTACATCACCTATTAAAATTTGTCTATTTTTTTCATGCAAAGGAAAAACCCTACATATTTAGTATTCCATACGTAAGTGATTTTATCATGAAAAGGAAAAAAACATATGTATTGGAAATTTATTACATATGGGTCAGTCACATATATTATAGCTTATGACACAAATCAATTCCATAGGTTCTTGTTGCATTGTACTTTGTGATACAAACCAATTATACCCTAATACTAAGAGAAAATGTAATTTCACTTTATGATACCCTATATCATAAATCCTGATTGAGTTATCCAATTTCCTCAAACACAAGGTTGGTTTTTACAAAATTATTTATTATGGTAGTCACCATCATATCCCATGATTTCGAAAGTGATGACAACAACAACAAAACCACACATCTTCCTTGAATTTCACTTCAACTTATTTTTTCTGAATATGAATCGTGTTGAAGTGATTAAAATGATCATACAATGATATTCCTTATGAAATTATCATGTAAAATAATCTCAATATCAATAATCCTCTATTAATTACTATTATCTTCTCATACATATTATCTAGGGATGTTATCATCTCAAATATAGTATTCACCTCACATATGCTATCAAAATCATTCCATATCATTACCATTTGTATAATTCCAAGTGACTTCCTATAAATACTTTCCCATTATAATTTTTCCAATATTTTTAGTTTTCCTCATTTCAATGGAATTTCTAGTTCATTTTGAAACAAATAATCTTATATTTTCATCATCTAGAAACAAAATCCCCTCACATAAAATTTGTCTATCTATACCTTGATTTATTTTGGAAACATTCAATCCAAAATGGTTGACTCCCATTGAAATGAAAAATCATAGATAAAAGAATGTTACTAAATATTATACTACTGAGTTTATAGATATTTGTTGAAATACAATCTTTGAAACAACTTGTTTGGATTTCAAACCACCACAAATGGAAGAAAACCTTTGAAACTTTAAGAACAGAACAAAGTTTACAACTTATGGAAGGGGAATAATCTTACAAATTCTATGTACTATAATTGATAAGGTAAGCCATAACTCACTAATTATTCCATATCTATACCCTCACACACTCAATCGAAGTAAAATTCCTAGAGAAAACACAACTAGAATCAAAATAAAAATAGGAATGACTATAATAGATTCTAAATGGTTCATATTCTAGTCCTATATCCATGTGAGAGCATTGTTACTTCATTAGATTTTATTAAAGAAGACAATTTTACAATAATGATTATAAAATTCATCTGATATTTGATCCTCACAAGTCACAAATCTCATTGTGAAAATATTCCCAACCACCTATTTATAGTGGGTCCTAGTTGATCAACCACTTCCACAAACTCCTAAAATTCATAGGGGACCCACTTTTGGTCATGGAAACCATTCATTTCCAATAGGTTTATCTGAATTAACCGATATTTTAAAGTGATCAATTCAATTCATTTTCATGCATCTCTCTAATGATTTATATTCATCCCTTTGAAAAACTATCTGGAAAACCTTATGTAACTCTATTATAGTGATTATTATCTAAGCCAAAGCTTCAACACTTCCATCATATGGGTATGGTCACTGTCACCATAGGTTAAAAAACATGTACTTTGACCTAACCTATCTTCTTCTTATCCCCTACTTCTATGATCCTTCAATAGTCCAATTACCTTATTCTAAAATGACACCTTCAAGATACAGGAAACTAAACTTGAAATCAAACTTCAAAAATCCGAACATGATATGCATGTCATGAAATAACAACTTAAGTATATTCATGTCAAGAACCCAAATAAAACTGTGAGACAGCGTGTTGTATCATGATTATTTTTGACTCCCCAAATTTTTAGCTCTGGAAATAAAATCATGATTTGAGATTCACTATTGTGGCATGATTAGTTCCATATTCTCCCAAACACCTTTAAACATTTCTTATCAACTCCATTCTTTATCCAATCACTTAAAAACCCCAAAATACCTTCACATTATCTTAAAAATATAAATTCGTCTATGTTTGAATTTGATTCATATTTTAAAAAGTTTTGAAAAATATGTTGACAACAAAAGATAAAAACCTGAGTCACACATCACATCAACTTTAATTCTCTTTAATTCCTGCTTTGTGAAACAAATACCGCATGGGATCTTCATGGTCTAATTAACATTCACCTTTGTATCTCATTTAAAATAATTGAACACAAATAACTCTAAATATTATAAATGAACCATGATTTAAATATTCTAAGCCTATATAGTCAAATTAGGTGTAGTGAATATGAATAATGAATAACAATATCAAATTTTTCCATAGTAATGATTTACACCACTTTAAAATAGCCACCCAAACAGATCTCATCATCTCAAAAACTTCTCAAAAAGTATTCCTATACATGTTCCAAAAACAATTCCCATACAAAAATCCAACAATCAAGTTAGAACCGTTTACACATTCAGCAACACACACATACTGAATTCACAGATTTATTATTTTGAAAAAACCACTTTAAATAAATTCCCCCCAAGGAAAAATATATTCTTCAAATTTATGCCATTATATATCCCTTCAAAAACAAAAATAAAAACATATGAAAATAAGGGATGGGTAACCATATCTTATACTTGATAAGAATGAGTTTTAACTCTAATAACCCACCTAAACCTTTAAAATGAATCCTTTTGTAATGGTTTGGTAAATACATACACCACTTGCTTCTTATTTGTATCAAAATTCACCTTTATAATTCATTTCTTAACCATTTCTTTTATTAAGTGGTATTTCATATCAATATGTGTTGGTTGATAATGTTGAACTAGGTTCCTTCATATATTAATCATTCTTTGATTACAATTTTTCACTAACAATGGAGGATTAAATAACAACTTGAGATTGTTAAGTTGAGTTCTCATCCAAATTAATTAGGTTGTTTCTTGAGTTTTAGAAATTGAACCCACTTCTATTTTACTGAATATAGTGAAAATTTTATTCTTTTTATACCTATTCACACACAAATATCCCAAAAATATAACTCTAGTGGATAATTTTTATTATTATCGACACTTTGGACCCAATATGTATTTAAAAAATCCAAATAAATAAAGATTTTATTTATTCTAATAAGTTATTATAAAATTAAGAGAACCTTTTATATACCTTATAAATTTATTTATTTAAATTAATTGAGAGTAATTTAGTGAATTTTTAAACCTTTCACACAATGTAACTACATATATGATTACTAGTCTTGAAGTAGTCAAGTAGATTAAAATACCGATGAGTTTTCTAAACTCAATTTGATTCAATAATTTACTTTATCATCCCTAGAATTTTTTCCCTGATGTTATAAGAGAATAATCTACCTTGGATTTCTCTATTACAAACTTATTCAATAGTTCTTGAGCATACTTCTCTATAGAAATTAATATATGATCTTTCTCTTAATATATTTGAAGTCCCAAGGAGTACATCATTTCTCCCGAAATTTATGTATCAAACATCTTCTTCATTTGAGTATAAAAATCCTTGAATACATTTTCTTTACTTAGAAAAAATATTTTATCATTAATATAGATAATAAAAATGAGATACACCTCCTCATTTATTTTTATTTATAGGATGTTTTCCACTCTTACAGTTATTTAAATTAGCATCTTCAAGAAATAATAAAGATTCAAATACCATGCCACTATAGATTTTTTTTAACCCACACTCACCTCTATAAAACTAAGAAATCTCTCTTCATCATCTCCAAGTAAGAATCATCGAGGGTAATTTATGAAAACATCAACTTTAATTTCCCCATTTTAGAAGGTCAGTTTGAAATCTATTTAGAAGATCTTATATCATTGTTGCATTGGTTCTTGATTGGATTTTTTTGTGGAGTAGTAAACACCTAAAAAATTTTGTATCAATGAAAAAAAATATCCCTGGGGACCTTATTTCAAAAGGAATGTGGTCATTGGGGTTTCTTACAAGAAACTATTTAGAATTCTCATTGGTCAAGAGGATGGGAGTTCGATATCATGTCATATTTTGGGGGGAATTATTTCCTACTCTAGTGATCTCTTATAGATTTAAGATTTTTTTTGAATCCTTACCAAATTCTAGCATGATAATGGTTACCCTAAATGATAATGATGGATCAAAATGTATAAAGATGTGAAAATTGATATTTGTTAGAGGTTCACCGTATTTAATTTACTCGTTATTAATTTTTGATTTGGGATGATGGGATTTAAAGTATCATAGTTGTACAATTTGATGTTTATTTACATCTAGGGGTGATGGTTGTTGTGGAGTTAGGATCAGTCCAATGGAAGGGGCCTCTTACATATCCTTTTGAAAGGAATCCGAACCCATATAGTTCAACGTCACTTAATGAAAAACATCATTCCTTTTAAGGTAGTGTGTAAATGGCCAATTCAAAGCAGTTTAAAATCATATAGAGTGGAATTATAGGAGAAATATTCCTATAAATGGTTGGTGTGGGATTTATACATGAGTTTTCCTTTATGATTAACCTTGAAGGGAATTTGGCCCAATGATGATAGGTTGGTTTCATAAAGAATATTTCCCTATGAGCTATGTTATTTTTTGGCTATAAGGATCATAGTTCATTTAGAAATATTGTTTCATCAAGAATGTAGAACAAAAAAGGATATATATATATAGCGATACCAGGAGGGAATGCGACCCTCCAAGTGGGGTATGGTTTCATTGGGAAAATTTCCCAATAAGAAGAGTCCCAAGGGAATATGGATTAGGTAGACATTAGGATCATAGAAAATATAGACTGATGAGGATGAACGTTAGTAGATTAAGAAAGAATATTTCTCCATGAATGATGGTGCATTTGAACCTCTAGGAGGCATCCTACGTATCCCAATTTTTGGAAATCAAATCATACATAGTTTGAGTTATACAATCTAATGTTATATAATGGGACCATACAATTCATTTTAACATTATAAGGTAAGGATTTTGTCATGTAGTTTTATATAACGAGACTTGGACATTGTACATGTGGTTTAATTTAATGCTAAAAGGATGTATATTTCATGAAAGGTGTAAAAATATAGGATTGAATGGGTGAATATGCATATGGTGAATCCCTTAGTGAGTTAGAGTTGGGGCATAATACTTATAGGAGGACTATATTGGATGCATTTTAATGATGCTAATGGAATAAAAAACATGGATCTTTAAGACCACGTGATTCATGATCTATGTCAGAATCAATAGATAATATAAGATTAGGCACATTGCATGAAAGTGTGAAATTATATTTGAATGGGTTCTTACATGATGTGGATGCCCTCATAAAAAATTCCAAAGGAATATGGAACTTCAAAAGAAAATAACTTGTAGGGATGATGACCCAGTGAGAAATATGTATTAGAGATTATACTTTGAGATTATTTTTCTGATAAACTTTTTTAATGAAGAGAATAAATCCATCATTTAGTATGAGGTTGAGTGTCACGAAACGTCCCCCAGGGCCCATGCCATGACATACCCCAAGCCTGCCTTCTGAAGGCCAGGGGTTGGCGACTAACATTGAAGGCATAGATCTGTAAGTGGGAGATATTTTACTGATTACCTGTGTGCATGAACACACAACCAAATCCCAAAGCTAGAAAAGTAAACATGTATGCCAATAAACAACCACCAAGTAAAAGTACAAACTATAGCTCAAAAGTTTTAGAATAAAAACCCAACAAAAGATAAACTGAAAATAGGAAAGTACAAGGAATACTTTGAAAGCCATCCACTAAAAACCCCACCTGATGTGTAATTGTAAATTAGCTACTAGAATTCACAGAAGTACGCCCCACCTAATGGGTCTCACTGGGCACCACTGGGTCCTGGGCCACCAAGTCCTCTGTTAAGGAGGTTGTCATCTACACCAGACACAACACGTGTGGGCGAAGCCTGTGAAGGGGTGAGTAACAGTATACTCAGTAGGGATCCCAAATAACAAAGGAAATACCTTAAAGAAATACACAGAGAAAACCATGAAACATGATCAGGAAACAAGACAGCTCACAAAATGTATAATTTAGAGTAGTAATGTAGGACCATTATTTATATCATCGAACACCATGAGTTGCTTGAGAACTCCTCCTTGATGAGTACAGTGGGTTTTCCAAGTCACATAGAATCCACTTCCTACTAACCTTGGGCTGATGTGGTACTAATCCCTGATGAGTATCCTGGGACTGTTGGGTTACATAGAAGCCACCCCCACGGTGGGCATGCCGGGTCACACAGAAGTCGCTTCCCACCTTGGCCATACTGAGGTACTCCACTTTCGAGTACTATGGTTCTGCTTGGTCGCAAAGAGTCGCTCCCCACCATGGGTTTACTGGGTCACACATAAGCCGCTTCCCACTGGTCCATCGTAGCTAATCCATATAGGGTCTCTTTTCAGGATTCTTTAGGTCTCATCCAACCACAGGGTTTTCTCATGTAGTGTGCTTGATTCGGGGAGAACCGCTCCTCGAGCCATTAGTAAAACGTCAACATCAATTAAAATCTCCATATAGTATTCCAAAATATCCTCCTCATAATGAGGGTTACAATGCCGCAAATAGATCATCAATTGAATGTAATAATTTAAAGATATTGGCATTTTTATAAAAAGGGGCTAGTTGGGTTGGGGTCAAATACGACCTGGACTGGGGTCCACTGATCCGACCTAGATCCAGACTAGCCTAGGTCTGGCCTGCTAGGGTGGCCCGCACCCCACCCAGTCTTCCATATGCAGACCAGTTCTTCCTGGTCGGGACACGGCTAGATGTTTCATTCCCTCCCCTACCCTGCGGTCCATCTGCGGGGCTAGCTCCTCCACCACAATCAGTTGACTTCAGCCTACCGCATGCGATGTAGCACGATGCTGCATCCACGGTGCATTGATGTGGATGGGTGGCCATATCCACCCACCTCCAGCCGCTGTCATGGAGGATGGCATATACTAACACACCTCTACGAACCAAGTTGGTTGTGGCACTTCCTCCAGTGCGTTGTCGTGGCGCGCCCCTACCTACGGCCGCCGCCATAGTCGACTACCAGTGTGCTGGTGGGATCTTATACAGAACCCTGGGTCTGCTCCGGTAGTCCTTTCATCATGCCTCTTTCACCTATGTCCTCTAGGGGATTCTATATTCTGTGTGATGGCCTAGAATCCTTCTTGCCGCCACTTCGATGATGCAGTCATGAAGAACACCCAAAACTCACAAGGCAGAGGGGCTTGGGCCTAGTTTGTATCGGCCCGCGCCCTCCACATTAGAGGTTTAGAAAACAATGGATATATAATTTAAGTTCTATCATAATTATCAAATAATCTCAGTGAAAAATCCCAAGAGAAGTACCCTCCCACAAGAACGATTGATCTATAGATCAACCTATTCATGAGTTGATCCAAGATCATCATTTATAATAAAGAATGATGAAACTTATAAAAAACCTACATAGGTTGGGTAAATCATTGGTGATGAACGGTGTTGTCATGCTCTTCATTTTGAGAACCTCTATTTATGGCCATTGATCGATCGTTGTTGGCGACGATCCATTCGAAGGGGTGTTGGTGTTCATCATCATCACCCACTAGATCTTCAAAGAAGAACTAGTATTGTGCCAACAATCCTGAATTGTCTTCTTAAACATTAAAGGAAGAAAATCAAATCAGTTTTTTTGAGTTTCTGTTACGAAGTCGTTACAATGTTTTATTTAATGAAATAGCGTATTTAGTTTTTCTTGGTTGGAAAGCCGTTGAGCTGAAACAATTTGAAAATTCAGATAAAATAAAATAAAACAAGTTCATTTTATTTTTAACTTTTTTCTTTAAAAAGTACAAAAATAACTTTTTCCCTTGACCTGTGCAGGCCGAGGATAGTTCCATTCTAGGTGAATCCCACCATTCTGAGTTCAACGGTGCCCTCATATTTTTTTATCTGAGAACTGGTTTAAAAGTTAGAAAAACCCTCTCGAATGTGCACTTAAATTAACAAAAAAAGTTCAAAATTCAATTCCGGGAACACTGGACCTTGGAATAAAGTTCCATAAAAGTGTATAGTCTCAAAATAATTCCATATATTTTAAATAAAAATACACAAAAATTATAGGACATTACATTACTCCCCCCGTTTTGGGTTTCACGTCCTTGTAAGTGAAAACAAGGCTAAACAAACAAATGGGTGTACTTAGCACGAATTTGAGCCTTCTGATCCCATGTACTCTCCTAGAGATCCTCGTGTTGCTAATGAATGTGCACCAGAGGAATAGAACATCCATGAAGGACCCACTTTTTTCAATCCTCTATCTCCATTAGGAACTCTACAAATGTTGCCCCATCATCAATGTCCATCTCGCCCCTGTCAATGACGTGTGATGGATCAGGTATGTACCTCCTCAATTGTGACACATGAAAAACCTCATGCACCGGGTGCATCTGTGGGGGAATATCTAGGCGGTAATCCACCTCACCAACTTTTCTAAGATTCTGAAAAGGTCTAATGAACCTCAAAGATAACTTTTCGTACCATCAAAATCTCTGCAATCCCCTATCGGGGTGAGACTTGAAGGAAAACATGGTCTCCTTCATCAAACTCCATGGGTCTCCATCTTCTATCAACATAAGATTTCTGCCTACTTTTTTCAGTCCTCGTCCACTCTTTTATGATCTTCACCTTCATAGTGTTAGCCCGTACCAACTCCGGACTCATGAGTGCTGACTCTGTTAGGCCTGTCTAGCATAGAGGTGATCTGCTAGGCTGCTCATACAAGGCCTCAAACTATGCCATGCGAATGGTGGATTGGTAGATGTTAATTTATGAAAACTTCTCTAGTAGTAGTTGGTCCTCCCAATAGAGACCAAAATCAAGGACGCAAGCATGAATCATGTCTTCCAAGGTCTGTATGGTTCGATCCATCCGACCATCTGTTCGAGGGTGAAATGTTATGCTCAAGCACAGATGAGTCACAAACAACTCCTACAATCCCATCCTAAACTGGGATGTAAATCATGCATTTTGTTCTAAGATGATCGTCGAATGAACCCTGTGTAGCTACAATATCTCCTAGACATAGAGGCGTCCCAAGCCCTCTACCAATCCCTTCTTTTGGATGGGTAAGAAATGAGCTGACTTGATGAGTCAGTCAATGATCACCCAGATAGAATCAAGACCCTTAGATGTGCATGGTAACCCCATCAAAAAGTCCATCGAGACACCATCCCATTTCCACTATGGCACCTCAAGTGGCTGAGCCAAGACTGATGGAACTTGATTCTTAGCCTTCACTTGCTGACAAGTGAGGCATTGTGAAACGAAATCTTCCATAGATTTAATTATCCTTGGACAATGGTACTAATTTCATAGGTCCTGTTACATCTTATCCACACCAACATGTTCAGTAGAAAAGGATGTATGGAGCTCCTTCAACACCTCCTCTTGCAACAACATTGATATTATAGTGCGTCATCTGAAAAGGGTGACATGCTCCCCACCTATCAAAAATCCCTTAGGAGCCTATCCTGAGGATAACTAAGCATAATGGGCCTCACAGTCAACATATATAAGTTGCGACTCCATGAATCACTGTAAGAGTGGAAGAGTGGCAGTCATCAACTGATGGTAAGTTTCTCCATCATCATCCATGACGGATATCTGCATTGTGGCTAGCTGATCTGTTTCCTCACATAGTAGTTGTAAACTAGACCTCATACTAAGAGTGTCTACCATGAAGTTCCCATTACCAAGAGTATAGACTATCTCAATGTCATAGTCCTGGAGGAACTCCATCCATCGCCGTCATCTCAAGTTCAGGTCCTTATGTGAGAAGATATAACTGTGACTCTTGTGATTGGAGAAGAAAGTAAACCATTCACCCATCAAGTAGTGTCACCACATCTTCAAGGAAAATAACACTACTACTAACTTCAGGTCATGGGTCACGTAGTTTTTCCCATGTGTCCTTAACTTCTGTCATCCTCAGGCGATCACTGCTCTCTCCTAAATTAGGACACAACCTAGAATGTTACCTGATGTGTCACAAAATACTAAATACCTAACTCCCTCTTCTGGTAGTCTCAAGATGGGGGCACTTGTCAGTCTCTGCCTCAGCTCTTGGAAACTCTTTTGGAACTTCTATATCCACATGAAGGGTTTTCCCTCATTTTCAATGTCGATAAAGGTGTCACTACTATAGAAAATTCAGGAACGAACCTCCAGTAGTATCCAGCCAATCCCAAGAAACTCTGTACCTTAGTAATTCTCCTAGTTGGCTCTCAATAAAGCACTACATCTATCTTCTCTAGATCCATTGCAACTGTAGCCTCTGAGATGACGTGTCCTCGAAAGAGGACCTCGTGAATCCAAAACATACACTTTGAGAGCTTACCATAAAGTAGGTTCTCTAAGAGTGTATCTAGGACTATCCGTAGGTGTGTAGCGTATTCCTCCTCTGACATCGAGTACAAAAAAATTTCATCAATTAAGGCCACCTCGAAATGATCAAGGTAAGGCTAGAAGATCCTTTTCAAGAGTCCCATGAACACTAATGGGGCATTGGTCATGCCAAAAGGTATCACTAAAAAATCATAGTGTCCATACTGGAATCTAAAGGATGTCTTCAGTACATCCTCTTCTTGTACCCGAAGTTTATTAGTGCATGACCTGAGTTTGATCTTGAAGAACCACCTCGCTTTCTTCATCTAGTCAAAGGGGTCATCAATCCTTGGTAGTGGATACTTTTTTTTAAAGTCACTTGGTTCAGGCACCGAAAGTCCACGCATAGAAACAAGATCATGGCATCCTTCTTGGAAACAACACTAGGGGTGACCATTGTGAATTGTTGGGCCTCACGAACCCCTTATCAAGAAAATCCTCCAACTATAACCTCAATTCATAAAGCTCCGTAAGAGCCATCCAATATTCTAGTCTGGATATCAGTGTCATCCCCATGTACTAATCGATGCAGACGTATACCTCCCTGCGAGGAGGTAGTCCTAGAATATCCTTAGGAAAGAAATCCTCTTACTCATCCACCACTACAAGAAATCTTAGAATCCTCTCATCCACTGCACCAAGAGTGAGGCTAGCCAACTGGTGAGTGATTGGATGCACCCTCATCCAAGAAAGTCTGTCATGTGATGCAAAAGTTCCCCTCTCACAGGTGAAGTAAAAATCGGTCCCATCCTCATGGACACTCTACACTTTTTTCCTAATATAGTTAATCTGAGCATGGACTGTAGATAACCAGTCCATACCCAGGATGACGTCATAAGACCTTGATGCCACTACTTGAAGATCCTAGTCAAAGTTGTCACCTTCTAGAGTAAGCTCACACTACTGTAACTAGTGTGTAATTATCGAATCAGATCCTTTAAGAGTCTCTAATTGTAAGGATCAAGCCAACAGCTCCACCAGAATCTCCGAGCCTCAAATGAGGTATGTGGAAAAAAAGTGACTAGCACCTATGTCTATAAAAACTGTATTTAAGGTGGAGAAGAGACATATGATACCTCTAATAATATCTGGAGCATTTTGGTCATAAGACTCCATCACCTGAAGCTAGCCTCTCCCCTATCCGACAGATCCCTGATCCCGTGGTGGACCACTTGTGGGTGGTGAAGGTAGCACCTCGAACCGTTGTCCACCACTTGCCACTCCGCCTTCTCCTCTACCACATCCACTGCCCAATATGCCTCTTTTCTCAAACCTTTTACTATACCTTGGTTGTCCATCTACCATCTTCTGATCATTTTTGTGGAAGGTCAGGCAGTCACGAGCCATGTGTCCCTGCCCGCGACACGTGAAGCACATCCTGGTTCCCTGCGGACTCCCTCTACTCTCGGATCCCCGCACTATCGAACCAAAGTACTAGGTTCGTCCTCACATATGCTTCCTACTACTCACTACTGAAGACTCTTCCACCTAATTCCTCTTGGAAGCTCCAGCTGTCAGTGTCTTCTCTTCTAGGAAGTTCTTCAAAAGAAGGGCTCACTCTATCACCCTAGCCAGAGTGTGGATGTTGAGAGACACCATGGATTCTATGATCTACTGTCTGAGTCCCTGCTCAAAGGTTTTGACCTTGAATAAAGGGTCCCAAACCTTGTATGTGGAGTAGTGAGAGAGGTCTGTAAACGTCACAGTGTATACAAACACTGACATGATAGCCTACTGTAGGTGAAGCAGCTTCTGTATACGCACTGACCACAAGGTCACAGGAAATAAATCCTCCCAGAAAAGCTTCTCGAAGTCATCCCAAGATAGGTTCACCTCATCATGAGTCTGAGTCTTCAAGATCCACCATATACCTACCAAGCCTTGAAGAAGGCTAGCAGCTAAGATTGTCATCTGGTCGAGTGGTGTCCTCACTAAGTAGAAGACCCATTTCACCGCCTCCATCCAGTCCATAGTGTCCTAGGGATCTGTCTCTCCCCTAAACCTAAGAGGTCTATATCTCTAGAAATCATGGAAGGCGTTGAGCCTGTGTGAGTCCTCTATCAGCAATTCTGGTAGTAACTATAGATCAACTAGTGGTCATAATGCTGGTTCACTACCCGGTAGGGCCATATCTAGCATTGTTCCCTAAATTGACACCTCATCCTTAGGTAGACTGTCCTTATGGTCACGCATCAGAATCATTGATGTCTATCTGCGTGGAGGCATTCTGATAGAGATCAAGATGAACCAAGGTTAATAGATTATACCTGGTGAGATGTCTATTATTCAAGAACAACATAAGGAAACATATAATCCCTATATAATGCAGGAAACCAATGTTTCTATGTATAGAATTGAAAAGAATAATTGAAGGTCCTTGTATATGGATACGTTGGTCGCCTTACCAAAACTGGACTCCATGAATCTGAAAGTCGAACTCAAAACATTTAACATTTTTTCCCAAAATCAAAACATCAGACTCCCAATATTTGAGGTAGAATAGACCACCATTGATACCACTTTGTCATGACCAGTCCCTTAGGGACCCAGCCATGACATGCCCTAAGACCGCCTCCCGAAGGCCAGGGGTTGGTGACTAGCACCGAAGGCATCAGCTTGCAAGTGGGAGGCATTTTCCTGAGTACCTACACACACACACACACACACACACACACACACACACACACACACACACACACACACACACACACACACACACACACATCCACATCCTAAAGCTGGAAAAGTAAACATACATTCCAATAAAATCCACTAATAAAAAGTAGAAACAACAAGTAAAATGGGCTAGAATAAAAACCCAAAAAATGATAAAATGAAAATAGTATTGTACAAGGAACACTATGAAAGATATCCACTGGGGACCCGACATGATGGGTAAGTATAAAGTAGCTACTGGAAGACGTAGAAGTATGCCCTGCCTGCTTGGTCTCACTGGGCACCACTGGGTCCTAGGACACCAAGTCCTCTATCAAGGCGGTGGTTGTCTTCATGAGACACAATACATGTAGGCGAAGTCCATGCAGGGATGGGTAACAATATACTCAGTAGGTACCGCAAAACACAAAGGAAAGACAAAAGAACAATCCACAGAGCAAACCAGAAAACATGATCATGAAGAATGATCAAGACACAATACAACTCACACCAAGTATAATTTGGAGTAGGTAATTAGGACCATTAGTCATATCACTGAATGCCTTGGGCTGCTGGAGAATTACTCCTCAATGAGTATAGTGGGCCTGCCAGGTCACACAAAAGCCACATCCTACAAACCTTGGACTGTTGTGGTACTCATACCTGATTAGTACAATGGGTATGCTGGGTCACATAGAAGCCACTCCCCATCATGGGAAGGTCGGGTCACACATAAGCTGTTTCCCACCTTGGTCATACTTAGGTACTCCTCTTGTCGAGTACTGTGGGTTTGTCAGGTCACATAGAGCCTCTTCCCACCATGGGCCAACCAGGTCACATAGAAGTCGATTCCCATTGGTCCATCATAGACAATCTACACATGGGTTCTTTTAAACAGTCTTTAGGTCATAGCCAATCGCAAATTTTCTACACGTAGTGCTCTAGATTCCAAGAGAACCACTCATCAAGCCATTCATTGAATTTAAAATTCCATGAAAGCCTCAATAGAGTAATAAAAATGATTCTTCTAGTTGAGAGGGTTCCAACACTGCAAACGTCTCGTTAATCGAATTCTCGGTTTGAAAGATATTGGCTTTTTTCCAAACAGGGGCCAATTGGGTTTGCGTCTGGTCCGACTCGGTCAGACCAACCCAACCCAGACTCGACCAAGCCTAGGTTCGGCCCATTTTCCCGTGGTTCCATCCCGTTGGGCCGCAGGTCTAGCCCGACCCGATGGGGTAGCCCACGCCCTTCCCAATGCACCATAGGCGGACTGGTTCCACCTGGCTGGGATGTGGCTGGATGCTGCGTCCTCTCCCCCTACCCCGCAGCTCGTCTGTGGGGCCAGCTCCTTTACCACAGTCGGTTGACCGTAACTTGCCACTTGTAACACAGTGTGGTGTCACATCCACTTCGAATCAACACTTCCAGGTGGCCATGTCCACCCACCACCATCCACTAGCACGGAGGCCGATGGCTACTGTCGCACCGTTGTGGCTCGATCCGGCTACAATGCTCCTTCCGACACACCAAAGAGTTCTTCCAAGAACCACCAAGTTTGATTCAATGATCCGTTACTCTCACCACTTGTGCATATGGCCTCTGGGGGATTCCATCTTCTCTATGATGGCCTCAATTACTCCTTTCCGCCGCTTAGAAGATGTGGTCATGAAGAACACAAAAAACACACAAGGCAGAGGGGCTTGGGTCTTCTTCGTGTCAGCCTTCACCCACCGCGTTAGAGGTTTAAAAAACATGGGATATAGAATTGAATTTATATCACAATTATCAGTTAATACCAATGAAAAACCCCATGAAAAGTACCCTCCCATAAGAAAAAGAGATCTTCAAATCAACCTGTTCATGTGTTGATCTGCGTTTGTCATTTAGAATGAAGAATAGGGAAATATGAAAAAAAACAAACCTCTACCTGGGTCGGATTGTTTGTTGGTGATGAACAATGTTACTACATTAATAATTTTGTGATCATATATTTATGACCGTTTGTTGATCATTTCTGGTGATGATCTGTTCTAAGGGGGGTTGGAGTTCATCGTCGTAATCCACCAGAGCTTCAGAGCAGAACCAGGATTGTACCAAAAATCCTGTGTTGTCTACTTCGCTATTAAAGGATGAAACATGAATCAGCGTTTCTGTTATGTTTCTGTTACAAAGTCTTTACACTATTTAATTTAATGAAAAAAAATATTTAGTTTTTATTGGTTGGAAAACCATTGGGCTGAAATTATTTAAAAATTCATAAAAAATAAAATCAAACATGTTTATTTTTTTTTAAATTTTTCTTTAAAAAGTCAAAAAATAACTTTTCCCTCATCCTGCACTGGTCGAGATTAGGTCCATTCTAGGGGAATCCCACCACTTTGAGTTCAATGGTGCCCTCATATTTTTCATCCGAGCATCAGTTTCAAAGTAAGAAAAAACCCGCTCGCACGTTTACTTAAATGAACTTAGAAAAAAGTTCAAAATTCTATTTTGGGCTCACCAGGCCTCAGAATCATGTGTCGTCAAAGCATCTGGTCTCGAAATAATTACATAAAATTAAGAAAAATACATTGAAATTCCAGGAAAAAAATCATGCACCCAGTGTATCTGTGGGGGAAGATCTAGGCGGCAAGACACCTCTCCAACTCTACTAAAAATCTAAAAAGGTTCGATTAACCTCGGAGTTAACTTGACATACCATCCAAATCTCCATAATACCCATTGGGGTGATTCCTAAAGGAAAACATTATCTCCTTCATCGAAATCCAATGGTCTCTATCTTCTATCAGCATAATATTTCTACCTACTTTTTGCATTCCTCATCTTCTCCTATATGATTTACACCATCTTAGTGGGAGCCAGTACCAACTTCGGACCCATTAGTGCTGAGTCCCATGGGTCTGATCAACATAGAGGTGATCTTCAAGGCCACCCATACAAGGCCTCAAATGGTTTGATGCCAATGGTGGAGGGATAAATGTTGTTGTATGAAAACTCCACTAATGGTAGGTGGTCCTCCAAACTATGACCAAAATCATGTATGAAAGCACGAATCATATCCTCCAAGGTCTATATGGTATGCTCTATCTGGACATCTATCTGAGGGTGAAAGGTGGGGCTCAAGTGCAGCTGAGTCCTAAAATCCTCCTTCAATCCCTTCCACAACCGAGATGTAAAGAAATCATTATGGTCTGAGATGATCATTGAAGGCACCCTGTGTAGCCACATGATCCCCTAGACATAGAGGAGTCGCAATCCATCTACTGATCCCTACTCCCAAATGGGTTGGAAGTGAGTGGACTTGGTGAGTCGGTTAATGATCACCCAGATATAATCACAACCCTTGGATGTGCATGGTAACCCCATAACGAAGTCCATCGAGACACCATCCCATTTCCACTTCGGTACCTTAAGTAGATGATCCAAGCCTGTTGGAACCTGATGTTTAGCCTTCACTTGCTGACAAGTGAGGCATCATGAAATGAACTATGCCACCACTTTCTTTATCCCTGGATACCAGTACTGATGTCAGAGGTCCTGGTACATCTTATACAAACCAGTATGTACTATAAAAGGGGATTTATGGAACCCCCTCAAAAAATACTCCCACAACATCAGTATTACTATGGTCCATCCTATGAAAATGATGACATGCTCTATACCTATCGAAAATCCATCAGGAGCTTGTCCTGAGGATAACTGATCACATCGAGCCTCGTAATCAAAATCGATAAGCTATGCCTCCCTAAATCACTATAAGAGTAGAGGAGTGACAATCATCGACTGAAGGTAAGCTGCTCCATCATCTTCCACAGAGGATATCTGTATTGTGGCTAGCTGGTCTGTCGCCTCACTCAGCATCTTTAAACAAAATATCCTGCCAAGAGAATCTGCCACTACGTTTCCCTTACCAAGAGTATAGACTATCTCAAAGTCATAGTCCTCGATGAAATCCATCCATCAATTTTGTCCCAAGTTCAGGTCCTTCTGTGAGAAGATATACCTGAGACTCTTTTGTTTGGAGTAGACGATAAACCGTTCACCCATCAAGTAGTTTCACCACATCTTCAGGAGAAATACCACTACTACTAACTCCAGGTCATGGGTCATGTCGTTTTTCTCAGGTTTCCTCAACCGTCATGAATCTTAGGTGATCGCTAATCGCTCTTACATCATGGAATAACCCAGTATAGTTCCTGATGCGTCACATAAGACTATATACCCAACATCCTCTTCTGTTAGTCTCAAGATGGGGGTACTCATCAGTCTCTGCCTTAGCTTATAGAAACCATTATGGAACTTCTTTCTCCACATGAAGGGTTTTACCTTCTTTTTTAAAGCCAATAAAGGTGTTAATACTCTAGAAAATTCATTCATGATCCTCTGGTAGTATCCTGTCAACCCTAAGAAACCCTGCACCTCAGTCACACTCTTGGGTGGATCGCAAGAAAGAACTGCCTCTATCTTATCCAGATCCACTGAAATTCCATCATATGAGATGACATATCCTATAAAGTGGACCTCCCGAATCCAGATTCGGCACTTTCATAGCTTACCATAAATATGGTGCTCACAATGTGTATCCATGACTATCTGTAGGTGTGTAGTATGATCCTCCACCAACGCCCAGTACACCAAGATTTCATCAATGAAGACCACCACAAAATGATCTAGGTAAGGCTAGAAGATTCTTTTCATGAGTCCCATGAACACTACTAGGTCATTGGACACAATAAAAGGCATAACCAAAAACTCATAGTGGTCATAATGACATCTAAATTAATTCTTCGGCACATCCTCTTTATGTACCCGAAGCTAATGATAAACTGATCTGAGGTCGATCTTTGAGAACCACCTCTCTCCCTTAAGATGTTTGAAGTGTTAATCAATCCTCATCCATGGATACTTTTTCTTTACAGTCAACTGGTTCAGGTTCCGGAAGTCCACGCATATCCTCAAGCTCTCGTCTTCCTTCTTGGAAAACAACACTGGGGCTGCCCATGGTGAAACACTGGGCCTCACGAAGCCCTTCTCCTGCAAGTCCACAAATTATACCCTCAATTCACAAATCTCCTAGAGATCCATCCGATATGATGATGTGGATATCAGTGCCGTCTCTGGGTACAAATTGATGCATAATTCTACCTCCCTGCAAGGAGGCAGTCTTGGAACATCCTTAAGAATGGAATCCTCATAATCGTCCACCACTATATGAAATATTGGACACCTCTATTACACCTCACTAAGAGTGAGGATAGCCAACTAGTTAGTGATTGGATGAAACCTTCTCCAATAAAGTCCATCATGTGATGGAAAAGTTCCCCTCTCACCAGTGAAGGAAAAACCAGTCCCATCCTTGTGGACACACTACACTTTGGGCCTAATATAGTCGATATGAGAATGGACATAACCATTCCATACCTAATATGATTTCATTAGGCTTCGACACCACTACTAAGAGATCCCATCCAAATCTCTCATCTCCCATAGTAATCTCACACTACCGACACTAGTGTGTAATTGTTGAATCCTTTCCCGTAGGAGTCTCTAATCATAAGGATCGAGCCAACAGATCCACTAGAATCTCCTAGCCTCAAACGAGGTTTGTGGTAAAGAAATATTGAATGGAACCTGTGTCTATAAGAATAATATCTAAGGCATAGAAGAAAAATATCACACCTCTAATTATCTATAGAGTGTCGTGTTCAAAGGCCTACATCACCTGAAGTTGGCCTCACCCCTCTCCACCAACTCCCTGATCTCATGGTGGACCACCCAGGGGTTGTGAATATAGCTCCTCGAACCATCATCCACCACATGTAGCTCGGCCTACTCCCCTTCCATGTACACTACCCTACAGACCTCCTCTCTCAAACATCTTCCTCTACCTTGGAAGTCCCTCGACCATCTGTTGATCGTTTGTGTGGCGGGTCATGTAGTCATGAGCCATGTGTCTATGCCTGCTGCACATGAGGAACATCCCGGTTCCCAACTAAATCCCTCTACTCTGGGAGCCCCACTCTATTGACCCTAAGTACTGTGGTAATAATGTGAAAGATCTGACTCGTTTGGGTCCCTATTTTTTTTTCTACTTCTCACTACTGAAGAATCTACCACCCGATTCTACTAGTGGCTCCAATTGTAGGTGCCTTCTCTTCTAGGAAGCTCTCCATGAGAAGGGATCAATCCAGCACCCTAGCCTGAGTAGGGATGCTGAGAGATACCATGGATTCCATGATCTCCTGTCTAAGTCCCTGATCAAAGGTTTGGGCCCTAAATAAGGGGTATCACACCATGTATATGAAGCAGTAAGAGTGGTCTGCAAACCTTGAAAATTACCCATCCATTGACATTCTACCATTCTATAGATGAAGCGGCTCCTGTATGAAGACCGAACAAAAGGTCGCAGGGAATAACTCATCTCGGTAAAGCCGCTTGAAGTCATTCCAAGAGAGAGTTGCCTAATCATGATTCTGAATCATTAGGCTCCACCAACTCTTGACCGATACTTGAAGAAGACTCACAGCTAAGGTCACCATCTAGTCGAGTTGTGTCCCCACTAAGCAGAAGACCCATGTCACCAGCTCCAGCTCGTCCTCAGCAGAATTATGATCTGTATCTCCCTTTAACCTAGGAGGTCTCTGTCTTTGGAATTTGTGTAAGGTGTTGAGCATGCATACGTCCTCTACTGGTAATGTCAGCAGTAACTATCGATCAATGAGGGGTGGTAACGCTGGTGCACCACCCTAAGGGGACATCTATAGCATTATTCCATGAACTGACACCTCATCTCTAGATGGGTTATCCTCATGGTCTCACATTGGAATCCTAGCTGGATATCTGTGTGGAGGAATCCAGATATAGATCAAGATGTACCACAATTTATAGATTATACCTGGTGATCTGACTCTTATTAAAGAATAAAATAAGGAAACACTCAATTCCTATATGATTCATTCAACTAGTGTTTCTATGTATAGAGTCAAAAAGTAGAATTCAAGGTCCTGGTGTATGGATACGTTGGCTATCACAACAAAACTAGACTCCCTGAATCTAAAAGTTGAACTCAAAACATTTAACATTATTTCCCAAAATAAAAAAATAAACTCCTACTATTTGAGGTACAACTAACCACCTATGATACCACTTTTTCAGTACTCGTCCCCTATGGCCCATGCCGTGACTTTCCCCAAGGCCGCCTCCCAAAGGATAGGAGTTGGAGACTAGCGCCGAATCCATAAACCTATTTATGGGAGGCATTTTCATAAGTACATGTATGAACGCATACAAAAACATGTGCTTAGTCTTGAAAAGTAAACATTCATTCCACTAAACAACCACTGATTAAAAGTACAAATTGTAGGTCAAATGGTCTAACATATAAACCCAACAAAAGAAAAAATGAAAACAGAAAAGTATAAGGAACACACTGAAAGTCATCCACTGCGAACCCCACTAGATGGGTAAGTTTAGAGTAACTACTGGAATCCATATATGTATGCACCACCTTCCTGGTATCACTCGGCACCACCAAGTCCTGGGCCACCAAGACCTCTGTCACGGCGGCGATCGTCTGCACTAGACACAACACGTGTGGGCGAAGCCCGTGTAAGGGTGAGTAACAATATACTCATTAGGGACCCCAAAACACAAAGGAAAGACCACAAATCAATCCACAGAGAAAACCACGAAACATGATCATGAAACATGATCATGATACAAGAAAACTCACACCGGGTATAATTTGGAGTAGGAAAGTAGGACAATTAGTCATATCATTGAACACCATGGGATACTGAAGAACTCCTCCTCAATGAGTACAGTAGGCCTACAAGGTCACAAAGAAGCTTCTCACCATTAACCTAGGATTGTTTTGGTACTCATCCCTAATGAGTACCATGGGTATAATGGGTTTCATAGAAGTCTCTCCCCACCATTGGCATGTTGGGTCACACAAAAGATGCTTCACATCTTTTCCAAACTGAGGTACTCCTCCAGTCGAGTACCATGGGTCTTCCGGGTCATATAGAGCCACTCCCCATCGTGGTCATGTCGATTCACATAGAAGATGCTTCCCATTAGTCCATCATAACTGATCTACACAGGTTTTCTTTTCATCATTCTTCATGTCTCATCCAACCATAGGGTTTCCACATGTAGTGTGCTTGATTCTGGGAGAACCGCTCCTCAATCCATTTGTTGAATTTCAACTTCCATGAAATCCTCCATAGAGTATGAAAAAAGGTCCAACTCGTCTATATGGTTCCAACACAACAAACAAATCATCAATCAGACACCCAGTTTGAAAGATATTGGCATTTTTTCAAAAAGAGGTTAGTGGGGTTCAGGTCTGGTCTGGACCGGCCGGACCGACCCAACCCGACCTGGACTGGGGTCCACCGACCCAACCTGGGTTTTCTGACAAAACCCAGAATCGACCTAGACTGAGTCCGGCCCAATGGGGCATCTCGCGCCCAACCCGTTCCTCCATAGGCGGACACATTTTGACTGGATAGGATATGACTGGATGCTGCGTCTGCTCCCCTTGCCCTGAGGGTCATCTGTAGGGCCAACTCTTCTGCCGCAGTTGTTTGACCGCAGCCTTCCGTGTGTGGCATGGTTCGGTGCCATGCCCATGGTGTATCAACGCGGTTGAGTGACCACATCCACCTACCGCCATCCGCCGACATGGAGGCTGACAGCTACTGCTGCACCGCCACAGCCCGAGCTAGCTGTGACGCTCCTTCCGGTGCGCCAGCAGGTTCTTCCATGGTCCACTTGGTCTTCTCCGGTGGTCTATTCTTCACGCCTCTTGCGCCTATGGCCTCCGGATGATTCCATCTTCCTTATGATGTCCTCTAATCCTCCTCGACGCCGCTTTAAAGATATAGTCACAAAGAGCACACAAAACATACAAGACAGAGGGGATTGGGAATTGTTCATGTCGGCCCGCACCCTCTATGTTAGAGGTTTATAAAACATGGGATATATAATTAAATTTATATCATAATTATCAAATAATCCCTACACAAAACTCCAAGAAATGTACCCTCCTACAACAAAGAGCGATCTTCAAATCAAACTGTTCATGGGTTGATTCGATTTAATCATTTAGAATGAAGAACATGGAAACTTGAAACAAAAAAACAAACCCCTACATGGGTTTGATCGTTCGTTGGTGATGAATGATGTTTCTGCATTCTTCATTTTGCGATCCTCAGTTTGTGGCCATTCGTCGATCGTTGTTAGTGAGAATCCATTCAAAGGGGGGTTGGTGTTCATCGTCATCACCCACCAGAGCTTCGGTGAAGAACCAAGATTGTTCCAATAATTCCACATTGTCTGCTTGGCCATTAAAGGACGAAACACAAATCAACATTTCTTTTACATTTGTTTTACGATGGCGTTATGATGTTTCATTTAATGAAACATCATATTCAGTTTCACTTGGTTGGAAAATTGTTGAGCTGCAATGATTTGAAAATTCAGAAAAATTAAAATAAAACAAGTTTATTTTATTTTTAACTTTTTCATTATAAAGATAGAAAAATAAATTTTTCCCTTGACCTATGGCGGTCAAGGTTTGGTCCATTCTAGGAAAATTCTGCCATTCTGAGTTCAATAGTGCCTTCCAATTTTTGATCCAAGAACCAGTTAAAAATTTTGAAAAACTTGCTCTCAATTTTACTTAAATGAACTTAAAAAAAGTGAAAAATTATATTCTAGGATCACTGGGCCTCGATATCACGTGTCGTCAAATCTTCTGGGCTCAAAATAATTCCATATAATTAAAAAAAATACACGGAAATTATGGGACATTACATTGAGGTTGGGTATTCACACTTAGAGGAGTATTATCCTCCCGCATTCCAACTTGTTGGTATGTGAGGAGTGGTGTGGGTGGTCCACTCCCAGTCAGAGGGATGGAAGGGTAGATGAGGACTTATGCCATCATTTGATGCCTCCCTTACTAAATTGACTTGAGTGTCAACAAAGAATCCATGCCAATCAGATTTGGTCTTGGGCCATCTGGGTATGGTTTCATGGTCTAGGGATGGTATATGTTGATCTTAGGTTTCATTTGTTTTCAATAATTCAATATGTGTTGGTGGATTAAGTGATGATGCTTATAAAATTGTTATGGAATCACTTGATGAAATTGGATGTCATTCTTGATCAATTATCCATATTTAAATGTGATGATTGATTTCACCGTTCTTAATTTCAATGAATTGTATCAAGGATGACACATTATTTATTATAATGTTTGGAGGAAGCCTTTGAAGTAGTCCATGCAAATTATTCTTATATTTTTTCATGATAGTGAAAGATTTTGAGTTTTTGGATTATAATATTATATGAGATATTGGATAATGGATAAGAGTTTTATTGAATTATTCTTTGTCCATAAATAAAAAATATAGCTAACTAGGTGAACCTTATAGACCAACTACACCCCACACATATGGGAGGATCCCTCAACAATGTATGGGATCTAGTCTATACAACCTGCATGGTAGAAGAGGTGAGTGGGCTGTGTATAAGCCTACAGAAGAAATCCCTTGTGTAAGGTTCATGGGTAGGATACTTTGGTCCTGAAGGAATTTTGGTGGGTCTATGTTGGTGAGGAATGGCCCTTGTGGTGTGTAGGGTAAGGTGTGATGGGTGATGATCACCTGTATCCATCTCGAACAGTGTAACAGTGAGGATTGTTTTATATAATGAATGCCTGATGAAGTGAATGTCTGATGTGGGATGCACAAACCATGAACATTGTAACTCTATTATTTAAATGACGGACAAGACATGATCAACACAATTCAAGTGATCTACTACATCTGATGTCTCCCACGTAACACATATTCAAATAAAGTGATCATATTCAACCATAAACACCCAAGGATTGTCTTTCCATGCTCTTGACAACTGGTGATCTCCTGTCCCCCTCTATCACATGTTGAACATCACCTGAGATCATCCTAAGAGTTCAATTCAAGGTCGATAAATCATTTTAAATGCATGAAATTGCTATCTTTCTTGCAAGTGAGAATAAAAAAGTGAGAAGAAGAGTCCATCATGTGAAGGAGAAGCTGTTTTTTGAAGCCATCAAGTAATGATCTACTGATCACACAGTCAAATTAAGATACTCAAACTATGAATTTAGACAACCTCCATGAAATTTCATGGACACAGTTCCATCATGTGAAAAAGACCATGTCTTCTATTTTGTAAAGGTTCCGTCTTTTTCCTATATTTTTAAGTGCATTATTCAGGATTAACATGAGGTTTTTGAGTGGATATCCACTTGGGAGCCACATGAGTAGTGAAGTGATCATGAAAAGAGATCACACAAATTGTGCGATTTATTCATCATTGCATGAGGTTAAAATAAGTTGAGAATTTTAAAATTTATGAGATCTAGAGAGCATCAAATGTCTTCTAATTGGACTTCAACACACAAAAAAAGCAGTGCTTATACCATAGATCCTCCCCTATAAATACTGAAGCAATGGATGTAGGATGGCGTGAACATTGGAGATATCTTCAGAGTTCTCATGAAAATAGAGACAACCATATGATTCATTCACATGAAGGAAGACGAAGGTTCACATGATCATTCACGTGAATCCATATCATGAATCACCTCTGGCTTACGTAAAGGAATTTGAAAAGTTACCCATGAATAACCAGTTTCCTAAAAAGAAACTCATGAAAAAACCTCCCATCACATGAAGGAGTCCATATATAAATACTTTATTATAAAAATGCATCTAAGAAGAATCCACAGAAAAACCCTTGATCATGATAATAATAAGAGACCATTTTATTTGATCACATAAATGTGATATCACTATGCCACCAAGTCGTTACAGGCGAAAGAGATACTACAAATCTTGTCATGAATGATCATGCATGATATAATCACATATAAAAAGGAAGCGACTCATGTGAATATTACCTAATTAAGAAAATGTGTACTAGTTACCACATATCTGATGATTCATAAAAGATGGTGAATATTACACTGATACTTATCTTGAACCATTGGTGATCACTCGATCACATAACGTTGGATAGGTATTAAACTTCACATAAGACAGTGAGTTCTTTCATGGATTGAGTTAAAATTGTAAAGTTAATAGTTTGTTAAAGAGCATATAATATAAGTTATTTTTTACTAAATGAAAGGAAATTTAGTTGTGATAAGTTTTTACGATAGTGAGAAAGAATACAATGTACAATACTGAATCTGGTTCTTGTCAGGAATCTTGAAAAATTGAGAATTTTCTATTAAAATTATCTTGAAGGATACAAATAAATATATTCATGAATTTAAGGAGTAGAAAAAATTAAGAAATGATATTTTTTTATGTTGTTGTTATTCACTTTTATTTCAGGTAGTGTGAAGATATTGTTTTAGTGGGACTTTGGAAATCATTGTGTGATTCTATACTATTGAAGAATTGAAGGTCTTAAAAACTTGTGATTATAGTAAAGAATTTGTGACTGGGGAGTATAACCAATCAAAGAAATTAGTAGGCTCAAATTGAGACTGAACCTTATAAAAATATTGTGTTCATGTACTATTTACTTTTACTGTATTTTGAAAAGATTGTGAAATCAAAAGATTGAATTAGATCCTAATGGATCAAAAAAAAAATAATTTCAAAAGAAAAAAAAATTTGAAAAACCACCACTGATTCAACCCCCTTTTAGTGGTGAAACATCTCCCTAGACACTACAATTGTTATTAGAGGGGTAGGTTCCCTCAATCAAGATTCAATAAGAACCAAATATGGATAATACAAATTCTATCAATAAAAACGGTGTCCTTAATTTATTTTTCTAGAACTATTGTATTTGGAAGAATAAGATTTTTCCCTATCTTCTATCTCTTGATCTTAAAGTTAAAGATACAAGAATTTTAGTTTTCCCACCGACTGATGAAGATTATCTTATGAATGTTACTGATAAGAGAAATATAGAAGTTCAAGGAAAAGATCAAAATTCAATTTTTTGTCTCTTTCAAAATAAGTTTACATAACGGTTGTGGAACTCAAAAATTCTAAGGAAATTTGGGATAAATTGGATGCATTTATGAAGGCAATGTTAAAGTGAAGGAGGTAAAATTGAAAATTTGGAAGAGAAAATTTAAATATATCAATATGGGTGAATGAGAAAACATTGATAAGTACTTCAAAATAGTCAATGAAATTTTCATTAATATTTAGGGGTTTTGGAGAAAAGTTGGATGATTTAACTATTTTCAAAAAAACGATGAGAAATTTTGATTAAAGGTTTGATCAGAATGTATTGACTTTTGAAGGTAGGTATGATCTTAATCATGATTAATTACATAAAATTCTCATTACATATGAAATTAAAAAGATCCCAATATTCAAGAAGAAGTTCAAATATTAGATTGATTTTGAGGCCATGAGAAAGCTCAAAATCAGAGATTATGAAATTTCAGAATCAATTGAATTGGATGATGAAGATAAAGATGAATATTATAATAGAATCATTTATCTTCTTTAAAAAATATTTAAGAACCTGAAGTTTAAGTGTAAATATAAATTACCAAAAATATGTTACAATTGTAATGAAATTGGATACTTTTTGTTAAATTTTAATAAAAATAAGTCTATGGAAAATACAACAGATGATGAGAAACTAAAAAACAAATAAATGGGGAAAATGATCAAAATAAAAAACAAAATTTGATGGAAGAAATACAAAATTATTGAAAATTAAAATAAGAATTTTAGTGAGAAAATAAGATGAAGTTGACTCCACATCAAGTATATAATTAAAAGATGAATCTAATTTCATAGATCATGTGAAAAAGTATTTGAAAACTTTGACAGTGAATATGATGAAAGTGAACAAATAGTTATAGATCACATGTTGAAGAATGAATTGGATTCCAATATTTAGTAAATAAAAAATCTCAACAAGGAGAAGATATTATTATTGAAATAAATTGAAAATGTAGTTGAGGGAAAGGTAGAATGTACAAAGAAATAGATTCTTTAATTTAAAGAGGTTAAAAGACACAAATTAAAAATGAATAAAATGGAAAATATGGTAAAAGAAAATGAAAATAATTACCCTCAAAGAAGAAGAATAGTCCAAGACTCAATCTATATGTCTTTAAGAACATAATATTTGAAAATGATTAGATAATATTTCAACAAGGATATTGAGGTCATGGTAGAATCATTAAAAACTGGTTAAAAGAGAGGTTTAAAAAAGAAGGCTAATTCAACACTCTATAAATTTCAAAGTAAATATGCTATGTCTAACAATATAGGTCCAAAATAAATTGTGTAAAATTATGGATCATGATGAATAATTGTAAATAATCTTCTAATTCAAAGGTAGAAAGATATTCTTCAAGAAAATAATTTCTTCCAGAGAAGATAAAATCTCATTATATGGTAAGACAACATCAAAAATCTTCAAGACAGGGCTATTATCTGTTGGGAAGTTTAGGGTTGAGTGGAGAATACTCATGTTTTAGAGTTTATGGCCACAAATTATACTCATGATGGTATAACATGTCTCTACTAGTGATGAGACATGAACTAAGGGGGATATACTATGATCAAATGGGAAAAAGTTTTCAAAGAAATAAAATAGTTATTAGGAATTCATCTTATTTACCAACAAAAAACAAATTTTACTATTTAGAATAAATGATTGGAATATGTGATCAACAAGTCCATATTAATAAAAAGTGAATGAGTATTCTTCCTGAACAATTATCCAATGATGATAATGTAAAGGGAGTTCAAAAAAAGAATGATGAAAAATCGTGTTCTGCTGAAGTTTTTTTTGAAATCTAGTAGAAGAACCAAGTTATGTATTCTTGATAGTGGATAATCATCACACATAACTAGTGACACAAAATTTATAAGAAACATTTATAATCATAAAATAGGATTAGTAACCTCTGGAAATGATTGTTCCTTGCAAATTATGGGAGTTGGAAAGTAGAGATTGAAGCCCAAAATCTAAAGTATAATAACGTCTTATTTATTGTAGGTATAAAGCACAATTTTCATAATGTTAAACATCTTTGTGATGATAGAATTGATGCTTTATTCAAAAATGATTAATGTATCATCAAAAGAATAAAGGATGGAAGGATTATCACTAAAGTGAAATGAACCAATAGTAAATTATTTCAAATTGGCGATTGCACCAATTTCTATTAATTGAGTTACAAATATGATAATAACTTATGCCATAGAAGGATTTTCCATCATGGTCAACATAGTATAAGTAAAAAATTTAAGCATTATATTATGAGTGATTTTCCCAAGCTAAATATATATAGGGTTGAAATATATGAAACCTACCAAAAAGGGAAATTGGATCAAGGTTCACACAAAAGAGTGGATATTTTATCTTCTAGACCACTTGAAGTTATTATATTGAATTATTTGGTAAAATAATAAAAAATTATAACATAGGTGATCTATATTTCATTACATTTTTTGATAATTATACTCAGCTGACTAATTTCATGTCTATCAGACACAAGTCATACGAAATTATAGTGTTCAGAATTTTCAGAATATACACTGAGAAGGAGATGGGTCTATATAACAAGAAAATGAAATAAGATTATGTTAAGTAGTTTATGTTTTATTATTTTGAATGATATATTTACAAATATAGAATCAGGCATTTTTATAGAAGATCATATACTCCACCATAAAATGGAGTAACAGAAAGGAAGAAAAAAAGAATAGTAGATATAGGAAGTGCTATGTTAGCTGAACAAGACATGTCAAAGTATTTCTTGAAAGAAGTTGTATGTACTTCCATACATATATATATAAAAGGTGTCTACTACGACTAGAAACACAAAATACAATATATAAAATGTGTCATAATAAACGGCCAATTGTTAAATACATCAGATTTTTTTGTAAGTCCTTGTATTATAAAGGTCAAGAACATCAATTTTAGAAAAATTTGATGAAAAAGTTGATAAATGAATTTTCATGGGATATATATCTAATGGTAGTGGCTAAAAATTCTGGAACAAATTGATTCTTAAACTATTTAGCTATAGTGATGTTATAATTATTTAAAACAAAAAAATTAGAAATCTCAGTTGATACATATTTAGAGGATTCAGTAGAAAATGGTATGAAAATGGAACAAAATAATGATGAAGTTATTGAGAAAGAGACAAAAACTATTTATATTGATTCTGAACAAACCAATGATGAATATAAAGTTGATTTAAATAAGAGAAATTGGTATAAAAAAATTAATGAAACATATTGAAACTAAAAATATCATTTACAACCAACGAGATCCAGTTAAAACTAGAAGAATATTCATAGTTTTAGATCAAACTACACTCTTTTCTCAAATTGAACATCATATTGGAGCAAAAATTGATCATTAGGAGTGGATAAAATCTATAAATAATGAACATGATCATATTGAGAATAAATTTTCTTGGTATTATGTACCAAGACCTAAAAATAAAAATGTTATTAGAACCAAGTGGGTTTTTAGAAATAAGCTAAACGAGAAAGGTGAGGTATCAAGGAACAATTATAGTCTGGTGTGAAAAGGACGTTCTAAAATATAAGGAATTGAATTTGAAGAAAATTTTTCACTGGAAAAATACTGGAAACTATTAGATTGTTTTTGGTAGTTGAATCACACAAAAATTATAAAGTTTATCAAATGGACGTGAACTCTGCCTTTCTAAATGGGGATCTTGAGGAATAATTCTATATTGAAGAACCTGATAGTTTTGTGTTAGACAATGATGGAAACGTGGTATGAATATTGAAGAATGATTTTTATGGTTTGAAACAGGCCTATAGATCCTTGAAATCTAAATTAGATGGTTGTTTAAGGGATATGAAATTTATAAAAGGTAAAGTTGATAGTAACCTTTATGTGAGAGGGATGTCCAAAGGTACTCTTATAGTCATTTTTATGAGAATCACATAATATTTACTAATGAAAAAGAATGTCTATGTAAAAATCTTGTAGAGTAGATAAAAATAAACTTTGAGATATCCATTCTTGATAAGATGAAAAACTTTGTGGGATTTTAGACTAAGTAGAAACCAAATTGCAAATTTCTATCTTAGTAAAATTATTCTAGGGAATGAATGATAATGTTTGGAATGGAAAATGAAAAATAAGTTTAAAATCCCATTTTAGTTAGAATTAAATTATTCAAAGATGAAGTTGGAAGCAGTGTTAACCAGAAATAATTTAGAATAATAATTGGAAGTATGATCTATCTAATTATATAAAGGATAGATAGAACTTATGAAGTGACTCTATGTGTAAGATTTCAGAGTGATCCTAAAGAGTCTCACTTTCTGGTTGTTAATTGAGTATTGAGATACATTAAATGAACTTTTCACTATGGGATATTATACATACATAGTACAATTTTGAAACAATTGGGTTTTACCAATGTAGATTGAATAGGTGATTGTATAGAAAAATGATAAAATTCAGGTGGAAAGTTCTTTTTAGGAGAGGGTTGTGTTTGTTGGTATAATAGAAAATATAATTCAATGAAATTGAGCATGAATGCGGTAGAATATGCAGCAGTCACACATTCTTTTACACATATTATTTTGATGAAAGTTCAGTTAGAAGATTTTATTATTGAAACTAAGAAAACACTAAAAAATTTAGGTGATAATTAAAATGCTATAGGGTTTTCTGAAAACCCATTTCAACATTTAAGATCCAAACATATTGATATCAGATATAACTTTGTCAAATAAAATATAGTGGGTGGATATATCAAGCTATAATACATTTCTACAAAATATCATGTTGCATCTATTTTCACTAAAGATATGTCAAGAGATAGGTTTGAGGAATTATGGCTAAAACTTCACTTTTAGACTTCTCCTTTCACTCAAAGAATAATAAAAGTTTCCTCCTTATTCCCTATTGTTTTTATTCTATGAGCTAACATGTAAATAATTTAAGAAGATGTGCTGTTCATCATCCAATTCATTTGTAAAGACCATGATCCTAGTAGCCCAGAGTCGGTGATTACTTTATAATATTGGAATTAGATACAAATAATCACATCCCAATGGACTGAGTACTTTATTAGTCTTGGAAAACTAGATACATAGTTGAACCTTACATTATAATTGAAAACATAAAATACAACATGTTATTTCCTTTGATAACACCATTATTATCCTAGATTATTCCTTAATATTAATCATAATATAACTCTTGTTATCCTAGGGAAAAATAAATATAAAAAATGGGTGATCTCATATACTCTGTAAGGGTATGTCTACAACCGAAGCAAAATAATTCATGAATAATATGGTGAAAAATAAATATAAATAAAATAATAATATAATCACATGAGATAAAAACTTATCCATGGATATCAAAAATAATAAAATAATCACATAGAAATCAATAACTAATCTCATTATAAGGGAAATTCACAATTCTAGAAATCATAAACATATTGTCGATGCCTTATGCCAATACATCTTACATAAATGGGCAAGGCCTTAGCCAATACCCAAGATATTAGGTCTCATGAGACATATCGATGCATCATGTGGCTATAGTAGGCCCCATTAATCACTTACTAAGTCCAATTAATTTCTCATATGAAATGGGTGAAATATAATCAACATAAACATTCGTATTGAAACTAGCATACAAAATATTAATAATTTTCCCAATCAATAAACATAATCATAACCCATCAAAAGTAATACGATGAATGGAATTAAATAGTACATCCCTAATCAAATAGATCATAAAACATCTAGAGAAATAATAAGGATAGTATCATCATAACATATCCCTAGTGGAGTATATGTTAAATAATAATTATTGTTATTGGAAAATAAAAATACCATAAAAATGTATTTAAAAATATTTTTGAGGAAAATAAAATTTTCACTTCAAAAATAACTTATTTTTTATAAAAAATGTACAATTAAAAACGAACAAATTTTATTTAAAAAAAACCTTTTAAACTTGTAAATGAATATTCAAATAGAATATTATTCATGAATTCAAGAAAATATTTCAATTCAGTATACTTAAAAAACATTCATTTCACATTTTTTATAAAAGTTAAAAAGTACCATGATCCGAAAATGAAAAGAAGATTCATTTAAAAAAAATTAGAAGTAAAAAATTAGTAAAAATGAATTTAAAAAATCATAGGAGATTATTTAATTTTTTTAAAATATTATATAAAAAATATGGATATGGAAGAAAAATATTCCCAATATAGACTTAAGAATAAATAATCCCAATTATTGATGAGATTGTGAAATAATCCCATCACCTCAAGTTTGAAATATTTAATACCTATTCAAACTTTTTTATAATATATATATATTTATAATAAATTTATTCCATAACCATACGCAAATATCATACTTATAATCTTTTAGCACCTGTTTCTTAACGATTCTTTGTTAAAAATCTGTATTTCTGGTAATAACTCCTTCATTTTCCATTTATATTTTGGTTCAGTAGTTTCAGTATTTATACTTTGATCAAGGTTATATATTCTATATTATGTTAATGATGATATAAATATCATATATATTCATTATATTTGTAATTAAAATAAAGCATTAAATTTATTGATAGAAAAATATATTACACCATTCATGAAGATGGTAGACCGTACGCCCACATGAACAATGTTTTCATTATTCTACGGATGGAAAAAAAGAAATTTAAATAATAATTATCATTTATAGAATCATTATTATATAATATAAATCATAAATATTCATAAAACTGGCAGATTTTACCATCCAAATAAAATATAAATGAATAACAGATCACATCACTCCATGGAGGTGGCAGTCCACACGTATGTACGAGCAACGTTATCATTTACCAATAGTTTGGGAGGATAGAAGTTAGATATGATATTATTATTTAAAAATTATAATTATTTCATAAATATCATATATAAATATAAAACCTATCATAATTCATATCTATAAAATATGGTAATGAAAAATGAATTGTATCACTACATGGAGGCGGTAAACCGTACGTACGCAGAAGCAATACTTTCACTTCCCATTTGATGGGAGGGAGGGTGGGTAATGGTGGTCTCATAATAAAAATAATATTTTAGTATATTTAAGATACTGAATTTAATTTTTTATGATAACTTCCATATATTTATAATAGTTATAAGAAGGAATAAATTGAAAGAGGTCGGGTAATACAATTACCTCTTCTTTGGGAGACATTCTTTAGATCATTTCTTAATGGACTTATGGTTAGAATTTTTGTGATAAAATCACCTCTAAAACTAGTATAAATATGTTTATAATATAAATGAATAAATATTTTTTGATCTAGATAGCTTTATGTGGTGTGAACAAGTGAGGTAGGAGGCTCCCAATTATAATTGAGTTGAGGGGCACTTTTGGAATTTCTCAAAAGATAAATTATAATAAATTAATTTTCATGAAAAATGCCTCAAAATGAAAATGGATTATAATATAAGGTATTATATGGTTTTCATACCATAAACTAATATTATTTAGATAAGTTTTTTTTCATTTTAAACCTTATCATTTTGATTAACCCTTAGACAATCAATTTTGATTTTAACTATGGTAACAAAATTTTCCACATTAAAGAGTTGTAATTTTTTTCTTATAAGGTTAAATTTGACCCATAAATGGACAATTTATGATATTTTCAATAATATCGTATCCAATTTTTCTTATTTCAATATTTTATTATTTTTAATTAATTTAATAAAATATAATTTTGATAAAATATAAATTTTTTCAATTTTGACACTATTTATTTAATTTGACTTAAAATATATCAATACAAAGGGGGAATTGATATATAATAATTTAACACCCCATTAATATATCATATATATCTATAAAACTAATTCTTAATATTATATAATACATATTATATCAAAATTAATATTTTCAAAATCATTTATTTTTTTAAGTTAATTAAATAAATATTGTATTAGCATTGCACAAGAATTTAAGGTAATTATATAATTTATAAAAACTTAAACTAAATTTATATAATGAAAATAATTAAATTAATCTAAAAATAGATATTTATATTCATTCATATATTGATTTTGTCTCTATATGGACACATATGAGATATTAAAAACCAAGAGAGTGACATTTTGTAGCTATCCTTGATTTTAATAATATTTAAGTAATTTTCCTGGAAAAGTGTCCATTAAAAAAAATATTTAGGTATAAGTTTTTAATGGAATAATTATATCTATACAATAATAATTATGATTAATACTTATGGTATTATCACTTAGTTTTAACCTTGATTAACCCGATTTACCCTTTACTTAAGGTGATAAAATTTTCTATGGTTACTATTCATAATGTCTCAAAATAAAAGGGGTCCATTTAATAAATTTTAGCATCGTAATTCAAAATATTTAATTCATATAATAAAATTAAATACATATAATTTTTAAAAATTAATTTTAAAATAAGTTCTCAAATATGATAAAACCCATGTTTTAAAAATTGTAGTTTTTAGGAATAAAATTGTATTTATTCTTATCACATGCATAGAAAAATATTATATGAATGTTCAAATATTTTATTGAATATGTAATATGTAAATTTCATTAAAATAATTCTCTAATAGTGACTAATCCAATTTATTATTATATAAATATATTGTGTGCGCAAAAATAATTTTTTAGAAAAACACTTCTTTTAATTTTTTTAAAATTTTATTTCTAATCAATTGATTGTGAAATAATTTATTCAATAAATTTATAAAATATATATTCTTTAAAAATTTAACTTTCCTTATTTATACTCACCAGTTTAATGTACATTTTATAACAATTACGTAATAATATATCGTAGTTTGTTTAAACTCTATGTTGTATGCGACACAAGTTATTGAAGAGATTAAATTTATTTAAAAAGAGTTGTACCTTAAAATATTGGGGTTTTAAATTCTTCCTTCCTTCAAAATAAATTCCTAAATTTTTTCAGAATATAACATCATTAATATAATTGGTTAGTTCTTCATTATAATTTCTTCATGTTCCCACATCTCCTGTTTTATATTATGATTTTTTCAAAGTACATTTACCAGCTAAATCATCTTATTGTCCAACACTTGTTCCCTAGTGTCCATAATCTGGATAGGCTCTTCATAATAAGATAAATTAGGTTCCAATTCTATTTCTTTATAAATGATAACATTCTTTAGATATGGCATGTATGTACTTAACAGAGAGATATGGAACACATCATGTACTTTAGAAAGGCTAGGTTGCAATACCAAATAGTAAGCTATAGATCCAATTATTCCAATGATTTGGAAAGGTCTGATTTACTTGGGGATTCGTTTTCCTTTCATAAAAAATCTTAAGAAACCCTTCTATGGAGATACCTTCAAGAAAACATGATCTCAAACTTTAAATTCTAAACCATTACTACAATTATCGACATAGAACTTTTTCTTACTTTGAGATAATTTGATATGGGTTTGAATAGTGTTTACCTTTTTCATTTTTTCCTCTAAATATTCTAGGCCTACAAGCTTCCTTTTACCAACTTCATCCTAAAAATCCGATGTGTGACACTTATTTCCATATAACCCTTCATACCATGCCGTTTGAATAATTAAATAGAATCTATTGCTATAGAAAAATTCTACCAAAGGAAAATAATGACCCTACATACCTTGAAAGTCTGGTGAGAAGGACCTTAACATGTATTTTAAAATTTGTATAGTCCGTTATGACTACCTGTCAGTCTAAGGGTGATAAAGAGTTCTCAAATGAAGTTTGGAATCAAGATCTTTATGAAGAATTTTCTATAATTTCAATGTAAATCATAGACCACGATCAGAAAAAATTGAAATAGGTGCACCACGATGTCTTACAAATTCATTAATATAGAGTCATGCTAGGTCTTCCAATGGGAATTATTCTATTATAGTGAAGGAATGTGATGATTCGGCATGTCGATCAAAAATAACCAATACCGTATCATTATTTATTAGTCTTTGGTAATCCAATGACAAAGTCCATAGTAATTTCATCCCATTTTCATATATTAATAGGTATAGGTTGCATGAATCCCCTAGGATGCCACTTGTTTACAAACCAAACATCTTGACACATAATCAAAAATTTATCACTTCATATTATCCCCCAAAAATATCCCTTAAAATCCCTATACATCTTGGTGATACCATGGTGTATAGTGAAATTAGAGCTATTAGTGTCATACAATAATTACCTTTTTAGATCATTTAAATATGGAACATAGAGCCTCTTTCCAAATTTCATAATTCCATATTCATATACGAAGAATTATAATTTCACATCATTCATAGATTTAGTTTTATTTTGAAAATTCTCATCATAAAACCGATAAATTTTTATATTTTCAAATAATGATGGTTTGGAAATCATTTGGAAATAGAGTGATGTTTCCCATTCCTTAATAATTACCATATCTATCTTTACTATATTCATAAACACAGGATCCCTATCAATCCTCATTTTTTTAGAATCTCATCATCCTTCTTGATCAATGCATCTGCTACCCTATTTTCCTTCTTTGGGTGGTGTGTATTGAGAAATCATAATCCTTGAGTAGCTTGAGCCATCACCTTTGTCTCATGTTGATTCATTTCTATGAGAATATGTATTTAAAAAAACTTGTGATATATATATATATATCATATATTTTCAGAAATAGATATTGTGTTCATATATTTAGATCAAATATTATGATTTCTAATTCAAGATCATGAGTTGGATAGTTTTTTTCATGAGTTTTTAACTTCCTTGATTCATAGGATATAACTTTATCATTATGTATAAGGATGAAACCAAGTACCTTACTCGATGCATCACTATATATCACAAATCCTATAGAATCCCAAGATTAACATACATAGATATTACATCATTTTAGATGAATATTTAGTATATTAAAAAAATACATGCTTAAGGATCGTAATAGTTTAATGTATTTGGAAACTTGGAAACAAAATCTTATATCCTGGTGAAATATCTTTAACATATCCTATAAATATATCCACCTTTAGTACTTATAACTAAAAATTTCTTCAATACCTAGGGAAAGGAAACATAAGAAAGGGGTGAGCTCAAATACTAAGTAAGGGTAAATGAATTAAATGTGTAATACTAACATGAAAAAAGGGTATGCAAAATTGAGCATATCATTTTAAGATTATACCCTTCATATTAGAGATATTAATAAATATTTTCACTTCATAAGATATGAAGCATAAGTAAATAAAAAACATAATAAATGAAAGCATAAAATAAGAATAAAACATGTGATTGTGGAAAACACATAAGCATATAAAACCCTTTGTCAAGGTGGCCTACCAAGGCCTTTTCAACATGTTAGTCTTGGGTTAATCTCCTATGTACCTGCTTTGGGATTGGTATGACCTCCCATATACCATTTTGTTTTAGTCCTGGGATGTCCTCTCATGTACCCTCTTATTTCAGGATTAGGATGTCCTCCCGGGTACCCTCTTGTTTTAAGATTGGGATGTCCTCCCATTTACCCTCTTGTTTTAGGATTGGAATGTCCTAATATTTACCCTCTTGTTTTAAGATAAGGATGTCCTCTAATATACCCTCTTATTTTGGGCTTGGGATGTCCTCTCATATACCCTATTGTTTCAATCTTGGTATACCCTCTTGTATACCCTTTGATCTCATAAAACATTTATCATTACTCAATGCATTATAGGGAGATATAAGTTCCACCCATCATATAATGAAATCATACATTCTTCCTCCAGAAAAACATTCACCATGTCATGAACCATGAAAAGAGATGGGTTTTATCACTATAGGAAAACTGAATATTTGCGACGGGATCCCATCGCAAAAGGACTTTTGAGACGGGGCTCCGTCGCAAATCACCCGTTGCCAAAAACGGCGTCCCAAATAGGTGTTTTTGCAGCAGTACCGTCGTAAAAAGAGTATTTAAGATGGTATTTTTCCCTCTTCAAAAATGGGTTTTCGTTTATATATAAAAAAGGTATTTGCGATGGGCCATCACAGATATATTAGTTGCGACGGGTTTTTGACCCGTCGCAAATGAGAAATTTAAAAAATATTTGCGACAAAGGTATTTGCGATGGACCGTCGCAGAAATGTTTTTATGACGGGTATTCTTCCCGTCGCAAATGTTACAGTAAAAAAAATTACGACGGGAAATCCCGTCGCAAATATTCCTGTCGCAAATAATAAAAAAAATAAAAAAAATAAAATAATTTATACAAATCGTATAATATTATATAAAAATAATAATAATATTAATAATATACAAAAATTCTATTATTATAGTATAAATAAAAAAAATATAAAATATAATTATGAAATATTAATATAAAATAATACTAATATGAATATAAATAATATAATATAATATAATAATACTAATATTAATAATATAAAAAATTAATATAATAATAATATTATTAAATTATGTATATAATAATAATATAAAGAAATTATATTATTATAATATTAACAAAAAAATATAATATAATTATGAAATATTAATATCAAAAAATAATAATAATATGAATATAAATAATATAATATTATATATTATGAAATATTAATAAAAAAATAATAATAATATTACTAATATTAATAATATAAAAAATTAATATAATATTATTATTAAAATTAACATACATATTTAGGAAAAAATGATATTAATATTATTAATATTAATAAAATTATAAAATTAAAAACTTCTCAATATTAACAATAAATATAAAATATTAAAAGTAATATTACTAAAATAAGAAGACATTAAAAATAATACTAATAAGTAATAAAATATTAAAAATAATAAAAACAAATTTAATCATGCAATATTCATACCAATATGAAAGAGGAATTTTAAACAGTTAATATGACAATAAAATATGAACTCAAATGTTTATTACATCTAAAAAATCACTGGGGGAGGATAATCTGGAGGACCTAGAGGAGGTGGTGGAGGAAACTCCATCCCTAAACTATGAGTTAGACGATGCATATACTCTATCTGCTCCTGATGTTGCTCCTCATATCGACGTCTCTCCTCATCCTGCTGCTGACCCATCTACTCCTGCCATCGACGCATTTGCTCATCGTGCTGGTGACGCATCTGCTCCTGCCCCTGACGCAAATCCTCTATAAGCTGACTCTAAGCATGCAACTTCTCCTGATACTACGAGGCAGAAGATGATGTCTCTCCACGAGCTCCTCTCGAGATGGATGCCGATATCACAGCAGTACCATAATAAGATGCATGAGTCAAATGAGAGCCGATACCAACTACTCGGCCCTTTTCGAAGCCATACTGGGTCACCTGCATCCATGTCGTCTCATCAAAATGGTGGGCACTAGTCTGATCACCCGTCTCGTCTTGACTCTCAACCTGTGTCTGAGAGGTCGCAGCCTCATATGACTCCTTAAGTTTCAATTAGAAATTAAAATAATGAAAAGATTATATGCATTTAATTTTCAAACTGAAAAGAAAATAATACTGACCACAATCTAACGCTGGCGGTCACCTCTAATCTCTCTAGTAGCCGGATCAGTGTACATCCTCCGATAAACGCCTTACGTTGTAATACCGGGCTGCTCGGCTTCCTATATGAATATAAAATAAACTGTTTATATTTAAATTTGTATAAAATATTAAAAAAAAGTACTTACCAGACGCTCTCTATGCGCTCTGAATGTACGACTACCAGCTCGATGTGTCACCTCTTGTCTCCCCCGATTATGTCGACCCAATGCAGATCTCCTCTGAAACCCACCACCCAACTAGTGTGTACATAATTCATCCCAAATGTGAGATGAAATGTACTCTGGTCGGTGGGCTCTACAGGACTCATCAAATTTTGTCATTCCTTATTTCTTCACAGCCGTCTTTCTCAAATTATGAAAAAACTGATGGAAATGGTCACACATGGACACCACCCATGCCGTGTGGATAGTGGCACGCATTCTCTCATAGATGGGATACGATAAACCCTAATATAAATTTATTAATGAATTAAATTTCAAAATAAATAATATTTAATTACGTACCATCCAATGATCGAACATGGCGGCCTGCACATCAGCGGAAATCTGATCCCATGTGAGCCAGGACTGAGAAAAATAATTGCGCAAGATAGCGCTCCCCTGTCCAATAGATATATGCGTAAAACTATGGAAAAAGAAAAAAATAATCAAACAATTAGAATATAAATAAATTATAATGAAATATAACTAAAATACATAGGTTACCATACCACCGCGCATGCGCATCGAATCCAAGAGGTGGACGTCGCTTCAGGATAGGATCTGGAATCATTAGTCTGGAAAGACCACGCCCCCTCTGAGTGCTCCCTATAGTGCCAATAGCCTGAGAGTCAGATTACTCATGAACCTCATAATCCATAGGTAGATCAGCCTCCAGCAACTGACGAAATGTTTCTGAGTCCATCTGAAACATGAAATTATTGTTATTTGCAAACAGTTGAAAGTAACTATTATGTATAGATATATATTTCTTATGATTCTAACCAGCATTTTACTGTGTCAATGTTCATCTTCATCATCATCTTCATAGTTTTCAATGTCAATGTCTTCATCTTCCTCATCGACATCATCAATTTCCATATTAGTTTCACTTTCATCATCTCTTTTCATTTAAAATTCAGTTGTAACATCATTGAAAACATCGTCACCATCGACCCTTAACTTTGGGGTGTCATCCTCGATATTCATGTCTCTTTGTGAAAAATATGTGTTTTGAGGAGTGTCCCTGAAAAATTTCATTTCCTTTCACTTCAGTGGAACCACATTCAGTTTGAGTAAACTGATTTTCTCGAGATTTAACTTTATTATACTCCACCAATCATCCAACTCTTTTGTAGTAGCATAGTATTTTTCATAATAAATTTGATGTACCTGATGAGCCAATAAAAATGGTTCATTTTCTGCAAGAAGAATTTTATGTTTAATATCAACAATTCCATGATTAGGATGAATACGCAACCCTCTCTCAGTATCCATCCATCAACATTTAAACATTGTTACATAATTCTGTCCTAAATAACACAGTTAAATAATATCTTCAAGCATGCCGTAAAAGTTATCTTCAATATCTCTATGATGTGATCCCTTCAAACAGACACCACTATTCATTGTTTTCTTTGATTCCCCATATGCACATGTTTGAAAGCGATAACCATTCACCACATATGCATTATAAGATTTATCCATTTTGGATGGTGGGATACTCAATATATGCAATCGACTATCAATCTTATCAGCATGTACAGATACCTGAAAATTTGTAAAACATTTATCACTATTACAAGTCATAAATTGATTTTATATGTAAAACCAAAAAAGAATGTATGTTACCAGTTTTTGAAACAAGTAGGAAAATTTTTTTTGCTGACGTTCTTCTAAGGCAACTGCTTTAATTTGTGGAAATTGATTCTTGATATGATCATCATATAACCTACAAATACAATATGATTAATTTACTGTAACAGAATCTATAGAATAAGGGATATGAGCACTCACTGTACAATTGGTGACATTTATTTACAGTTGAGTAGAACATATGTATGAGCTCTATGATGTTCATCATCTGAAATCCATCTTTCATGAACTCCACTAAAGCCAAGTTCAGGCTGATTGGAAACTAATAATTGATTTTTCATATCATCATCAACATTCCCCTCATTCCGGACCATGCAGTTAAATTTTGAGGGATATTCTGATTCAAAATAATGAGAGCAGAATAAAGCAATTTCCTCTTGCAAATAAGCTTCAGCAATTGAGCCTTCAACTGATGCTTTGTTATAGACTTTTTTCTTCAATTTCTGCATGCATCTCTCAAATAGGTACATCCATCGAAACTGAACTAGACCTCCACATTTTTCTTTATGTGGAAAATGTAATATCAAATGTTCCATTGAGTCAAAGAAATCCGGTGGAATGATTTTTTCCAGTTTGCATATAATTACAACAACTGTTTCTTCCATTTTTCTTAGTGTATCATAGTCTGTTGTCGCTGCACACATGTCTCAGAAAAAAGATGATATATCTATTATCGAATCCCAAATCTTAGAATTCAGCAAACCTCTTAATCCAATAGGCATAAGTCTTTCCATTATAACATGATAGTCATGACTTTTTAATCCAGTAATATGACCATTTTTAACACATCTACCCAAGTTGGAAGCATAGCCATCTGGAAGTCTCAAATCTGCAATCCACTGGAAAAATAATAAGCGACTCTATTTGGTCAGTGTATAAGCTACTTTTGGATTCATTAATCTCTGTGATCTGACATTTTCAAACAATTCAAGTTCTGGTCGCCTGCAAATTTGGGAAAGATCTAATCGTGCCTTTACAGTATCTTTGGTTTTACCCGGTGTACCCAAAACTGTATGAAATAAATTATCAATACAGTTTTTCTCAATATTCATGACATCCAACATGTGTCGAACCAAAAAATCAGACCAATATGGCAGATTCCAAAAAATGCTCTGTTTTGTCCAATTGTGTTCTTCCCCAACTCCATGAATTTTCTGTTGGTTTATTGTCGGTCCAAAAGTGATGGAAGGTAATGAAAATACAACTTATTGTAACTCTATACCTGAGATCATTTTTGGAGGTTCATCTCTTTCAATTTTGCCTTTTCTAAAATGAGATTTATTCCTCCAAAAAGGATGATCGATTGGAAGAAATCTGTTATGACACTCAAAATAGCATGGTTTTTTTCCATTCACGAGCATAAATTCTTTGTTGTCTCCCATACAGTAAGGACATGAATTTGGACCATGTGTACTCCAGCCAGATAACATGCCATATGTCAGGAAGTCACTAATTGTCCACATCAAAGCACCTTTCATTACAAAATTCTGTTTTGCAGCAGCATCATATGTAACAACACCATGACTCCACAATAAATTTAACTCATCAATCAATGGTTTCAAATAAACATCAATATTCTTTTTCGGATGTCCTGGGATTAATAATGTCAAAAAGATATAAGTCTCTTTTATCAACATCCATGGAGGAAAATTGTATGGAGTTATAAAGATAGGCCAACAAGAATACTGACTACCAAAAGATCCAAATGGACAAAAACCGTCAGTAGAAAGACCCAATCACACATTCCGGGTTCTAAAGCAAAAGACAGATGCACTTGATCAAAATGTTTCCATGAATCACCATCAGATGGATCAATCAAGATTTTACCATTTGAGATATTTGTTTTTTGCAATGACATCATTGTTGCTGTGTTCTGAGACATAAATAAACGCTGCAACCTGGGTGTAAGTGGGAGATATCTCAACTGTTTTATAGGAATCAATCCAGACTTCCCTGATTGAGCTTCTTTACACATCGATTTTCCACATGTGGGACAACTATCCAATGACTCATTTTCACCAGAATATAAGATGCAATTGTTTGAACATGCATGGATCTTCTGATTACTAAGGCCCAGATTACGAACCAGTCTCTTGATCTCATAATAATTAGCAGGAAGCACATTTCGTTCAGGTAATAGTGCTTTAACCAAAGAAAATATCTGATCAAAACAGTTATTTGACATTCCATTATCAAATTTAATATCCATAAATTTTACAACTGCTTCTAATTTTCTTATCTTGCAATCAGGATATAATGCATCCTCAGTAGACCTGAACAACTCAGCAAATTCAGATGGTGCCAACTCGGGAGGTAAATCAACATCATCCTCGATTTCAGTTTGTTGAACAGATGACCCTGCAACATCATGTACTAAATTCTAAAACCGTGATGGATCCAGAATCAAATTATTAGTATCTTCTCTGGAACTGCATTCACCGTGTTGATACCAAAAAATATAATCTGATTGAAAACCATAACACAAGAGATGTTCCCCAATGATGTCAAATGTCTCAAACATTCTCAGAGCACATTTTTTACAAGGACACTTAATTGTACCTTCTGAAAAAAATTCTAGGTTTGATGATGCAAATGATAAGAAAGCTTCAACACCATCAACATATATAGGATTTAAACTAGAACTTTTTGGATTTCTGCACTGATTTATCCATGCACGATCATCTAATAATGATTGATGTCGATTTCCTTGTTCCATATTCATATATATATGTTTCTAAAAAATTTAAAACCATTACTATTGTTAAATAATTTGATATAAGAAAAACAATATCCTAAAAAGAGAAGATACATAATTACAGTTATTTCTTAGAAATTACCAATAATTATAGGTGACACAGTTAGTTTGTAATCATCCCCAGTAATTATTATTAATTTAGCAATACTTGGAAAAATGAAATATTCTTGAATAATGAAATAAAATTTTTTAATCATCATTGTGGAGATTATATTACTAATTATTCTTATTTGTTTTCAGCGGATTGGCGACAACACTTTTTCCTGACGACTCATCTCCTTGCAAGGAGATGAGTCGTCTGGGAAAAGAGCCTCTTTTGTCCGACGACTCATCTCTTTTTAACTTTCTCCCAACTGAAATCAGTATAAAAAACTTGCTCTGACATATGTTAGAGCACATTTTTCATACTGATTTCAGTGGGAGAAATTAGCAATGATTTGAGACGTTGAACAAAAGGTAGCCGCCAATCTGCTGTAAATTGTGCCAATTTATAACCATGTACTTGAATTTATTTGATTCTTGATTAATTATTACTAATTATTACTAATTATTACAAATCTCAACATTTCCAACATATTTTTCTCTATTCTTAACATGTTAAAATCTTAAAGAGTCGTCAATTTTCAGGTCATTCCCAATAAAAAGTTTGTGTCAACCATGTCCAATTTAAACTCTTTAATTGTCCTTACATGGTTGATCACCTCACAAGTAGTGTTGCAATAGGATGACACAAGTAATGTTGTTCTCGTCTTTAAGAATCATTTCACATGACCCTTTACATAGATCATTCTTCTTTGAAAAATTAAGAGAACTTCAGTATCTTTCACTTAATTTTTCAAGAAAAAATGGTCTATGTAAAAAGTCATGTGATATGATTCTTATAGATGAGAATGACATGACTTGGGTTGTCTAATTGCAATGCTACTTGCGAGGTGATCAACCAAGCAAGAAAAATTATAGAGTTTACATTGGACATGGTTGACGCAAAATTTTTATTGGGCATGACCTAAAAATTGGCAACCCTTTAAGATTTGAACATGTTAAGAATAAAGCAAAACTTATTGAAAATATTGATAATTGTAAAATTTTATATATTTTTTATAATTTTAATAATATTAATATATTTTTTATAAATACTAAACATATAATAATAAAATAATTATATTATTAATATTATTTAATTATTAATATTAGAGTAATGTAATATTTTATATTTTGTTACTATTTATGTTACTAATTATATTACTAATTATGTTACAAATTAGTAACAAACGCGATTGAACACTCATCTACCTCAATTTTCTTTTCATTTGTGCGTTGAGGTTAACAGGAAACTTCAACCTCCACATGTAGTATTTACTTTTACTGTCAAAATTATAAACCTCCTAACCTCTATGCGGGTGAGGAGGTTGATAAATTTGACCGTAAAAGCAAATATTACATGTCGAGACAGAAGTTTCCTGTCAAGCCTCAACACACAAATGAAAAGAAAATTGAGGTATATGAGCGGTCAATCGCACTTTCTAATTATTTTTTAATTATTTTTATTTGTTTCCTAATTATTTTTATTTGTTTCCTAATTTTTTTATTTGTTTCCTAATTATTTTTATTTGATTCCTAATTATTTTTATTTGTTTCCTAATTATTTTTATTTGTTTCCTAACTATATTTATTTGTTTCTTAATTATTTTTAATTGTTTCCTAATTATTGTAATTGTTTCTTAATTATTTTAATTGTTTCCTAATTATTTTAATTGTTTCCTAATTATTTTAATTGTTTCCTAATTTTTTAATTGTTTCCTAATTATTTTTATTTTTCCCTAATTATTGTTTCCTAATTATTTTATTTTTAATTGTTTCTTAATTATTTTATTTTTAGTTGTTTCCTAATTATTTTATTTTTAATTGTTTTATAATTATTTTATTTCTAATTGTTTCTTAGTTATTTCTAATCAATTAAATCTAATTATTTCCTAATTATTTGATGATTATTTTAAATAAATATAATTATTTCTTAATTATATAATAATTATATAATTATTCCTAATTAAATATAACTATTTCTAATTATTTTTAATTAAATATATTTATTTCTAATTATTACCAAAACATCCTCCGGGAGTGTCGAACCAAGAGTGCAGCAAGACCCATTGTCATGTACCAGGTTACCCCGAGTCAAGCTCGAAACACCTTGTCAGAGTTTTCACTCCTAGGTACATCTTTTCCAGAGCCGCCTCTACTTTTTCGTATCGAGACAAGGACTATTTGGTACAACCACTTAATCTAATTATACTATATAGCTAAATAAACATTATATTAAAAAAATTAAAATTAACAATTAAAAATAAAATTAAAAATTAAAAATAATTTAACAATTAAAAAAACTATAAATACCTTTGATATTTTGAAGTAGTTTGCACCTCCTAACTCCTTGTATGCTCTTCTCGTAAGAAAAAATTAAAATAAAAAAATTTCTACATAGAACAGAAATTTAAAGAGAGAAAGGAAAAAGAAGAAGAGAGATCTGAATGATTTGATAAAAATGGATGGGGGTATATATAGATTAGAATATTTGCGACGGGATCCCGTCGCAAATACCTTCACCCACATTAATTACGGGCGGTGGTTAAAAGGGTTTTTGCCATGGGCCCGTCGCAAATAGCTGCCTGCCGACATACCATTAGTGACGGGCGGATATCCCCGTCGCAAATTGCTATTTACTGCCGCCAGTATTGGCGACGGGCCCCGTCGCAAATACCTTCGCTCGCATTTAATACGGGAGGTGGTTAAAAGGGTTTTTGCGACGAGCCTGTCGCAAATACCTATAGGCTGACATACCATTAGCGACGGGCGAATATCCCCGTCACAAAAGCCTATTTACCGCGGCCGGTATTGGAGACGAGACCCATCGCAAATAACACCTGTTGAATAGTGTTTTTCGACAGGTAATTGTCCCATTGCAAATAGTATTTACCACCTCCGGGTACTTGCGACGGGACGAAGGCAACCGTTGAAAATAGGCTTCCCGCGTTTTGGCACGCAAACTGCACCATACCTATTGTGACGGGTCCTTTATTACCGTTGAAACTAACTAACCATTTTCAACGGGCATATATTCCCATCGCAAATACACTTTTCGGCATATTTATTGCGACGGGATTTATTCCTGTCACAATAATCGATTTTTCCCGTAGTGTATAAACATCAAATAGTAACCGATAAAATGAAATGGGTATCATTATCATTTGTCACATCATAAAATATTGAAGAGATATGTTTCATAATCACTCCATCAAAGCATAAACCATGAAACAAAGTGAGTTTCAAAATAATATAACTTTTGGAGGAGAAACAAGTTACATAAATATCATGATTTCAAAGCATAAACCATTCATATAAATAATATGAATAGAAGCTTTAGATCATTTCCTACAAAGGCATGAGTAACATCAATGAACTTCATATTATACGAAAAACAATTTTGAAATATCTTTAAAAACATTTCTTGACTAAAATATAATTTCTTCATTGAAAAATACATTTTAATTCATAAAACTATTTGAAAATAATTTTCTTAGAAAATACCTTGAAAACTTATAAAGAAGACCTGGAATCATTTGATAACATTTTTACTTTAAAACTTATCTAATAATTTTCAAAACATTTTCAAAAAAAAATTCATTGAAAACAATTTTAAAACTCTAAAATAAATCTTGAAAACTTTTTGAAACCCATTTCATTGGAAATACATTGAAAACTTATAAATAATTCCTAAAATCATTTTGAAAACCTTTTTACGTAAAAAATTACATTGAAAGATTTTATAACCACAATTTTTTTTAAAATCCTTTTTCTTTTAAAAGGATCTTCAATGATCATTTGAAAACATTTTTCAAAACATGGTTTTGAAATAAAATAGATTTCTTACTGAAGAGAGAGACACTGTAAGATTTTTCATAAAAACACGTTCTTAATTATCTTAAGTACCAAATAGTGGAGAATTTTTACTAATACGTTTATATATCATGAATAAATAGAGGATAAGGAATATTATTAGTGTTCTTGAGTGAAGTGTCATAATATTTCATCAAAAAAAGTATAATTATTATTAATCTCAAAAAGTGATGAGATTGAATCAATAAACTCTTACCACATGGTTACTTGGGATCATATTCTTCATGTAATAAAATGAAATAAAATTACTCATAAAATTTCCATAAAATTACTATATTCATTATATAACATATCAATTTTAATCATATATACCTCATTAAAGAACATAGGTGCATTATAATACATGTGTATCAAAGAAGGCAATTTGAGACAAAACTACTTTTACCGATTTGGTAACTTTTCAAACATTAACCCCATGAAATAAAGATAATATAATGGATATTTAAATACCAATAAATTTAATTATAATAATAATATAATACATTCATGGGTAGTATAAATACCACACAAAAGTAATGAGTGGTGAATAAAGCATGTATCTCACAGAAATATAAAGTGAGATGAAATTCCCTTACCTTGTGTCTTTCCTCTCGTCATACTCATTAAAAAAACCATTATAATAAATATAAATTTAATATAATTATTTTATAGAAAACAATTATTATATACAATACCATATATGGTTTTATCATGACATTATATTACCCTCATGTTAACAATCATATGTTAAGGTTTCACTTAGGGTAATATTCGCTTTGTTCTTCGCATGTGTCTTAATTTGTTATATTTTTGGTCCTTATACTTATATAATGATTCAAGAATTTAATGCATGGTATAAATAAAATTTATATTCAGTATATTTTTATTATAATAATATATAGAATATATAAGTATGAAATTTAGTACATCATTCATGGATATGATAAGTTGTACATACGCATGAATGTTCTTTCCATTTTTATCGTCATATTAAAAGAAAGGAAAAAAAATCACATATATGTATATATGTATATAATATCATTAAGGAATAATTATAATGTTATATATGTCATAAAATGTCACTAAATCCATCCTTATTACATTACATGTAGTGTGTGAATGAATCACACTGCTTTGAAGGGGTGGTAGTCCACACTTCCTCAAACGAAATTATTGTATTTACACCAATTGGAAAGTAAAAAGATATGTGTTGTAAAAGGAATAAAGAAGATTAAAAACATAATTAATATAATATATGAAATATATAAACATATTTTCTATCATAATTTCTACCCTGAGTGGTGATAAAGGTAAAATGAACAATCATCATTTAGCGAGGTGATAGTTCATCGTACACGTAAACAATATGTTTAATACCCATGAGATGGAGGTGTGTGTAAGTATAGGTTGAAACATTAGCATAAAAAATCATAGTATATTTAAGAGAATATTTTTTTATACAATCATGGAATAAAGATAGTATAGGGGGTGCATAAGGAAAATAAAATAAAGGAGATTGAGAGAAGACATTACTTCTTAATTAGGTAACACGTTTTGGTTTGTGCGAAAAGGCTTATTTAGATTTCTTTTTATGCAAGGAGAGGATTATATAAGAAAGGGAGGGATATTTATAAGTTTATTGGGAAGATATTGGTCAATCCTTCAAGGTTTTAGAGGTGTAATGAATATAGATAGGTGGTAGACATTTATAGGAAAATAAAAGGACACATTTGGAATTTTCAAAAACAAGTTAGGTGTACACATGTTCTTACCTAAAAGAAGTCATAAAAAACCAGAAAAAATAAACAATTAAATGTTAATAGCCTAAATATGGACACAAAATGGGTTTTTGGATAAGTTTATAGCTCATTTGGTCCCATAATATTAAGGTTTTGTCCCTAAGAAAGCTTAATTTGACTTTAATAGTTGTGATTAATTTTAATCACTTTTAGTAATATTTTTGTTAAAAAAGTAACATGATTATATTAGACAATAAATTTTATACTAATTAAAATATTTCATTTCAATTTTTCTAAATTCAATTAATTGAATAAGAGAAATTAATATTAATTGTAATCTCATATATGGGATGAAATAACAGGGTTTTAAAGTAGAAAAATGTTCAAATGATTTTTAAGTTTTTATGTTGAATTTCAAATTTAAATTAATTATAATGAAATAAATTGTATTAATATATGTATAATTGATCAAATGTGACCTTAAAACAAAGTTAAAGTATAGTTTAACAGAAAAAATTATTTAAATGAAAAGGCAGTTATTAACTAAAATGCATTATTTTTGACTAATCACCAAAAAATGATATTTCTCAGAAAAATACCATAAATTCAACTTGAGATAATTTCAGAATTATAAATTCAAAAATTAAGTTTGTTTTATCAAATTAAATTTATAAATGTGTCTAAAATTAATTTTTTTCCTTCAAATAAGGAAATAAAATAAGTTCATTCAAGAAAATAGTATTTTTAAAAATATAAAAACTTTATAAAAACAATTATTTTTCATTATCAATATGGTTTATTTATATAAAACCATTTTAAAAATATTTAAAAATTATTCATTACTATTCATATTACAAATTTTTAATATTTAAATTATAACTAACTCATTTAAATAGTTATAACAATAAAATGATGTTCCGTAGAGACTCGGTATTATGTGTAGCATACACTAATTTGGTGATGCATGTATCACATGACAAGTCAGTTTTTTGTGCAGCTGAAACCAAGTTAGTGTTGTGTATAGTTCAATACTAGTTGGTTCTGTGTGATAGGAATTTTGACCTAGTATTTTAATATATATATATAAAACTATTTTCAGTGTCATATGAAATGAAAAGTATAAAATATATTAATTAATTCGAAAAAAAATATTTCACAAAATTTTTGGGTGTAACTTTCTACCCCCCTTAAAATTAATTTCTCCCACAAAATTCATCTGGGTCATCAAAGGTTTAATAATTGAAAGGTTCATTCATAGAAACTCACATTATAAAAATGAATACTAAAACATTCTTTAAAAAGGGAAAGTTGGAAACATAGTGGTTACCCAAAGTAACATATAACTTGGTTCCTACATAGGATAACATGGGTGGGAAGTGAAAATATGGATATAAAAGAAAAATATAACTATCATGTTCTTATGAAGAGTGATAGATAACAAGGTCAGGAGAAAGTTAACAATTAGAAAACCATAAATCTACGATGAACTAAGGGACCATATGATTAATAAAAAATGGAGGTACTTGGATAACATTTTTTATTTAAATTTCTTTTTCCCTAAAGTTAAATAATTTTAATGAAAATATATACTTGCATGATTTGAGAACAACCTCACCCTTTACTGTTCCTTGATCCACTTCACCTCTTTCTCCAAAAAGGAAGGTGAATTTTTCATTCCCAAAGAACTAAAAGATCATGAGATCCATGATATGACTTCCCATATGTAATCATTTATCATAAATACCACATTTTTATGACATTTTATCCAATATTATTAAATCCTCATGTAGTAATATGATAATTTATTCTGATAAACTTCATCAAAAGTTTAACTTAATCTTTCAATAAATGGTTAACCTTGCAACCCTTCTAAAAGATAAAAATATAAAACTGTATAAAGAATTCAAAAAACCATTTTAACATTGATCCCCCGTATATCAAAAAGTAGATCTTGGTTTTCACATTGCAAACATGTGAATACCCTCATCAAATATTCTCTTGAAACATGGTAATAACCCGAATTACAATAAATAATTTAGAAAAACATGCATGATTCCTTATTCTAAAGGTTACAGGATATATTCCTTATATCCAAGAAGTAGTAAACTTCATACATGATTACATATACTAATTTTTTAAAAAATAAATAATTAGATACAGGGTAATTCATTCTATCTAATTTACTTTTTCCAAATCAATCATCTCTTTATCTTAAAAAGTATAACCAATACTCATACCAACTTCCTTATTCTATTTATGATATTTCCACTTGGGAAATCAATTTTTGAAATTCCCATACTTTCCACATCTGAAGCATTGAATCTTAAAATTTTACTTATAGTACTCTCTATTGACTAAAACCATAAAGCACAGGGTGAGAAACACGTCTCAAATAAGAAATCCACATAATCATGAAAAATTTCTTATAGGATGTCTAAATCATGACACTTATCTTTTAATCGATGAAACCTTAGATTTATCATCGGTTATTAATAGTCATATTATTTCAAATCTTTCATAATGGTTCATGAAGAGTTTGTGAATTTCTAGATAATATCCCTCGATAGTTTCAAACCAGGTGTACAACAAGTCCTATTTTCATGTACCTGATTACCCTGAGTGAGGCCCAAAACATCTTGTCAGAGTTGTTAACCATAGGTACATCTATTCTAGAGCCACATCCACTTATAGTATCTATACATGTATGTTTTTCTAAGAAACCACTCACTCTATCCTTTACCAAAATTACTGGACATTTTTCTAAATGTTGACTCATCCTTACACTTATCCTTATAGACATACCAATACATATTTTTAAAAATATACTTAGGTATCTCACAAAAGTTTTATTATCTTAGTTTCCAAAGTTTGACCAAACCTTTCCTTTGATATAAAATATAGTGAACCGGGACTAATATACAAGGACATTACTTAATTTTAGATTCATATTCAATAAATTAAAAAAATACATACTTAAGGATCGTAATAAATTAGTTTATTTGTAAACTTGGAAACAAAATATTCTATCCTGGTGAAAGATCTTCAACATCTCCCAGAATATCTCCTCCTTTAGTACTTCTACATAAAACTTTTATTGATTACCTGGTGAAAGGAAACATAAAAAAGGGGTGATCTTAGATTCCCAGTAAGGATAAATAAAGTAAATTGATAAGAAAAACGTGAAAAAAGGTTATGGAACTTCAGAATAAAATTTGATGATCATACCCTGTATATTAGAGATCTTAATAAATATTTACAGTTCATAAGACATGAATTATAAAGAAATAAAGAACATATTCCATGAAAGAATAACATAGGAATAAAACATGGAATTGTGGAAAAAACATAATCATATAAAAACCCTATGTTAAGGTGGCCTACTATGGCATTTGTAACTTGTTAGTCTTGGGTTAATCACTCGTGTACCTACTTTGGGCTTGGAATGACCTCCCATGTACCCTATTGTTTTAGTCTTGGGATTTACTCCCATGTACCCTCTTGTTTCGGGCTTGGAATTTTCTCCCATTCACCCTCTTGTATCAGCCTTAGGATGTCCCCCCGTGTACCCTCTTATTTCAGTCTTGGAATTTCCTCCCATTTACCCTCTTATTTTGAGCTTGGGATGTCTCTCATATACCCTCTTATTTTGTGCTTGGGATGTCCTCCCATATACCCTCTCATTGTGGGATTGGGATACCCTCCCATATACCATTTGATCTCTTAAAACATTTATCATTACCCAATTCATTAGAGGGGGATATATTTCCCATCCATCACATAATGAAATCATACATTCTTGTGCTAAAAAAACCATCCTGTAATGACCCATGAAAAGATATGGGATTAATAAACATCAAATCATAAACCATGAAATTAAATGGGTGTCATTAATATTTCATCACATCATGACATATAGAAAATATATAGGTTTCATAATCACTTTATCAAATCATAACCTATGAAAATAAGTGGGTTTCAAAGGCATATAACTCATGGAATAGAAACATGTTCTATAAGCATCATGACTTCAAAGAATAAACCATTAAGAACAATAATATTAATAGAAACTTTAGATAATTTCCTAAAGAGGCGTGAGTAACATCAAAATATTTCATATTTTATGGAAAATAATTTTGAAATATATTTCAAAAACATTTCTTGACAAAAATATAATTTTATTATTGAAAAAGACATTTTAACGCATAAAACCATTTGAAAATAATTTTCTTAGAAAATACCTTGAAAACATTTAAAGAAGACATTAAATCTTTTTCAAAACATTTTTCATTGAAAACTTATATAATAATATTCAAAACCTTCTAAATACATTTTTCTTTGAACATAGTTTTAAAAAAGTAAATTAAATATTGAAAATGTTTTGAAAACCATTTCATTGGAAATACATTGAAAACTTATAAAGAAGACCTGAAATCATTTTGAAAACCTTTTTCCTTGAAAACATATAAAGAAATATTTTAAAAACATAAAAAAATTTAAATCATTTTCCCTTGAAAATGATCTTCAAATATCACTTGAAAACATTTTTGAAAACATGGTTTTGAAATAAAACAGATTTTCGACTGAAGAGAGAGATACAATCAGATTTTTCTTAAAAACATTTATTAATTATCTTAAATAACAAATAGTGAAAAATGGTACTAATACATGTATATATCATGAATATATATAGGATAAAAAATATCATGAGTTTTCTAGAGATATAGATTATAAGATTTCATCAATAGATTCATATTCATTAAAAAAACTCAAAAAGAGATGAGATTGTTTCAATAAAATCTTACCACTTGGTTACTTGGGATCATACTCTTCATGTAAAAAAATAAAATTACATGAATCATAAAATATCATTAAAATATTGAAATTAATTATATAAAATTTCAATTGTAATGATATACACCTCGTTAAATAACATAGGTACATGACAATACATGTGTCTCAAAGAAGGTAATTTGAGACACAACTACTTTTACCAGTTTGGTAACTTTTGAAACATTAACCCCTTGAAATAAATATAATATAATGGATATGTAAATACACATAAATTTAATTATAAGAATCATATAATACACCCATGGATAGTATACATACCACATAAAAGGAATGGGTGGTGAATAAAGCATGTATCTTATGGAAATAAAAAGTAAGATGAAATTCCTTTACCTTTTGTCTTGAATCTCATCATAATAGTTAAAACCACATGTATAATAAATATAAATTTATTATATATATTTTATAGAACCATATTATTATATATAATACCATATATGGTTTTATCATGATGTTATATTACCCTCTTGTTAACAATCCTATGTTAAGATTTCACTTTGAGTAATATTTGCTTTATTCTTCGCATGTGTCTTAATTTATTATATGTTTGGTCATTATAATTATATCATGATTACATAATGTAAAAATTTATATAAATATAATTTATATTAATTATATTTTTATTATAATAATATGTATTTTATATAATAATAAAATGTAATACATCGTTGATGGAGACAGTAAGCCGTACGTATGCATGAATGTCATTTCCGTTTTTATTGTCATATAGAATGAAAGAAAGAAATAAAATATATGTATATATGTATATAATATAATTAAAATACCATTATAATTATATATATATATATCAGTTAATATCACTAAATCCAACCTTAATACATTCAATGTAGTGTGTGAATGAATCTCATCGCTTTGAGGGGGTGGTAGTCCACATATCCTCAAACAAAATTATCATATTTACAAAAAATGAAAAGTAAAAAGATATATGTTTTAAAAGTAATAAATAATATTAAATAAATAATAAATATAATATATTAAATATAAAAATATATTTTCCATTATAATTTCTACCATGAGAGGCGGTAAATAAAAAATGAACAATCATCATTTAGTGCGGCGGTAGTTCGTCGTACATGTGAACAATATCTTTGGTACCCATTAGATGGAGGTGTGTGTAAGTGTAGTTTGAAAAAATATCATAAAATATCATAGTATATTTAAGATACTGGTGTTATTAAACAATCTTGGAATAAAGAGAGTGGGGGTGTGGAGAAGGAAAATAAAAGAAAGGAGCTTGAGGGAAGACATTGCCTCTTAATCGGGTAACTGCTTTTGGTTTGTGACAAAATGCTTCTTTGGATTAATTTCTACTCAAGGAGATAATTCTATTAGTAAGGTAGGTATTTTAATAAGTTTATCTTCCTGAGCATGGCCTAACCTAAAAGGTTTGATAGGTTTAAAGAAGAGGGAGAGGTGGCATCCTTTTATAGGGAAGGAAAAGGACCCACATGGAATTTTTAAAATCATGTTAGGTGTACACATGTTCTTACCTTACAAAAGTCATGAAAACCAAAAATAATAATAATGGAAGGTTTATGGTTGAAATATCTCCATAAAATGGGCGCTGGAAAAGTTTTTAGATCATTTAGATCTGAAAAATTAGGGTTTAGTCCGTAATTAAGCTTAATTTGACCTTAATCACTATGATTAATTTTAATAACTTTTGCTAATATATTTAGTCAAAATATTAAATGATATATTTATAATATAAATATAATAATGATTAAAATTGTGTATGTACATTCTTTAAAATTAAATTAATAGAAGTGGAAAAATTATGATTAATATTAATCCCATAGATGGGAAAAAATAATAGGTTTTTAAAGTTGAAAAATGTTCAAAAGGTTGTTAAGTTTTTCTGTTCAATTTCAAAGTTAAATATATTATAATGATATAAATTGTATTAATATATTTATAATTGATCTAGTTTTACCTTAAAACAAATTTCATGTATAATTTAATGATAAAAAGTCTTTAAATGAAAATGCAGTTATTAACTAAAATGAATTATTTTTTAAAATTCTTCAAAAAATGATGTTTCTCAAAAAACCCAGAAATTCACCCTAAGATAATTTTGTAAATATAAATTAAAAAATGAAGTTTATTTTATCAAATTAAATATCTAAATGTGTCTAAAATTATTATTATTATTTTTCTTCACAGAAGGAAATGAAAACAGTTCATTGGAGAAAATAGTATTTTTAAACATATAGAGACATTACAAAAAATTATATTTTTCATTATCAAATTTTTTTATTTATATAAAACCTTTATAAAAATATTTGAAAAGTAGTTATTACTATTCATACTACTATTTTTTAACATCAAGGTTATAACTAATTCATTTAAATAGTTATAACAATAAAATGATGTTTCGTAGAAACTCGATATTACATGTAACGTACACCAAGTCGGTGTTGTCTGTAGATCATGCCAATTTAGTGTTGGATATACCACAATCCAAGTCATTTTTTCGTGTTGTGCAATCCAAGTCAATGTTGAATGTAGTGCAATCCAAGTTGGTTCCTTGTGAGAGGGATGTTAGACTTTGTGTTTTAATATAAATATAAATAAATATATATAAAACTATTTATAGTGTCACGCAAAATGAAAAATATGAAAAAGAGTAATTAATTTGAAAAAAATATTTCAAAACATTTCGAGTTGTTACAAATTCACCATTTCATGATGGTAGATTCAAGATCATAGGATTCACTAATATACTTTTAAATTATTTTAAACATTCTTCACATTCCCTTGTCTAAATAAAATTTACCCCTTTACAAGTAAACTTGGTTAATGGGTTATCCAATTAAAAAATATTTTGAACAAATCATTAATAACAACCTGTCAAACTAATGAAACTATATACCTTGATTGTGATCATTGGTATATTCCATTCATGGACTCTACTTTTCTTCATTGGATCAAAAACTATTCCATCATAGGATACAATATGGTCAAGAAAAACAACTTTTTGAAGCCAGAATTCACACTTACTAAATTTCTCATATAACTATTTTGTTATAATAGTCTTAAGAATGATCCAAAAATGATTTTCATGGTCCTCATAGTTCTTTTAGTACACCAAGAACTCACCAATAAATACCAAAACAATTATCAAGATATTCCTTGAATACTTCATCCATTATATTCAATAAAAAGGGTGCATTAGTCAATCCAAATAGAATTACTATAAAATCATAATGTCCATACCTTATTCAAAACACTGTATTTAGAATATATTCATTCTTTACTAATAATTTATGATATCTAGAATAAAGATCAAACTTTGAAAAATATTGAGCTCTATGAATGTGGTCGAATAAGTCTTCAATACGAGGTAGGTGATACTTGTTCTTTACCATAATAACATTGATTTCCCTATAATCATTGCACAACCTCATAGATCCATATTTATTATTAATAAAAGAAACATATGTCCCCCACTGTGAAATACTAGGGTGTATAAATTTTTTACCACCCAAATACTATAGTTATTTATTCAACTCCACTAACTCTATAATGGCTATTCTATATGGACTCTTTGATATAAGCATTCCATCAGGGATTGAATCAATGTAAAAATCAATATACCACTATGGTGGATATCTAGGTAATTACTCAATAAATACATTAAATTATTCCTATAAAATAGGTGCATCCTTATTTTAGAGATTACATTTTTCATCTGTAGGTTGTATCTACTCTTCTTCTCCAAGAATATCATATAGAATAGCTACTATAGGTGGATTTAGACAAGAATTAGATGATAACGTCTCCCATCTAAGGATAATAAATTTCACATATTTATCATGAATCTTAATTTCTTTCTCATTGAAATAAATGTTTACATTATATTTTTTAATCTAGTTTATACCAAGAATTCTATCAAATTAAACCAAAGTATGATAATAAAATCAGAAAATAGTGCACATTATGAGTCATAATAGGAACTGTTTGATATATCAATGTTGAAGTGAGGTTCTAATAAGGAGTTTTGATAAAACACTTCCTTATTAATGTGAATGGGAAATGTATAATTTTTTTGAAAACTGGGAAGATATAAAATAATTTAATGAAGTTATATCAAATAAAACATTAAATTTTTTTGAGTATATTATTAAAGAACCTACCACTACATCATTAGGAACTTCAACCTATGTTTTTGTGATCACATAAGCTTTACCTTTCCCCCTTGGCCTTTTCTAGGGAAAGTTCCCTTGATTACATGGAAAATAATTTCCATAGTATCCCATATTCTTATAGATGAAGCATTGAACATTTTATAATTCTTTATTTTCCTTTTAATCAATGGACCAGTTTCCTTTTTATCCACAAATATAGAAATCTCTCATTCCCAATAAGCATGTTCCATGATGTTTCTTTCCATATTTATTACAAGTCAGAAATTACAACCTTCGATTCTTCCCCTTTTCCTTATTTCATTTTTCAGAGTACTCCACATCCATCTTCTTATCATTCTCCCCTTCAAATCCAAATGTTTTGGAGAAATATTTATCTATCTTGATAGTACATGATACTATATACTCATATGATGATAATGTTTGGGAGACTAGTTCCCTTCATATAATTGTCCCAATCCAATCAAATAAATGGTCTATCTTTATATTTTGATTAAATATGTAGTCTGCGTAATGCATTTACAACCTTGTAAAGTTATATTCATACTTATAAAAATTATCATTCACATTTTTTCTCAGACTCAATAATTGTCTCTCCATATACACTCACTATTCACAAGGAAAATATTTTTCTAAGAAAAGTCCCTTAAAATCCTTCCATTCAATGTTTGTTATTTCTTACTCCTACTTAGTGTTTTTAATAAATGACCACCATTGATCCACATATCCTAAGAGAAGATAAACTATCCTTAAAAAATTCTTCCTTTCATTACTTCCAAAAGAGTAAAATATCTTCTCTAAAGAACTTATCCATTGCTCGGCTATAAATGGATATGTAGTCCCATTGAATGATGGAGTTTGCTAACACATGAAGTAGCGTAACATTGTTATAAAGTGTTGTCGATCAGTAGTTTGCTCTATATGTTAAAGGTTATTGATTATTACCTAAATCAACTATCCTAATATGGTTATAATTTGTTTCTCTCTATCTGTAGCTCTATCTCAATCATCATTGTGTTTTCTAGGAGGGGAATCCTTGTATGTATTACATGCATTGATATGGTTTCCATTAATTTTGTAAGAATACATTTCTAAACAATGGAATAAAACAGATTTTATTATGAATAATAGTGTATAATTTAAAAACTAATGAAATACATAGTATACATTGAAAATTTATACGTAATTAATTTTAAAAAAAGAAGCTTGGTTTCATTGGGAATATTATGAAAGTCTATTTTATGTTTCCCTTATAAATGTTTTCCTAAATATAGTTCCTAAGGTTTCTGTTAAACTTCCCCAGATACCAACTATAAATAACCCAACCCCAATAGACCAGATTTAGTGGTTTCTTTATTACATTTGAATTCAATACAAATTATATAATCTCAAAGGACCGAATAGTTTAGTAGTCTTGGAAAACTAGATACATTATTGAATCTTACATTATAATTGAAAACATAAAATACAACATAGTATTTTCTTTTAGAACACCATTATTATTATAGATTATCCTTTAATATCAATAATAATAATATACTTCTTGGTATCATGGAGAAAAATAAACATAAAAGGGGTGATATCATATGCTCATTAAGGGTATGTTTATAGTGGAAGCAAAATATGTCATGAATAATATGGAATGAAATTAATGTAAATCAAATAATTCCATAATCACAAGACCTAAAAACTTATCCATGGATAACACAACTAATCAAAAAATAATATGGAAGTTAATAACTAATATAAAAATGAGGTAAATTCATAATTCTGAACATCATAAAACACCATCTAGGCCTCGTTCCAAGACATATTACGTAAATGGATAAAACCTCATATAATACACAAGCTAGATTTCTCATGAGACCTACCGATACATCAAGAGGTTATAACAGGCCCTAACCATCACTTACTAAGTCCAATGTATTACTCATATGAAAGGAGTGAAACATAATCAACATAATCATTCATATTGATACTAGTATACAAAATTTTAATAATTTCCCAAATAAATAAGCCTAGTTATAAACCATCAAAAGTAATGTGGAGAATGGTATCAAAATAGTATATACCAATCAAACATACTCTAAAAAATATAGATAAATATTAAGGATGGTATCTTCATAAATATCCCCAGTGGATCATAATTAAAATAATGTTTTTTGTCATTGATGAACAGAAATACCATAAAAAATATTTAAAAACATTCTTGAGTAAAATAACATTTTGAATTTAAAAATCACATATTTTAAAAAAAATGTACAATTAAAAAAGAATTTTTTTATTTAAAATGATTCATGTAAACTTTTAAAGTAATATTAAAATAAAAAATTATACATGAAGGTAAGAAAATATGTTTATTATTTATAATTATAAAAAAGACATTTATATCACACTTTTTTTTCTTCAGAAAAGTCAAAAAGTACCTTGTTCAGAAAACGACAAGAAGGTTCCCTTAAAAACATTTTGTAAGAAGTAAAAAATGGGTAAAAATATCTTTAAAAAAGGATATTATTAAAAATATTATTTAAAAAATTTTATGAAAAATATGGATATGGAATAAAAATATTCCCCAATAGAGACATAAGCATAAACAATCCAGATTATTGATGATATTATGAAATAAACCCTTACCTCATATATAAATTCCTTCATACATGTGAAAAAATCATGTATAATAATTATATATATTTATTATAAATATATTCCATAGCCATACTCATATATAATATTTATAATCTTTTGTCACTTGTTTCTTAACAATTATTTAATAAAAATCACTCTTACAGGTAATAACTGCTTCATTTTTCATGTGTGTTTTGGTTATCTAGTTTCAGTATTTATACTTCGATCAAGGTTACATCATTTAATGAATTTTAATAATTATATAAATATCATATATATTCATTATATATTTATTTAAATTAATCAATTAAAGATAGATATATAAAAAATGTGTTACACTATTCATGGAGATAATTGACCATACATACACATGAACGTTGCTTTCATTATTCTACGAATGGAATGAAAGAAAGTTAAAAAATAATTATCAATTAAAAAATCATTATTATATCTTATAAATCATATATATTCATCAAATACATCTTTATTACCATCTAATTAAAATATAAACGAAAAATGAATCATGTCACTTCTTGAAGGTGGTAGTCCATATGTACGCACGAGTGACGTTATTGTCTACCAAAAGTTTTTAATTTAAGAAAGTAGATAGAAAATTATTATTTAATAAGTATAATTATGTTATAAATATAATATATAAATATTAAGCCAATCATAATTCCTATCCATAAAATATGGTAATGAAAAATGAATTATATCGATATGTGGAGACGGTAAGTCGTACGTACGCATGAGCGAAACTTCCCATTTGATGGGAGAGATCATGGAAAATAGTGGTTTCAAATTAATAATAAAATTTCAGTATATTTAGTATACTTAATTTTTTATTTTATGATAACTTATAGAGATTTGGAATGGGTAGAAGAAGGAAAAAATTTAAAGAGGTCGGGTAATACAATTACCTCTTCTTTTGGGGACCTTCTTTAGCTCCTTTATTAAGGAACTTAAGGTTGGAATTTTAGGGAGAATAGAACCTAAATAAATTCTATAGGTATTTTTATATGATAAATGTTCCAGGTTTTGATGATCTAGATAGCTTTATTTGATGTGGAGAAGTGAGGGAGGAATTTCACTTTTATAATTGAGGTGAGGGGCACTTTTAGAATTTCTCAAAAGATTAAATTATAATAAATCCATTATCCTGAAAAATGCCTCCAAATAGAAATTTATTTGAAGATAAGGTAATATAGGGCTGTAATACTATAAAAAAATAGAATCTAGACAAGTTTTGTTGTCATTTTAAACCTTACTATTTTATTTAACTCTTAGTTAATAAGTTTTAATTTTAACCATGGTAACAACTTTTTCCAAATTAAGGAATTGTAATTTTTACTTATAAGGTTACATTTGGACTATAAATTGATTTATTTTTTAATTATATACCATATCATATCCACCTTTCCTTATTTAAATATTTTTTGATTTTTTAGTAAATTAATAAAATATTATTTTGATAAAATATTTTTTTCAATTTTGAAACAACTAATTTAATTTGATATAAAATACATAAATACAGAGTTTGAATTAAAATATAATGATTTAAAACATCTATAATATGTCATATAGATCTATATATTTTTTTATACACATTAACACATTCAAATTATATCAAAACTAATATTTTTAAAACCAATTATTTTATTTTTCTTTTAATAAAATAAATAATGTATTAGCATTGCACAAGCATTTAATGGAATTATATAATTTTTAAAAATTAAAAATAAATTTATATTATTTAATTAATTTCATTAATATCAGAATATATATTTATTTTTGTTCATATCTTTATTTTTTACCTAAGTGGACACATATGAGATATTAAAAACAAAGAGTGTGAGATTTTGTAAATATCTTTGATTTAAAAAATATATATGTAATTTTCATGGACAAATTTCTATTAAACAAATATATTTAGGTCCTAATTTGATAATGGAATAATTATATTCATCTAATAAGAATTATTATAAATAATTGTGGCCTTATCTCTTAGTTTTAACCTAGATTACCCTGATTTACCCTTTCCCAAGGTGATAAAATTTACCATGGTTACTATTCATAATGCCAAAAAATAAAAGTGAACAAGTTACTAAATTTTATCCTACTAATTCCAAATATATAATACATTTAAATAAATTCAATACATATAAGTATTAGAAATAAATTTTAAAATAAGTGTGCAAAATGTGATAAAAATCACATTTTATAAAATACGGTTTTTAAGAATAAAAATGGATTTATTCTTATCCCATGCATATAAAAATATTATATGAATATTAAATTTTTTTTTGAAAAAATAATAAATAAATTTTATTAAAATCATTCAACAAAATTGTCTAATTCAATTTATTATTATATAAATATATTGCACGCACAAAAACAATTTTTCAGAAAAATAATTCTTTTAACTTTTTATAATATTTATTTATAATCAAATGATAACCAAAAAATTTATTATCGAAATGTGTAAAACAAATATATATATATATATTTTAAATTATTGTTTCCTATTTATACCCTCCAATTTAATAGTTATATTATAATGATGACATAAAAATAGTCCATGGATCATTTGCATTCAGTGTTTCATGCAACAAAAGCTATCAAAGAGATTTACATTTTTTAAAAGAGACATACCATAAAATATTGGGGTAGTATATCATTAATTTCCATGATGATCAAAATGATTACATCCCTTGAGGCGGATCTTTCATGATATGAGGATGAGAAAAATGGGGAACTATATCTTATGCACTTGAACTTTTCTGATGTGTTTGTTAATGTGTGTGTTGGATTTAGAATTCCATTGATAAACCTATTCCATAAAAGTTTATTTGACAATTTATAAGAAATATTTCACATGAATGAGAGTTTATGGTCAACATAGACAACCTTGGTTGTATCTATCTTGTTTTTCTACACTGGTTTAGCCTACATAGACTTGGAGTTTATTAACCAAAGGAACTTTTCTAATATAACCATGTGATATCATCCCTCTATTTGTGTTCAAGAAAACATAATAATAAGGAGGATAACATGGTTTTGAGAAGAAATATGAGATTATAAGACCCCATGAACCCTTTAAATTTTATTTCTAATAAGGTGGAGAAATTTTGCACCACATTTTACATATTTAGTTGAATGATATGTGTTGACATTGAAAAGAAATAAAAATAGTGATATTGTTAAGTTTTATTTACATTTGTTGTCAATAATTCAATATCTGTTGAAGGATGAAGTGTTGATCCTTGGAAAATTATTATGGACTTACTTTATGAAATTGGATGTCATGATTGAGAAATTCAATATGTTAAATGTGATGATTTATTGCATTTGTCTTAATTTTAAAGACATGTTTCAAGTAGTAAACATTTTTTACTACAATGTTTAGAGGATGTTTTCGATGTAGTCATGAAAATTATTCTTATATATTTTCATATGGGTGACAGATTTTGAGTTTTTCACCTGGGTTATTATATGTTATATTGGATATGTTATAAGAGTTTTATTGGAGTATTTTTTTCTTACATAAAAAAACATGGCCAACTATTTGAGCCATATAGGCCAACACACCTGGATCACATGGAAGAAGAGGTGAGTGATACATGTGTAAGTCCACATGAGAGTACCCATGAGTAAGGTGTATGGGTAGGCCACTTTCGTTCTAAAATAGTGTCAGTGGACCTGCTCAAGTGAGGAACGTCCCATGTAGTGCATGGTGTGATAGGTGTTGATCCCCCATAGCTAACTCAAATGGTGTAGTGGTGAGGATTTTATGATATACTAAAATACCAATGAATCAAAAGTTTGATGTGGGATATGTTAACTACAAACATTGTTCCACAATCATTAAAATGACAGATATAATGTGATCCATATTATTCAAGTTATCTACACCATTCAATGGATCCCGCGCAATGAGTATTTTAATAAGGTGATAATATTCAACCTCAACCACCTTTGTATTGTCTATGTGTTCTCTTTAAAACAATTTATCACCAATACCCCTTCATCAAATGATGACCATCACCTAAAATTATCTTGAGAGGTCAAGGAAAGGTCAATCAACCCATGTACATGCATGCAATCACTGTCTTATATTTATGTGATCATAAGTAAGTGATAAGAATAATCTGTTGTGTGAAGTAGAATCCTCACAAGAAGCCATTATATGATGATATAATAATAATGTGATCAAATTAAGACAATCAACCGAGGAATGTAGGCAACCACCATGACATCATATGAACTCAGTCCCATTATGTGAAGAATAACTTATCTTATATCATGTTAAGGTTACATATTATATATATATTTTCACGTGTATTATTTTGGATTAACATGAGGTAATTGAGTGGATTTCCATAGAGGAGTCACGTGATCTCTTTAGCGTTTCATGAGGATCAAAGAAGCTGATAGTTTCAACATTTATGATATCTTGAGAACATCCTAGGTCTTGTAATGGGTCCTCAACATGACATAAAAAAAGAATATTATATAGTGGAGAATTATTTATAAATACCAAATAAATGGATGAATAATGGTGCATCCATTTGAGATATCATGATATATCTGATGAAAATCGAGATTCCCGCATGATTCATTCACATGAAAGAAGAAGAAGGTTCACATGATCATTTACATGATGTAATATCATGAAGCACATCTTGATTATGGGAAGTAATTTGATAACTTACACATAGAAAACTAGTGTCATTTGAAGGAAAATGTGAACATAGATCCTATCACAAAAAGGAACCCACATACAATCATTGGTTTACATGAAGGAATCTGAGAAGAATCCATGGTTAAAACCTTGATCACATAAAGAAACAAAGACCATGTGATTGGATCATGAAAAGGTGATCCCATGAAGCCCACTCAGTGGTTACGTAAATGAGATACTACAATGATGGTCTCAGATAATCTTGCATGCTTTGATCACATAAAGGAAGGAAGAGACTCATGACGAGCTTACTTGATTACGTAAAGGAGTACTAGTTTTCACATATCTAGAGATTCATGAAAGATAGTGAATATTACATTAATGTTTCTCTTGACCTATTAGTGAATACTTAGTCTCATAACCTTGGATAGTTTATGCACTTCATAGGAGATAGTTAGTTCATGATAATTGTCTTTAAAGATCACATAAACTAAATTATCATTTTACAAATGAAGTAAAATTGAGAAAGTTAGAAGTTATTATTCTAGTGGGACTCTGGAAAACATAGTGTGATTCTATTATATTGAATAATTGTATGTTGTAATTGCTTGTTATTATAGTGTATAATCTTTGATGGGGGAATCTAACCAATCTCAATAAGGTGTAATCTCACATTGTGACCAAAAAATTTAAAAATATTATCTTCCTATGATATTTACTTTTACTTCATTCTGGAATGGTTGTGCAATCACAAGAGTGGATCAGATCCAAATTGGTCAATATAGGTTAATTTTAAATGAAATAAAAATTGTAAAACCACCATGGATTTAACCCACCCCTTCTGTGGGAAAATATTTCCCAAGGCACTATAGTATCACAAAAATCATTACGTTGGGGACCCTCAATATCAAGGGAATGAATGATTTCAAATTCTTTAAGGTCCTTATCATTTTGTTGGGAAAATAAGGGTACATATTTTATCAAAATAATACACGATTAAAGGAGAGAAAACGAGTGTGAAATCCCTAATTATGTATGTTTGGTGGATTTGGTGGTGGCTTTATCTTTTCCTTTTTGGTTTTCCTTGGAAAAAGTGGTCTATAAGATGTCCAAATTTCATACTCATAGATATAAGTAGAATGAGGGGGCTCAAATACCCATAGGATCCTGGTCTATGTGGTTGGAAAACAAAGTGAACTAGCTCACATTATAGGTACATGTTAGGGGCCAATTAGTGTAGTATACATGTGTTGGAAACTGTTTCACAAGGTATGTAGGTGCGTGGAGGAAAAACCTTGAAAGGGTTTTATGAAGGATACAAGTATTCCAGGGAGACACACAGAAAACCAGTCCACATGATTGCTTCAAAAAATAATAGACTCTTCTTGGTATCTTAGTGGGAGAGGGCTCATGAAGTCAAAGATACCCCATATGGTAGCTGATAGGCAGAGGTCTCATGTGGTATATAAGTTCATGAATAGATAAACCACAAGTAAAAAATTACCTCTGCATTATTATTGTGTATGATCCCTTATAAAAGAATATTTATGGTGTGAATTATTTCACAGGACTCAAAGATTTGAGAATTTCCTTGAAAGTAATTCATTTATGTCATTCTCTTATGAGTCTATATTTTTTATTTTTAAATAAAAAATAGGATTTTTATAGGAAAGTGATGCGTAAATTAGCTTCTAGAATAGGTGTTCATGCTATTGGTAGTGCATGATTTTGAGGTTCCATTTCTTTATTTTTTCACGTGAGGGTTCCATTAACCGGGTGGGTGGTCGTAAGGATGCCCATTTTAGGATCATGAAGCCAGTACTAGACACACAATCAATACTCGGTCCCCTAGTTGGTGGGAGGATATGAGGTGTCTCTTTAACGTAGTTATGTAGTTTTTATATAGAGGCACATTGAATGGGTATTGCAGATAGGTGGCTCCATGAGGTCTCTTCCCTCCTTCGTATTTGGAAAATCCACTACTGTCGTCAAAATCCCCCCCTTGGAATGAATTTTGATTGGCATGAATATGGGTTAATATGGGGAAGTAAATTGATGATCATATTAATTACCATACAGTCTCTAAGAAATCCACATGGGAAGATATATGGAACCAGATCTCTCATACCCCTTTAGAGACTTTCTGGTAAAACTCAATAAGATTTTCCATAAATTTATAATACATGGGTACTGTAATGAACCACCTTTTCATGAAGGTATAGATCATTAGTTAATCAATTTTAATTCCTTAAAAGGATCTAATAAATATTTCTAATCAAGCCAATGAGGGCCTAGAAGCATCTGTGGATTGTTTAGAGCCCAAATCCCTAAAATGGGAAGATGGGACGGGGCTGCACAGTTTGTCTACAATCATGTAACCCAGGGTGCATGGTCGTGCGACCTGTTGCAGGTTTGGGATAGAGCCATTTTTTATATTTTTCACACAGTTTGTCCAACCATGTGCCTAACCATGTAGTGTGACCCAAGTAATAGTGAACTGAGCTTGGTTTTCACATGGTTTTTCGAAACCGTGTGGCCAAATGTGCGTCTATGTATTTTGGGGTGAAATTATATTTTTACCCCTAACTTATGTTTTTAAAATTTTATTCTTCCCCTTTCTTATTCCAGAAGAACTACACCCCTTGTTTTCCTCTTTTGAGCTTAAGAACACCTCAAGCTAGGAATTGAGACAACTTCTTCCTCTGATGTCTATTCCTTGATCCGTCAAAAGCATTGGATCCATCTCGGTAAGCTGCCCTAGTATTTTAATTCCTATCATAGTTTATCTTTGAATCCATAATGATTTTTAGGTTCAAGCTCAATTCCCTATTTTCAGGGCATTGGATTATTTCTCAGATCTATTCCAACACACTTTGACTATGAGGTTAATATCGAGTGTGGATTCATCTACAACCTTGAGGTAAGTGGTCACATCATTTTCTCATTGAGTTTTGATGTTTCATAATTATCTCATTATGCCGCACACTAGCTTCAGCTGAGCATCCCCTTTATATTGAGTTCTTCATATCAGTTTTATTGCTGCACCCTGATATACACATATTGATCCTTACTTAGTTATTTATAAGATGTATCTCATGTTTATGGAAACCCCATGGGTGTGCTAAGTTGAGTTTTCCCTTAATAGTCAAATTATTAATTTACTGAAATGCCTATAATGCTTCCATTTTAGCTTTTTAATGGAATTCCCATTGATAAATAAGTATTAAATGAAACCCAAGCCACCTATTAGGTGTTTTACCCTCTCATAATTGGAATTTACCAAATAGGCAATTTCCTTGTTTCCCATGTCACATCCTAGTGGCCCCTTTGAGCCTTGTAAATGAATTGGTCATGTTTTGGTAATTTGAATGGGATGAATTAAATGAAATGGTTAATACATGATGGGTTTCCTTTTCTTAAAATGTATTAAATGTATTAAATGAATGACTCATCAAGGATAGACATACCATGCCTTTTGTTTATTCTCAATTAAAATGCTCTTTGTGAGCTGAAAATCCTTGGTGTAATTGATCATGTATTTTTAGTCACATGAGATGTTATGCTTCATTTATTATGTTATACACATGATTATTACTTTACTATATCACTACTACAAAACACGCCTTAAACAACACTGAAATTTAGCAGCGCTAGTAAAATGTGCTGATAAATTGTATCTCTATCAGTGCTAAAATAAGAACTGATAAAGGGAGATGTTTATTAGCACTAAAAAAGAATTGATAAAAGGAACCCTCTATGAGGGATTTTTTTTAGCTCTGATAAAATGGAATCTTTAAGATTGATTTATTTTAGCACTGATAATGGTCCATAATAAAATTATACAAGTAAACAAATAAAAATATTTTTTTTAACAATTTCATTAATTAAATAATTATTTTTAATAATGAATAAATTGAGTGCACATATATATAAATTTTAAAAATTAATAAATAGTATATATTAAATATATAGATATGTAAAATGAATAAAATGAAATAATTAAACAAATAAAAATTTAAAATGAGTAAATTAAGAAAAATATTAAACATTTTATTAATTAAATAATTAATTATAAAATGAATAAACTTAATATACATATATATATATATTATAAATATTAATAAATATTATATATTAAATATAGTTATATAAAATGAATAGATTGTAATAATTAGAGAAAAAAAATAAAAAATGAATAAATTACAAAATTATTTACAAATTTATTAATGAAACAATTATTAATAAAAATGAACATGTGTAATATATATATATATATATTAATTATAAATTGTAATAAATAATATTTATTAAATATATATATATATATATATATAATGAATAAAATGTTAATTAAAAACATATTAATGGCCTTTTCATTTTTAATTTTGTTTGATTTTTATTATTAACATATATCAAACACCATTGGTTACATTGATTTCACATACATATATCTATGTAATTAATGATTTTTATATACAAATGCACACAAAAATATATTTATGCAATATATAGAAACACATAAGCTTAATATTTATGTAATTTATTCAAATTTTAGTATATTTTTGAATTTTCCTTATATCATGATATATTATGTTTTTAATTGGTCAATTTTATTTATTTATTTATAATATTATTATAATTAGGGTATTCATTTGTAACATTTAATTAATTTTTGAATTTTATAATTTTCTATTATTTATTTTTATATATTTATTTACTATGTTTTAGTATTTTCATTATATATATATCCATATTTGTTTAATAATTTATATTTAATTAACAAAACTTATTCATTTTTTCAATATTTTTAAAGCATACTCATTTTGAATTATTCAATTTCAATCATTTTTAAAATGAGTGTATTTAAGATGATATATTGACTAATAATGTTAAAAATATATTTGTAAATAAATAATTATAAATAAATATATTTATAAATGTATATTTACTATATATTTTTATAAATTTATATATTTATAGTTATTATAAATAAACAATAGTTATTTTTTAAATTAGTATATATATAATTATAAATAAATAGTTATATATATTTAAATAATTATAAAATTGTAAAAAAATTATATAAATAATTATAATTATAAATCCTCCATCAGCACTAAAATGTTTAGCACTGATAAAAGGAATATTTATTAGCACTTTTTTAGTGCTGATAAAGATCAAGCTTTATCATCGCTAAAGAAGTACTGTTAAAATATATCTTTATCAGTGCTAAAACATTAGCACTGATAAATATCAAGATTTATATGCACTAAAAAAGTTCTAATAAATATTCATTTTATCATCTCTTATCATTTTAGTGCTGATAAAAGTAATCTTTATCAGCGATTTTATGAAAGCACTGTTAAAAGTGTCTCCAATATATCTAAAATAACCCTAACTGATACTCTGTCACTTGCGATTCTCAAGCTCTCATGGAACTCCTCTGCTGCCAGTGCGACTCCTCTATGTTCCCTCGAAGAATCAAGGTTATACTCTAGTTCATGTTATTTTCTACTTTTCCTCCATCATTGTTTGATTTTTTGGGTTTTGTGTTTTATGTTTGTGCACTATTCTTAACCGTGATGAACCCTGCAACTCATTTCCTCACTACTGAAATACTATGACTGACCGAGGGAGACTCTCGTGTAACACCGATACCCTAACAGTTATTGCAGCCACAATAAACCAATATAAAATTTTCATGTGAAACTAGTAAACAACTATATAGTGCTGATATGATGCTCATAGAGGATAAATATGGTCCTTCAATAGTGTGCGATATGATCCTTTTAAATTCTACTCTCATGCAATCTTTTTTTGATATTAAAACATCTCGCTATTTTATTGCTTATCATGTTGTGGATCATTTGGGATTACATGTTTAAATGAAACATCATGTATTAAATCTTTGAACACCTCTTGGACAAAGAGAATTGATAGAATTTAACTGGGAAACATGATCTATAAAATTCATTGAGGCTAAATTTTTCTAATATTTCTATTTTCTTGAGATGGATATCTTCGACCTGATTTTGGTAATGCATTGGTTAACATCCTTCAATATGTGAATCAACTGTTATAACCAGTAATTTAGTTCAAAATCATTATATGGGGTTGAAAATAACATTAAAGGGGATTGGGATGTGAATGCAGGTACAAAAGGACTATTGGTACTGATTTTTGGGACTATGGTGGATTAAAAAAATATCAAAAATTAGAAGGTCAGAAATTCTTGAGCAGATATTAGTGATGTTGAATGTATTTGGGGTGAGGTTCATTTATTCAAGACCATTAGAGTGGTGATATTACAATTACAGTTCAATTGATGAGACTTCTCAAATGATTCCATCAGTGTAGTTTTGTAGGACAATTTAATCCTTATTGCCTATTTTATGTGAAACATTTCTATCGATGTGGTTAGTTAGGGAACCTCCAATGGTTCTTTTTAGCAATTCCTTCTAGGTAGTGTCATTAGATATGGTTGGTAGATTATTTATGTCTAAGTAGTCAATGACTGATACTATACAAGGTTATTTTATAGTCATAAATACAATCCTAGTATATTATACTCTTATCTATGGTCTTAGGACACATAAGCTTCAAATTATTTATTTATGAGTATCTTATATTTCATCTGGGATTGAGGTTAGAACTTATTCATAATGTTATTAACATCAATATTCTATATAATTAAACATATGGAAAAAGAGTAATTAGTGTCAATTTTATTTATGATAATCTTATCTCCCCCGACCTATACCTACATAATGACACCCCTACTATGTAAACTCATTCCAACTTCATATGAGACCACTGCAAACTGCATATCTATCCACTGTTATGAAAGAATCATACAACACATAGTAGTCATGGGAAATATAAATAACTTTTCATAAAAAGGAATCATGAGTTTCAAAAATTAGTTTGTGTAAATAAGCATTCATTTTGGTAAGATATATATACAATAAAATACACTCCATGCATAAAAGTCCACAGTTGTATGCATCTTGCATAAAAATTGTTACTATCATGAAAAAATATATAATACATCAATATTACAGTAAAAATAATATTAACTACCTTTTTTTAATCCATACTGAGATGCTTTATTATCTTCCAACTCTTGATGATGGATTAGACACCATATTTTAAACTAGCCTTCCTCCCATCATTGTGGTTCCAAAGTTCCTTGATGACATACCTCACACTCAGATTGTATTCATTAATCTTCATCAAATCCGCTTCTATGGATTTGAATACCGCATCTCCCAACTCATTCTTCAACTCTTTCATCCTTTTATCCTCCTCATTTACTACCTCCTAGTAACATATAAATTTACAACGAAAAATTAATTAAAAAATAATGAATGGATTTTTTTAGCTTCTTGTTATTCATTTTCTTATACGACTCACTTAGTTAATTTTGACAACACGTCATCAAAAATTTCTTTTATATTGAGTGCACTAAAATTGGATCCTATTAGAACTCTATAGTTAAGTATACATGGAAAATAATACTACTATGATGAGTAATCTAATATGACTCTTGATGGTATTTATCCTACAATGAGCAGAGCTCTCCAACCCTTTTTTCAGATTCATCTTTAGGATACATTCTCTTAGAATCTTGGAGAAATGGTCGGTTGTCAAGATCTCCCATCTGCCTCACATCAATACCCCCACAAGTTTGTGTCTCCTCTAAGCCCTACCAAAAAAAATTTAGTGGAAGTGGAAAACAATAAATGTTTTTGCTTGGAAGTAAATTATGGTAAGTAAAATTCATATGGATTTGAATGTTTATTCCTGAATTTTTTTATTTTCATATGTTATAAGTCATAATTAAAATTAAATTTATGTTTTTTTAAACCTTAGTGCTAACTTGACTTTCATCTCCTGAACATTTATTTCCTTTTGTTGCATGAGAATCATCCCCCATACCTTCTATATTTCTTAAACTAATCTGAGTAGTAGTCATCCAAAATGATCATGGGATGAATTTTGGATAATGTAGTCCAAGAAACATAAGTGGATGTCCAAAAAATATGGGATATAAATAACAAACAAAATTGTGAAATAATAACTATTTAGGAGGTAAGTCATCAAGGAAATTTGGAACCACAATGATGGGATGAAGGATAGTTTTAAAGAGGGATTCCAATCCATCATCAATAGATGTAATAAAATCAACGTCTGAGGACAAAGTAAATAAAGGTAGTGATGGTTAGTTGTATTGCAATATTAAAGTATTATATCTTTGTTCAAGACAATAACAATTTTCTTGAAAGATGTATGAAATTGTGGGATTTTATGCATGGAGTGTATTATATTATTGTTATTCAAGATAAATTAAATGTTTGACTACTCAAGCAGACATTTTCTTCTATACACGATGATGTTACCAATCCCAAGGAATAACATACAGTTGATGATGAAACTATGTAATTATTAGGGGATCAACAACATTTTGATGAAAACAACAACAACACAACATCATAGTGGTGAATAAAATTATCAAGGAAATATTTAAAGGTATAAAATTTGAAGTTGGTTGGAATCAACACAACCAACCTATTGTTCCCAAAAAAATCAATGTTCATTAGTTATATTGGGGTCACAATGAGGATGAATGCGTTGATTGATATAGATTCATGGTTCCATGTCCAACCTATAAAGAATGAAATCATTTTGAATGATATAATTATAATGTTAGAATATACATTCTCTGTTTTACTAAAAATTATATAATGAAACTTTGATTTAATTTACATTATTCCTTGCAAACATTATTTATTTTAGAATATTTTCAAAAAAAATTTGTCTTAATGGCCACTAGAAAATCCATATAGGCTTCTAGACTCTTCATACAAAGTTACATCTTAGGGATGCTGAGGGGAAAATAAATCTCTACATACCACTTAGTTATGCACACATTATAAAATAGGAAACACAGACTTATTTCATCAATTATGATAATGATAAATCATTTTAGGTGCATTGAAGTGTATAATATATTATTTGACATTATTTATTTTATCTAACTTGAATCAAAATTGTTAATTTATGAAGAAAAGAGTGATAAAAATAATTAATTTTCATCAAAACCAATGTTGCCCTATCGCAAGCAAGCATGGGGTATGTTTCATTTGAGAATAAATTGGAATTTATTTTAAATTAACAATAAAATTTTAATTATGTGATATAAAACAACATATTTTCATTTGTTTATATGCATATTGATGAATCAAAATCAGAATCCACTTGTATCCATTGTTATGTGTGATGGAAGGAGGCTCGTGTAAATAGAGGGTAAATCAGTTGATGAAAACAAAAACAAGTATGGGAATAATGTGTAAGTATGACATTATTGTAATTCGTTGTGATTTATAACAATATTAAATAAAAATCTCTATTATTTTTTCATATTTTTTTATATGGTTTAGACACAAGAATAAAAAATTCCCATACCATAAGAAAATTTACTTTTAGTATATTTGAAGCAGCCTAAAAAATATTTTCATCTTAGAGGATTAGGTTTTGGAGTCTCTTATTGAACATATTTTGAGAAGATAAAACCACATGAAGATATATATAATATGATGAGATGATTAAAGACACAAATAGACTCACTGAAAGATATTGTTTTTCTGTCTGTTTTGGTAGAACACTCTATATGAAATGATCAAAGAGAACCGTCATGGGAGAAAAGATCCTCACATGAACCAAATAATCCCACTAGCTTTGAGGCTAGTCATTCCCCCCAAACGCATACCTTACCCAGTGTAATCAATTTTGTCATTAATTTTTCTATTAAATGTGAATCAAACGACTTCCAATAACTTGATAATACATAAATTATATTGGGTAAAATTTTATTTGATTTGTATTTTTCAATACCCACATACCACTGTGTTGTGATGGGTACAATATATAATATCCCGAGAGACCAGCTAAAAAAATCAAGACCTCCCAAAAGATCACATGAGAGTGTGGATTGAAGTAGCATATGAGGTGACTGCTAGGTTTCATGTTCCACTTGATGGTCCAGATATTACAATGGTAGAAGCTATTATTGGAGCTTTCATAGCATTCCCATCTAATCTTACAAAGATATATGTCATGCGTCTTTAACAAATTTTTTCATATAAAAAACATGTAATAGTTGATGATAAATGGTCTGACGTGTCATTTGATATAAAATATGGACAATGCAATGGGGAAATATATGGACAAATCAAGAAAATATAGTGAATCTGATAAGAAAACAAGATGAACTTCTGAGAGTACCTTATCCATGCTAGTTTCAGTGAAACATTTATTATCATTACAACTTCATGTAGAGACCACATTTAAAGATAAAACTATGTCCTACATTGAATATGAAGAATAAATATACGGAGATTAATTGATAGACTTAATTGTTTTTGAGACTCTAAATGAGATTCTCAAGCATGAATGGATGGGAATCTTAGTTGTGAATACATACATAAGGTCCATTTTCATAATATGTCTTTTAAAATAGTGAGATAATATGTTTATTAAAGTCAATAACTATTCATATTTTGTACAAATGTTTATATCAAAAATATATAAAGTGAAGATTTTTTGAATCATGATTTGGATTCATTAATACCTATATTATTTCTACATCATAAATTACTTTGAATGCAAAAGAAATTAATAAAAAAGGTTCAATTACTCAAAGCATTTAATAAAAAAGAATCAGATGATAGACCCTTTTTTATTCCTATATAGAAAAGGAAAAACTCTACAATCTAATAACATAAAATATATTTTTAAAATTTTCATTTCATAATTGTGTTTGTTTTTTAGGATGCATTGGATGATGATATCAGTCAATATGGACACCCCGTATATTTATTTTTTGGATCCAATTCATGGATATGCAACCAACCGACCACACATGACATGTTTTGTGAATATGTAATAATCTACAATCAACATTTTAATAGTAAACTTTGAATTATATTTGTAGTTTGAGTTTTCAAAATAATTTTGTTATGATAGAGAAGTAACTCAATATAGGCCAGATCATGGAATGAAGTTGGTATCTGACAGGATAAATCCCATGGATTACTAAAAATGGAAACAAATTAAGGTATATATAAAAATATTTAACTATCAAAACATTTAAAAAATATTTAATTATTTTGTTTAATGTTTATTTAAGTGTCCAAAAAAATATAATGACACTGATTGTTGATATTATGTTTGCAAATTTATGAGAGAAATCCTAAAACATGAAAATAGGAGCATCCCCAATAGTTAATTTATAAAGGTAATTACAATTTCATTAAATATATTTTATAATCATTTGTTTGTCTATATTTTTGTATTACTATCAAGACTGTTGAAAACATAGTTACTAAAAAGAAGAAATCAATTTTTTAGAGACAATTGGGTAGTGTACTTTTTGTCAGAATGTATGCCGAAAACAAATTCAGGTGATTACCTGATATGTTTGTGATCTAGTATGAGTTATGACCTTCGAAAGATATTTGTGGTGTCAATCATTAGTGTCAAAATGATTATATATTATTTTTGATCTATTTCTCAAGGAGAAGTATAATGGAGGGAATCAATTTTTTTAGAAGTGATAACCTAAAAACAATAAATTTTTTTGGCAATCACAAAGGCGAAGGTGGAGGCTGAAGTAGAGGCGAAGGTAGAGGTAGAGTCGGAGGCAGAGACTGATGTGGAGGAGGAGGTAGAGATAAAGACCAAGGTAGAGACTTAGGAGGATGAGGATAAGAAGCGTTGGCTTTCAAACAATAAAATTGTTTGGAAATGAAGTATAATGAGGATCATACCATGATTGTGTTTGAGAACAATTTTTTAAAAGTGCACAGAACATTTGTCACTTAAGATAAGAACCATTGTGCAAGTGTTTCAGGTGACTTATTGAAATAATGTTTTTCACCACTTGTCTTGATAATTTGGGACAACAATTCATATTTTTTTTGTGATGTGTATGAATCAGTCTCATGTCAAACTCACACATGTTGCCACTTGTATGGATCAAAGTGTGTGTTTTCTATTTAAAATGACATTTTAGTAAAAAAACACTAGTGGAATACTCAAAATTGAGTAAACACATTATTTTTTTTGATACTTTAGAAAAACTATCCTTGATTCATTTGGGATGTGTTGAAATCATACGAACCACAATCCAATCCATGGTTTGACCAGTAGGACTCCAAGTGTGTCTTTTTATTCAAAATGAACATTAATTTTAGTGAAAAAACAACTGACATAATCAAAATAGAGAAAACCCATTCATATTGTTTTGGTACTTTAGAAAAATGATTAATAAGTCATTTTCGGTATCTAGGAACCATATTCACCTCAATATGATGCACGGTGTGACTGGTATCACTCCAAGTGTATGTTATCAGTTTAAAATTGACATTTTAATACAAAAAAGTTTCACTCACTAAAAACTAAGAAAATAAAATCAGATTTTCATGATCATTTCGGAAAATGATTTGTAATTAATTTTTGATGTGTATGAATCAGTATCATGTCAAAACGCACATGATTCCAGTTGTATGGATTAAAGTATGTGTTTCTAGTTTAAAATGTCCTTTTAGTAAAAAAGAACAAGTTAAATACTCAAAATATAGGAAACACGTTATTATTATTTTGATACTTTAGAAAAATAATCCATTAGTAATTTGGGTGTTTGTAAGAGTGGATGGGTGTCCATAGAGGTGTGAATGGTTCATTGGTTTCTTTTCGGGTGTTCTGGCGATGCCGACGATGTCTTGTTTGGAGACGTTGATGAGTGGACATTGGTATCGAGTGACGAGGACCATGAGACGGTGATGGTAACTCTTCCGATGCCAGTGGTGGAAGCTCCGATGATGACGAAGGTGGTGGTTCTGAGAAGCGATGTTTATGGAGGTTACTGGATGATGATTACGACGTCCTCTCAAATCAAGGTGGGTGACCGAATTAGTGTATACGTGACTTGAGGTGGCTCTTGGATCAACTTGAAATGATGATGGCTGGCACAAGGATTGGAAAGAGATTTATGTTTGTGAATTTTGAATTTTAAAACTCTGGAGGTGGTGTGGAACTTTTGATATGAAGAGGGTGGGATGTGAGTTTTTGTAATGCAGTGTTTTTTTTGAATTTTGTGATGTATGGTTACCGCTTTTCCTTAAAGTGCATCTTAGAAAATATAAAAAAAAGGATTTTGAAGAACATTAATTTTAGTGAAAAAACAAATGAAATACTCAAAATAAAGAAAATGCATTCATATTGTTTTGGTATTTAGTAAAACGATCTATAGGTCATTTTTGACATGTAGGAATCATTCGTACCTCAATCTGATGCATGATGTGACTGGTATGACTCCAAGTGTCCATTATCAGTTTAAAATTCACATTTTAATAAAAAAAGTGTCACCACTAAAAACCAAGAAAACACTCCTAGATTATATTGACAATTTTATAAAATGAATAATAATTCATATGTAATGTGTATGAATAAGTCTCATGTCAAACCCACACACGATGCCACCTGTGTGGATCAAAGTGTGTGTTTCCAGTTTAAAATGAAATTTTAGTAAAACAACACAACTGGTGTACTCAAAATAGAGGAAATAAATTCTGATTGTTTTTATAATTTAGGAAAATGATTCATGATTTTATTTGGGACATGTAAATATTATAATCACCTGAATCTGATGCACGATGTGACCGGTATGACTCAATGTGCATCTTTCTTTTTCAAAATTGGCATTAATGTTTGTGAAAAAAACTAACATACTAAAAATTGAAAAAACACATTAAGTTATTTTGGTACCTTATGAAAATGATCCATATATAATTTGTGAGATTTATGAATCATCCTTACATCAATCTGATGCACAGTGTGACTGATATGACTCGAAGTGTCTGTTATCAGTTTAAAATTTACATTTTAATACAGAAAAGTGTCACTCACTGAAAACTGGGAAAACATTCTTGGATTTTCTTGATAATTTGGTATAATGATTTTTGATTCGTTTGTGACATGTATGAATTAGTCTCATGTAAAACCCACACACGATTCCATCTGTATGGCTCAAAGTGCATGTTTCCAATTTAAAATGACATTTTAGTAAAAAACACAAGTTACATACTCAAAACAGAGGAAAGAAATTATAATTATTTTGATAATTCAGTATAATTATATATATGTCATTTAGGACATTATAAATCATACTTACCTCAATATGATGCATGATGTGAGAGTTATGACTCAAAGTGCATCTTTTTATTCAAAATTGACATTAATTTAAGTGAAAAAAGCAGCTGACAAACTAAAAACCAAGAAAACACATTCATATTGTTTTTTTACTTTAGTAAAATGATACATAAGTAATATTTGACATGTAATAATCAGCCTCACATAAATCCTTTTCATGGTGGGACCAGTATCACTCCATGTTTCCATAATTAGTTTAAAATTGATATTTTAATACAAAAAAGTGTCACTCATTGAAAGCCAAGAAAACGCCCTCAGATTTTTTTGATAATTTATGAAAAAGATTTATAATTCTTTTGTGGTGTGTATAAATTAGTCTCATGTAAAACCCATGCACAATGCTACCTTTATGGCTCTAAGTGTGTGTTTCTAGTTTAAAATAACATTTTTGTAAAAAAAAGTGGTGTACTCAAAATAAAGGAAACACATTCTGATTGTTTTGATACTTTAAGTAAATGATCCATGAGTCATTTTGGATGTGTAAAAATTAGTCTCACCTCAATCCAATGCATAGTGTGATCAATATGACTCCAAGTTCGCCTTTTTATTCAAAATTGACATTAATTTTAGTGGAAAATCAACTAACATACTCAAAATAGGAAAAAAGAATTTGGATTATTTGGTACTTTAGGAAAATCATCCATAAATCATTTGTGACATTTAGGAATCAGACTCACCTCAATATGTTGCATGGTGTGACCGGTATGACTCTAAGTTCTCAAAATTGACATTAGTTTTAACCAAAAAAAACTACTCACATAGACAAAATCAAGAAAACGCATTTAGATTGTTTTGGTACTTTAGAAAAATGATACATAAGTCATTTATGATGTGTAGTAATTGGTCAAACCTCAATTAAACTCACGGTGTAACCAGTATGACTCAAAATTCACCTTTTTATTCAAAAAATACATTAATTTTAGTAAAAAATAACTAACATGATCTATAATATTGTTTTTTCTTGTATTTGTGGTAGAAATTTTATATCATTTAAATTCAGTATTTTTATCTTATTTTTTTCTTTTTTGATCTATTTATAGTGATGTAGTGTGTTGTTACAACACACTACACCTATTTCTGGTCCTGCAGTGTGTTGTGACATGACACTGTAGTTTGTACCTTTATGAGTTCTTTCGAAAGCACCAATAAAGAGACCCTTTATCGGTACTTTTTAAAGCACCAATAAATGAATCTTTATCAGTGCTTCTATAAGTGCCTATAATGGGTCTCTTTATCTAGGATAAATAAAATCACTAATAAATATACCCTTATCATTTCTTTTCTAGAACTGATAAAACCATGGTGTTTTAACCGTGCTGGGGTTTTCAGTACTTTTCTAGCACTGATAAAGGCTTATCCTATCACTGTTAAATGCATGTTTTATAGCAGTGTATATATAGGGGATAGATAAAAGAAATGGATGGGAGGTAATACACCATTCCAGTTATAATTATAATACACCTTTATAAAGGTCTTGATATGATGGTAAGGGGTGTTAAGCATGACAGATAATCACGTTCCCTTATATTGGGTGTTGAGTATGGAATCTCGCACCAATGATACTATATGGGTGTTGGGATTTACACTCTACATTACACGATTATAGTGTTAAAATGTTGGATCAATCACTATCTTGAGTGTTGTGCATGACATCTCACACTCTTCTTTGGATGTAGGGCATGTACCATATTACTTGAGCTTAGAGGCTTGTTAGACTAGTAATGGATGTTTGAGTTACACCTCAGTCCAACCAACACTAGTATTCCAGGTATATGTCCACTTAAATTCGAACGTACAAGGTTCATATATGTGGATTAAATATATATAAATATACAATATATATATACTACTATATTTATATAGTGATTGTTCATACACTTCATGGCTATGAACTCAAGAAGGTAGGCCTTCAAGGTGTCCATCAGGAACCTAAGTGGGTTGGCTATTTATTCGTTATGAATTATTAATTTATTAATATTTCCCACACTCTATTTAGTTACCATCACTACTTGGATTATACATAGACACCATTGGTGGTGGCATACTGAGATTTTTATCTCACACCCTACTTGGTCTGCCTTTGGTACCCGAGAAGATTATCTGTCTGTAGGTATTGATAAGAGCAAGTGACCTTCTATAGGTTTTTTATATTATTTCTTATAGTTGGAGATTAATATTATAGGAATGAGAATTCAATTGGGATTCTTATGGAGTAGCTTTTTTCCTTTTTATCTTTTTGTACTATTGCATAGCATGCTTGTATCTGTCTGTTCCCTTTTTGTATTACAGCATGCCATGCATCCATGTATCATACACTTCTTGAGAGGTTTTTTATTATTATCAGTTGTTCAGTTATCTATTTCTTTAACTGCTTATTTATTTATCAATTTATACTTCTATAGTTTATTGGTTTTGTTTATTATATATGCTTCTTCAATTGGTCATTATTTATTTTATCCATCGTGTCATTCTGACATGAGGGTATAGTCTCCCCACTGTATTACATTTACACCATCACTACTAGTCAGAAACCTCTAGCATACAGGGAGCTGCAGTTGAGTCCATGTGACCCACCTGCTCAAGTCATGTATTAAGTGAACCCCAAGTCATAACATTACAAGTATGACAAGTTTTAATACCACTCGATCCATAGTATCATGAAGAAAATTATCTAGATATTCAATCTAGAGGACACATTATAATATCTTATTTTAAGGGAAATATTAATGTCAAAAATATTTCTGTATCTGGGATATAGCTTCCCAAGAGTATTCTCACTATTCATTGGTGGTAGTAGAGTAGTGATGCTTAGACTAAAACATAACTTATCAGATATAGAATCATTAAAAGAAATTGTCCAAACATCATAGGTTAATTAAAGAATATAAGACTAGGGAAAAGAAATAAACTATAAGAGAATAAGATATTCTTTTTCTGAAGAAACCAATGTTACGAAGGTGGCCAGACTTTGGTATAATGTCAATGAATTCTGAAATGTAGTGTAACACCCTATTTTTTTCTAAAAATAAATTGAAATTCATGAATTTGTTTTAAAGTATATATTTATAACAATCCTTTAAACATAATTTTACTACTTCAATGTTTTGAATTTTGAAAAACGGTCATCTATAATTGTGTTCAGTAAGTTATTTGGAGTCTAATGGAACAAACTTTTCTTTTTAGTGAATAGTAACATAACCTTATGAATATTAATATGAATATTAATATGACTATAATGAATAGTAAATTTTATTTTCTTAAGGCTTGAAGAAAATAACATTTTGGTTAATTTTTCAATGTGATATAAAAGAAGTTATAGTTTTAAAATTATTAATTTTTGAATCAAGAATGATTTTATTTTAAAAGTAAATTAATAATATTTAGAAAACTATTTTGAAAAAATGGATTAAATTTTTTAATTTTACACGTCCAAAAATTGTTTCGGTGAATTTTGGGGATTTTTTTGAAACAATTGATTTTTCAGTGAATAGTAAAAAATACAGTTTTGAGTTTCGGTGTGTTAATGACATCATTAATGATATAATAATGATGTGATAAATCTAGAATAGTTTTGTCCAATTAAATAATATGTTAGGTTTCCCAAGTGGCTAATACCATGGGCAAGCCCACGTTTTTGCAAATACCAGTAATGAGGTGTCCCTGGGAAATTATTAAAATATTCCCTCACTTTTGCTATAAATACCAACCCATTCCTTCATTATATTCATTCCCAATTCTTCCTCAACGAATATATGGACTCCTTACCTCCCTAGTAGTCCTCCCAATATTTCCTCAAGCCCCCAAGGTCCCAACCATCATGATCTAGGAGTTACTCTACATGGTATGAAAATCCTAATTTTTTTTCTTTTTCCATTCAAGTTCTCTTTTATGTGGTATAACATTCAGGTTTCCATACCATGTTCTTATTTTCATCTTATTCTGGATCTATTATGTATTATGATTCATTTTTGTATGGGTAACCCTTGTCCCCTCTCTTTTTAATATTTTCAAAAACCATGTTTCATAGCCATTAGGCTGCCGAATTTTTGTAAGAGATTTCTCAATTATACTTTTAATTTGAGTTAATTTCTTTTATTATTCTTTCCTCGTCTCCTCTTACCCAATAGTAATTAAAGATCCAGAAATAATATATATTATGTATGTTCTCATGTTCATGGAAAATTCACCATCATTATTCTTCTCCTCTCCCACTTATTCAAGGAATAAAAACATTATCTGTGATGTGTCTAATTACAGACATCATGGATGATGTGATTTCAATTTGCATTTATTCTTTCAAGGCTGGTAATTAAACCATTTTTATGGTATAACATGGTTATAATACATTTATTATGACTCATTCATGGTTCTAGAATTATTTTGTACACATGGTTTTAATTTATAAAACAAAATGATGTTGTTATTATCAAAGAACCACTAAAATGATCTAAATGGACATCATTAATGTTTTAACATATGAATCATCATCATGTAGAAATTCAAAATTTTAAATGGTATAAGTTATGGTACTAGAAATATTTAAATACTACTCCATTAAAATTCTGTATTTTCACTTCCAATCGACAAGAACAATCCATCATGAACCAATCTTAAAAATCATGTAAAGAACTCACCCAAAACATTGCAAGGAACAAATACTAACAATTAAAGGGTGAAATGATGTAATGAGATGATCATATAAGGTATTATAAAGATGAATATGATTATTTAATATATTAATAACACTCTTTTAACTATTATATAGGAGGTTTAAATGATTTTGAAGTAATAAAAACCCGAGGTAAGTGAATTCTTAACCTGATTTCCATTCTTTGGGTTAACAATCTACTTTATTTTTTATTTGGTGTTAAGATTGTTTTTGTGATGAATTATGATTATATTATGTTAATTTATATGTATTTACAGTTTATATAAATATTCCATCCAATAATTTCATTCACACTTGAATTATATGATATTTATAAGGGAATTTCCTTTTAAAAACCATCTTAAAATTCTGTTTTACTAAATTCCAAAGAAATGTTTTTATAGAATTAATCATGTTGTATGATTATGTTTTGGTTATTGGGAATTTTCTATGATGATGGGTGTGACATATATTTCTCTCCAATACATTGGGTATGTGTAAGTTAGAGGTCGGTCATATGGTTACTCCAAGTGTAACTGCAATGGTTACTCAAATTGTAAGGTAGCCGTGAGGGTTAAAAATTATAAAGTAGCTGAGAGGGTTATAAGATTATGTATGTAATGCCCCAAGACACCTTTAATGATTATTTTTATGTTCTCATGTTTTGTGTGTATCTTTTGTAAATCTTATGTTTCACAAAGTAAGTATATATGTGTGACAATCATGTCTTTTGAAAATATTTTCATACGTTACAAGTATTCATTGACTAATATGATCTTTCCTTATTTTACATCCTTTACTGACCTTATTGTGCTCATCACAAGTGCTTTTAATGTTTTTTATAGGTCATAAATATGTGTGTCATAAAAAAGGAATCCAAGTTAAATGTTTGAAGAATTGTCAAAGAAATCATGTTTTAAGCTTTAATGTTTTATATTTTAAAAAAATGTAAACTATTTTTAAGGTATCCACTCTATAATAATGTGTAAGGTTATGAATGTATTATGTCCCAATTCTATAAAGCTATAAACATGAAAGGATAATCAATTTAAAAGGAAATTATTTCTTGTCTAAAATCATTATTATGTAATGTAATAAGGTTGGTTCCTTATAGTTGGTATTAGAGGATGGTTTAGATAACTTTAGGGGTTAGTATGATTTTAAAAGAATACCATAAATGATTTTTACTCTATGATTAATTTGAAATGTTATAGCATTTAAAGATTAAAATGTTTTTTCATCTAAGATATGTTTGTTCAGAATGGTTGTCCATAGAAGAAATAGGGAAGCTGAAGAGAAGAGGTACCGACAGAATGTCATCCTTACGAATTTGCTGCCTGGAATAGTAGGGATTATAAGAGAGCAGTTTGGGACAGTAATGGATCAACTAACACAAGAAATAAATGCTGGTGGCATCCATGAAAGATAACAACCATAGGTACCACAACATAACATGACAATAGTGGAACATTTTATGAGACAACACCCTTCTAATTTCAATGGATCTTCTGACCCAGTAGTGGTTGAAGGATGGATTAAATCCCTTGAAAAGTTATTCAATGTTATGGGATGTTTAGATAATCAAAAGGTAAGTATTGACATTTATCATTTTGAAGGTGAATCTGATCAGTGGTGGTTGATGATAAATAATATCAGGGATAGAGAGTATATTGATTCCTTAGAGTGGAATTAATTTAAAATTCTTTTCCTTGAAAAATATTTTCCTAAGGTGGTGCGACTTTGGATGGAGAAGAAATTCCTTGAATTGAAGAAATATGTGGAAGATTCAGTTGCTATGGATGAAGCAAACTTCACTCGACTGGTGAGGTATGCTCCAAATATTATTCTGGATCTTGATATAAAAATCAACCGCTTTTACTCAAGATTGAATCCAAGGTATCAACGGGTGTTGGACTCTTGTGAATTAAAAAGTTACAAGGAACTTGTACGATGTGCTAAGAGGGTAAATATGGAGTTTTCTAATGATCATGTGAATTTTGTAAATAAGGAGAAGAAGGGGTCTAGATGGAAATCTATGGTAATGAATCAACCAAAGAAATCTTATGGTAAGAAAATCCAATTTCCAATTTGTAAAATGTGTGGCAAGAACACCCTGGGGAATGTCTTAGAAGAACTGGGAAGTGTTTTAAATGTATTATGTTTGGACATATAGACCGAGATTGTAATTAAAATGATCCTAAGACTAATCCTGATAAGAAAACTGTAAAGTGTTTTAAAAGTGGTGAGATTGTTTACAATGCAAATTACTACAAAAAGAGAGATCCAAATTATGCAAAGAAGACAGAATATTAGTAGAAAGGTGTAGTGAGACCCTTTCTAACTACGTCAGAAGATGTCGGTCCACCCAATGAATTTTTATCAGGTACTTTGTTTGTTTACTCTGATTTTTCTAATTTTTTATTTGATATGAGGTCTATACATTCCTTCATTTTTTGAGAAAATTTCTGGTAAATTGGAAATATCACCTCAACAAATGAGACTAGAACTTGTTGTTAAAACACCAAGGATAAATATTATAGAAGAAAGGAATTATAAGAATCTTTCTATTATGGTATGTGGAAAGACTTTACCTTCAAACCTTGTTGTTCTACCCTTAGTCGAGTTTGATGTTATTCTGGGAATGGATTAACTTTCTGTTTATCATGAAAATATTGACTGTAGATCTAATGAATTTGTTTTTCAGAAAGATTTTATTTTTGTATACAAGAAAGAACCCATACAATTGATAACATATCAGGAAGTTGAGAAACTTTTGAAAGATGGAAATGAAAGTTATATTTCTCATATTGTTGAAAACAAGGGGAATGTTCAGATTAATGATGTGCTAGTGGTAAATGAACACCTTGATGTTTTTTCTGATGAGTTAACTGGTGTCATACCTAATCGAGAAGTCGAGTTCAAAATTGACTTAGTTCCTGATGCTAATCCAATTTCAAAAGCCCCATATCGTATGTCTCAAATATAACTTCTTGAATGGAAAAATCAGTTGCAGGATTTTCCTGATAAAGGCTTTATTCATCCTATCACTTCACCACGGGATGTTCCTATTTTTTTTAAAAAAATAAAGATTGTTCCAAGAGACTTTTCATTGATTATAGAGATTTGAATAACATCACTATTAAAAAAAGTATCCTTTTCCTCAAATCGATGACTTGTTTGATCTGCTCTAGGGAGCTCATTACTTTTCCCTGATTGACGTGAGATCCAGATATCATCAGATGAAGGTGAAGGAAGATGACATCTCGAAAATAACCTTTCTTGCTAGATATGGGCATTATGAATTTTTTGTTATCCCGTTTGGGTTAACTAATGCTCCTGATGTATTCATGAATCTTATGAATAGAGTATTTCATGAGTTCCTGGATAAGTTTTTGGTTGTGTTTATTGATGAAATTATGGTATTTTCTAAAAATAAAGAGGATCATGAAAAAAATCTAAGGGTTGTTTTACAAACCTTAAAGGAATAGAAACTATATTGAAAATTTAGAAAGTGTGATTTTTGGTTGTAATATATTTCTTTTCTTGGTAACATTGTAAATAAGGATGGAATAACAGTTGGTCCTGCCAAAAAAAATTGGTGGATGAATGGCTAAGACCCCCAAATGTTACAAAGATTCATAGGTTTCTTGGGTTAGCAGGTTATTATGAATGGTTTGTTGAGAAAATTTCATGATTATCTAGTGAGCTAACTAAGTTAACAAGAAAAGGGGTTAAATTTATTTGGAAAGAAGAATTTGATGTTTGATTTCCGGAATTGAAGAAGAGATTGGTGAATGATCCAGTTTTGGTCATGCCTTCCCGAAATGGTGAGTTTATTATCTACAGTGATGATTATTTGAAGGGACTTGGTTGTGTTTTGTTTCAGAATGATTAGGTAATTTCTTATGCTTCAAGACAACTTAAACCTCATGAGTTAAATTATCCCAAACATGATTTGGAATTGGCAACTATGGTTTTTGCTTTGTAAATTTGGAGGCATCATTTATATAGATTCAAATATCAAATATATACTGACTATAAAATTGTGAAGTATATATTCACTCAGAAATAATAATACATTATTAAGATAAGATGGCTTGAGCTGATAAAGGATTATGATTGCACGATCAATTAAAATCTAGAAAAAGCAAACAAAGTGGTGGATGCCTTGAGTTGAAAACATCATGCATTATTAACCACGCTATGTTTGGAAAATGATCCGTTGATTAATGATTTGATGAATATTTTCTTAGAATTTGTTGGTGCAGGAAATACATCTGTTTTGTCTCAGGTTTCAGTGCAGTTATCATTATCAGACAGAATTAAGCAAGCACAAAAGGAAGATCGTGAGCTACAAAAAAGGTAGAATTGGTTAAAATGGGTAAGTTTCTAGAATTTAATCTTGATAAATATTGTGTTTTATGATTTGGAAAAAGGTTGTGTGTGATTCATGATTCCCAGTTGAAGAAAGACTTATTGTGTGAATCTCATAGTTCTACATTTTCAATTCATCCTGGCAGTACTAAGATGTACAGAGACCTTCGGGAGTATTATTGGTGGCATTGAATGAAAAGAGATATTGTTGATTTTACTGTCAAATGCTTGACATGTCAAAAGGTTAAAGTAGAGCGGCAGTTACCGAAGGGGTTGCTTCATCATTTTCTAGTTCCAGAGTGGAAATGGGAGAATGTATCCATGGACATTGTGGTGGGACTACCAAGGACTTCTCAAAGAAAAAATGCAATTTGGGTTATTGTTTATCAGCTGAAAAAGTCTGCACATTTTCTTTATTTTCAAGATACAATGATTTTGGATCATCTTTCTCAAATATACCTTACATGGATTTCCTCTTTATATTGTATCTGATTGGGATCCCAGGCTAACTTCTAACTTCTGGAAGGGGATTCATAAGTTCTTGAGAAAAAAATTAAATTTCAGTACAGCTTTTCATCCTCAATCAGATGGGAAGTCAGAACGAATGATTCAGACTTTGGAGGATATGATTCGATCTTGCTCAATGGACTACCAGGGAAGTTGGGATCATCATCTTTCTTTAGTTGAGTTTTCTTATAATAAAAATTTTCATTCTAGTATAAATATGGAAAATTTCGAGGCACTGTATGGGAATAGGTGTCAGACTCTAGAATTTTGTGATGAAGTTAGTGAAATAAAGTTAATGGGGCAAGAATTAGTAGAAGAAGTGGCTGAGAAAGTGAATATGATCCAGCATCACATGAGCATAGCTCAGAGCAAGAAGAAAATTTATGCAGATAACAGAAGGAAAGACTTATCTTTTGAGGTAGGTGACCATGTTATCCTTAAAATCACTCCTTGGAAATGTGTGATGAGTTTTGGTAAGAAAGGGAAGCAAATTTCATGGTTCATTGGTCCTTTTGAAATCCTGGAGAAAGTTGGAACAGTTGCATACCAAGTAGCTTTACCTCCGAGTTTTTCTTAGGTACACAAGATTTTTCATGTTTCGATATTGAGGAAGTATGTTCTAGATTCATCACATGTCTTGAGCCTAGAAGCAGTTTATCTATAAGAGAACCTCTCTTATGTAGAGAAACTAGTTCATATTTTTGATTGACGGGAATAGGTATTGCAGAATAAGGTAATCCACCAGGTAAATGTTTTGTGGAGAAACCACATGGTTGATGAAGAAACATGGGAGTTTGAAAATTCTATGAGGGAAAGGTACCCTCACTTGTTTAATAAGTAAATAAAATTGTGAGAATACAATTTCCAGAAGGTGGGGAAAATGTAACACCCCAAGGTTTTCTAAAAATAAATTGAAATTCATGAAATTTTGTTTAAAGTATATATTTATAACTAGCCTTTAAACATAATTTTACTGCTTCTATGTTTTGAATTTTGAAAAACGACCATCAACAATTATGTTCAGTAAGTTATTTGGAGTCTAATGGAACGAACATGTTTTTTTGGTGAATAGTAACATACCCTTATGAATAGTAATGCGAATAGTAATTTGACCATAATGAATAGTGAATTTTATTATTATTTTATTTTCTTAAGGATTGAAGATAATGACATTTTGGTTAATTTTTCAATGTGATATTAAAGTAGTTATAGTTTTAAAATTATAAATTTTTGAATTTAGTATGATTTTATTTAAAAATTAAATTAATAATATTTAGAAAATTATTTTCAGAAAATGGATTTCATTTTTTAATTCTACATGTCGAAAAATGGTTAGGGTGAATTTTGGGTATTTTTCTGAAATAGTTGATTTTTCAGTGAATAGTAAAAAATACAGTTTTGAGTTTCAGTGTGTTAATGACATCATTAATGATGTAATAAATCTGGTATACTTGAGTATAGTTAAATAATATGTGAGGTGTCTCAAGTGTCTAATACCATGGGCAAGACCATGGTTTTTCAAATACCACTAATGAGGTGTCCCTTGGAAATTATTAAAATATTCCCTCACTTTGGCTATAAATACCAACCCATTCCTTCATTAAATTCATTCCCAATTCTTTCTCAACGAATATATGGCCTCCTTACCTCCCTTTTAGTCCTCCCAATATTTCTTAAATCCCACAAGGTCCCAACCATCATGTTCTAGGAATTACTCTACAAGGTAAGAAAATTCTCAATTTCTTTCTTTTTCCATTCAAGTTCACTTTTATGTGGTATAACTTTCAAGTTTCTATACCATGTTATTATTTCCATCTTATTATTGATCTATTCTGTATTATGATTCATTTCTGGATGGTTGACCCTTTTCACTTCTCTTTTTAATATTTTCTAAAACCATGTTGCATAGCCGTTAGGCTGCCGAATTTTTGTAAGGGATTTCTAATTTTTTTTTATTTTGAGTTCATTTATTTTTTTAATTTTTCCTCATCTCCACTTATCCAAAAGGAATGAAAGCTCCAAAAATCATGTATATTATTTATTTTATCATTTTCATTGAAAATTCATCATAATTCTTCTTCTCTTCTCCCACTTATTCAAGGAATAAAAAAATTATCAGTGACGTGTCGAATTACTGACATCATGGACGATGTGATTTCAATTTGCATTTATTCTTTCAAGGCTGGTCATGAAAACATTTTTATTATTGAACCATGTTATAATATATTTATTATGTCTCATTCATGGTTCTCGAATTTTATTTTACACATGGTTTTAATTTATAAAACAAAATGATGTTGTTATTATCAAAGAACCACTAAAATGATCTAAACAAATATCATTAATGTTTAAAATTATGAATCATCATCATGTAAGAATTCAAAAAGTTAAATGGTATAAGTTATGTTTCTTGAAATATTTAAATACTAATCCATTAAAATTCTATAGTTTCACTTCGAATCTACAAGAACAATCCATCATGAACCAATCTTAAAAATTCATGTAAATAACTCACCCAAAACAGTTCAAGGAACAAATACTAACAATTAAAGGTTGAAATTATGTAATGAAATGATCATATAAGGTATTATAAAGATGGATATGATTATTTAATATATTAATAAAACTCTTTTAACTATTATAAAAAAGGTTTAAATGAGTTGGAAGTAAGAAAAACCCGAGGTAAGGGAATTCTTAACCTGATTTCCATTATTTGGGTTAACAATCTACTTTATTATTTATGCGGTGTCATGATTTTTTGTGTGATTAATTATGATTATATTATGTTAATTTAAATTTATTTACAGTTTATATAAATATTCCATCCAATAATTTCATTCACACTTGAAATATATGTTATTTATAAGGGGCTTTTCTTTTAAAAATCCTCTTAAAATTCTGTTTTATGAAATTCCAAAGAAATGTTTTTATGGAATTACTCATGTTGTATGATTATGTTTTGTTTCATGGGAATTGTTTATGATGAAGGGTGGGACCTATATTTCCCTCCAATGAATTGGGTATGTGTAATTTTGAGGTCGGTTGTATGGTTACTCCAAGTGTAACTGTGATGATTACCCAAATGGTAAGGTAGTCGCGAGGATTACAAATTATAAGGTAGCCGAGAGGGTTACAAGATTAAGTAGGTAATTCCACTAGATACATTTTATGATTATTTTTATGTTCTCATGTTTTTTGGGGATCTTTTCTAAATCTCATGTTTCACAAATTATGTATATATTGGTGACAAGCATGTGTTTTGAAAATGGTTTTCATACGTTACAAATATTTATGGACTAATATGCTATTTCATTGTTTTACAACCCTTACAGAGATTTGTGTGCTCATACCAAGTCTTTTTAATGATTTTTATAGGTCATAAGCATGTGTAAGACAAAGAAGGAATCTAAGTTAAATGTTTGAATAAATGTAAAAGAAATCATTATTTAAGCTTTAATGTTTTATATTTTGAAAAACATGGAATCCATTTTTATGGTATCTGCTCTGTAATAATGTGTAAGGTTATGAATGTATTATGTCCTAATTATCTAAAGCTCTAAACTTAAAATATACTCAATGTAAAATGAAATTATTTCTTGTCTAAAATGATGATTATGTAATGTAATAAGGATAGGTCCTTGTAAGTAGTCATTGATCTTCAAATTGATGTCCAAGACATGTTTTTATGTGTCATTTTTATAAATAGATACTCCAATTTGTTGATGGTACTCATCTAAGTTTTTACAAAAGAAGGAAATTTTTTGTTCTCAATCATTTTCTACTCTCTAATTTCCATATTAGTTCAATTATCACTTCATAATAACCTATGAAAATCTAGAAAAAAACAAAATATTACTTGAAATCATTGGAAAATTAAATTTTAATGGAAATAGTCAATCATAGTCCCCAAACACTTGAGTCAAAAATATTTCCTCAAGGGTGTGGCTTATAGATGGATATAAGAATAATTACCAATATCATGACACTATAGTTGGTCCATTTGGATGAATGATTTTCTCATGTGCATAGATCCCATATGGGTATAGGCATAGATATCATTATCATACACTAGAGTTAGTCTATTTGGATGAATTATTTTCTCTTGGGCATGACTCATAGACAAGTATAGGCACAAATTCCACCATTGTACAATATAGTTGATCCATTTTAATGGATAATTTGACTCAATGTTATAAAGATCAAAATAGGTAATTTGGAATGAGGATTAAATTTTTTTTAAAATGTTACAATACCATAAATTTATATATTTACACATTTAAGAAGGATCCTCCAGAATGATAATTCAGGGATGATTAAACAAATGAATGTTCTAAATTTTTTCTAAGAGAAGAGGCATAGTGAGCACATATTTACTTTTTTGGGGGTTATAATATGGACTCCCCCAATATTTATGTGGTTTTATTTATTTCCCTAAGTGTTTTATACCAATACTCATATTGGAGAGACTTGGTAGGGGATTGGATTTTTCTTAGACCCCACTTTATTGGGGTTTATAGGTAACAAGTTTTCATGCATTTTTCACAAGTAGTTTAAGGTATTACAATTTGGACCATTGTAATTAATGTTTAAGCTTTGAAAAATTTAACTAAATATCACTATAGTTTAAGTTCATATATATTTAACCATATATAATTTCAGTTTAAGGTCATAAAATTTTTACTAAATATCAATATAGTTTATGGACGTATAGTTTTTACTACATATGACTTTTGCATATGGCTGTATAAATTTGATAAAAAGAGGTGTAAAAGTATATTTAAAAAGGGAAAGAAAAAAAAGTTTCATGAATGAAGATCCCATTACTAATAATAGACTTTACCATAAAAGGGACATTCTATTTATGGTCATCAATATCGGACTGTTGTATCATGTAGTGTAGGGTCACACAATGAGAACTATCAATGGTTCAAGAATGAAATGTACAATTATTTCTTTGAAAATGGGTATGAAACATGAAAGCATAACATTGATGACATAAAATACACTTGAATAACTAGATTATGGATTGTGTAAATCATAACTCAATGAGGTTTGGATCAACGATAATGAGACATGGAATATATTTTGGGGATGAATGTTGATTATATTTGAATGATAGGTTCCACTACAATGGTGTTAGGGTGTAAAAAGATTAAAATACATTTTCCTCATGACAAAAACATGACTCTGTTCAAAATTCCATATTTAGAGAAAGTATATAGGATACATATCAGTGCATGTATATATATAGAAACATAGGTTTTCTTAAAATATATATTCAATCATTATTAATAACTATAAAATATTTTTGGGGATTCAAACACTTGAGAAATGAAGTAGATTCATGAAGAAGAAGGTGTTCAAGGAAGGTTATAGTCCCATAATGATAAAATCTCCCTATATTAAATGCATTATCGAGGTGAATAACTATAATACATCAATAATATAACTTTTTCATGGACTAATGGGTATATAATCATAGCCCAATTTTTTCTAGTGATATATTGTGGTTCCCACTAGTGTTATGCCCTTTTTTCACTCTAACTTGTTCCTAATACCCAAATAAAGAGATATGAATTATTAGAGACATAAATTTTTATCATTTTTCCATTTATGGGTTTCATCTTAATAAGTTTCACGTCTATTTCACTACCAGTTTAAGGTATTATAATTTGGACCATCAAGGGTTAGAGTTTTAAGATCGTATAATTTTGAATATGGTCCACATTGTTTATGGTAATGATGTGTGGAACATAAAATGAGATAGTCTACCTGTCATGGGATAGAAAAAACTTGAAATAGATGAAGGCCCAATTCTATTATAGTCTATATCATGGGAGAGTGCCTATAGTTTAAGGTTATAGTGCTTAGAACAGATTGGTATAAATAAAAACTGAAATGAGTCCTAATGTTTAATAGTGTCCCAACACCTTTTGAATAAGAAGTGGTGGCATCATAAATCACAAATAAAGTTTCATGGATTAGGAGTGGTGATGTGGGAAAATTATTTGAGGGATGAATGATGATCATATTTAAATTATGGGTTTCGTTGTGATGTTATAAGGGAGTACATAATGTAGAGGATCTTCTACTTAGGATGAAAACATTCCTTTAGTTGGTAATTTGTACTGGGGGAAAATATGAAGGATCCATATTAGTGAAAGTATTCATAACCAAACAGAGGTGTCCCTTAGATTAAAATACACTCATTTCTATATATAGGTTGTTATGGTCCTTTGACAAGGTGGTCTATGGATGAGTCTAAAATATAGTATCTATACGTTTCTACGTATCTAGTAATAACAAGAATCGATCCACACATAGTTATTGATCTTTTTTCAGTTCATGCTGATAAAGGATGGACCATGTGTTATGTGGATTATATTCATGGGACAAAGACTGAGGTGCTATGAAATTTAATTTTATGTGATATGGACTTGGGTGTCATGAATTTTAATTTCATGTGAGAAGGACTTGGATGTCTTGTTGTTTAAAGTCATCCAACCAGGACTTGGACATAACATAGCTTAAATTCATATGATAAGGACTTAGATTTTGTGCAGTTTAACATTATGTGATAAGGAATTGGGTGTTGTGAAGTTTAACATCATGTGATGAGGAATTAGATATTATGCAGTTTAAAATCACATGAAAAGGACTTTAGTGTAGTGTGGTTTAATTTCATACGACAAAGACTCAGATGTAAAATTCATAGGTAATAGAATTTGGGTTTTAATCTAGGACAAGGATTATTAATCCTAGTGTCACTATATATCCTATGAAAATAGGAACCAACCCACATATAGTTCTCAAAAAGGAATTACCTAAATATATCTAACTCATATATAGGAAAATGATCAGTAATTTAATTTATATATAGGACAAGCATATAATATCCAAGCATCACTATGTATCCTGATGCGATAGTAATCAAGACACATGTAGTTCTTGAATTCATAGTGTAAGAATCTATTAGGAAGGACCTGATGTAAATGAAAAGTACCCAAAAACTAGTATTGGGAATTTTTTTCAGTTCAGGATCACATACTAGTCTTTATTAGAGGCTCCTATATATATCTAGATCATATAAAGAAGTATGAATATTGGTTGATGGAAATTGTGGTTGGTCCTAGGATTGGAGAATAAATAATCACTATCTATCCCATAATAACATGATTCAATCCACATATAGTTATTGAGAGTGAATTGAATTTTTTCTAATGTAGATCGATAAGACCAAAGCTCTTACATAGATCGGGATATCCTGTAAATAAAATGATCTTACTAATAGATCAATCCAAATGGTTTGAGAATTCATTCATGGTAGACTTTATATTTCACACTTTAACTTAGTGCAACCAAGATGTAACACCCTACCTTTGGAATATCATGCACATCAATCATGATAACTATAGGGACTCACCAGGACCATTAAGATCATGTGATTCATGCTCAGTATGAGATATAAGAGACATCAAAGTGATCTATTATTTTTCTTGAGTGTGCATTACATGGGAGAAAATGGTAATTCAAGGGAATTTTCCTTCTATATTTTTCCATTGAAAGTTGGAATCTTGTAAAAAGAAAGAATTTTCATCTTGGAAGAGGCTTAAAAAAATTAGGATCCATACACCAAGGTCTCTTACATGGAATCAGTTTTGACATAACTAGAAAATTATCTTTTCTATTTTTTAAACACATTTAAGGTAAAAGTAATAACCCATTCATGTACAAAATAAAAACCATCAATAACCATATGAAATGGATGAATCATTAAAGTCTAATTTGAACATATTTTACACACTATCCTTAAATAATTTACATTGATGATTTTTTACCTCTCTAGGTGGGTCATATTTGAAAGGATATTCTGACAAATAAGCCATATTTTCCACATTTGAATGTATTCCACCATTTTTTATTTTCCTACATTGAAACATCTTACAAGAATAAGTTCTTTCATGATGATGCACTCAGTATTATCCTTATTTGTTTCCATAAGTATAAGTTTCTCCATAATCATATATGGAAACTCTTTTTAGGAATTAATAAAAAGAGATTCCACTAACTTTTACTCCTCATAGTGGAAAATCAGCTCCTATAGGTTGACACTATTTGGAACCTCCTTGCATGCCTCCCACTTTTAGTCAATAGACACACCCTTAATGAGATCAAATTGATCAGTGGTGTTCTTATCCACCACCACCATGGTTTACTAACTCTTACTTGGTTCTCCCATCATACCTCTAGCTTCTTATTCAAAAATGTTAGTCAATTGGGTTCTACATTGAATTTCCAACCCTGGTGAAGCCTCATTCTTGGCAATATCTACCATCAAAGAGTTTCCGCGCATCTGGTTAAGGTCAACCATCACTCCGTTTATTTGATCCTTAAACACTCTACCTTCATATTACCACTCTAAAGGAGTAGACACATAGTCTAACTTTTTAGGCCTCGACTTCAAGACTGATATTGTCTCCAAGGTCTTAAAAAGATAAGAATAATATTTTATCCATTTTGATTTGTAACTCTTGACCAGGAATTAGCTCCCTAAGTCCCTTCTCCCTTCAACCCCTTCTTTATCCTTAGGATGTGAACCTCCCTATCATTCCAACCCTCTTCACTTTCTCCTGAACCAAGAAAACTATCACTTATCTCTCTAGACAGTCCTTGACCCTCCTTGAAGACATCTTCCTATATAGGCTCATTTTGATCGAGAGATAACTCTTCATTACCTAGGCCTTCAAAACCTATTAATCAAGATTAAGTAAGACATGGTACCTCTTGGACTATACCCCTTATTAAAACCATACAACCATCAGTTCCTTTCACTAATTTCTCTCAGTCCTTATATCCCCTTGAATCTACTTTATTTATCATTTGAATATCCACATCAAGGTTATTTCCACTTCCATATCACATAGCCCCTACATAGGAGCTAATGCAGGAGATAGGTTCCACAACACCAACAACACTAACCTTATCAACTCCCAATGAATCTAATATAACATGTTCTATTAGATTGTGAATGACCAGATCATTCCTCAAATAGTTAAAAATATTATCCACCTTCGGGTTAATGTTCATGTGGCTTGGGTCTTTCTGAGTAGCATTGTCTATAATTGGACTGCCATTATATACCTTGTTCGCTGTTGAAGAAGAAACCATTTCAGTTCTAGTCTGCTGAGTTGACAAAACATGTACCTCAAGATCCTCTTTACATACCCAATTAAAAGATTAAACACGATGGACTATTCACTTACATGAAAAATAGTAATCTTTCCAAGATTCAAAAACAACAACATGTTTACAATGGAATTCATCCCCATCTTCAATCCAAATCCACTCCACCAGCTGCCTAGAGTCATCCAATTAAACAAAAATGTGAGGGAAATTTGGATTAAATAATGAGTTTGTTCTAATATTTAAGAAAAGAAACCAGCCAACCAAATTTCCTAGTAGAAACATATTTGAGGGGATTTGAAAGGGAATCAAAAATTCTCGGAAACAAATCCACAATGTTTTTGATGTGATATCTTGTTTCATGTAGATTTCATAAGACCACCAGAAGAGAAATAAATAACTCCCACTGTGTAGCAACCAGATCCTAGATAGCATGGAGCCAGTGTCTGCTATCAATTACATTGGCATGATTATAAGTAATTAAATCCTGAAGTATTAAGAGTTTAATAGTCTTGGTAAACCTGATATATAAATGAGTCTTTTATTAAAAATTAATACACTAATTACAACATAATTTGTATATTCTTTCTAAATAAATAAATTTGAGGATAACTCTAACCCATATAGTATATACCTAAATTTTATTCATAGTATGCTTCTTGTATTCTTGTGGAAAGAAACATAATAAGGGTGAGATAAAATTCACAATAAGGTAAAGATATAATGAAAAAAATAATATGAATAATAACTATGAAATAGTAAATAACTAATCACACATATCATGTAATGAAAAAAAGGCTGATAAGTAAGTGAATAAAAAATATGGATAGTTAATAAATGTAAAAACACGCAATTCAAATAACTAGATAAGTAAAAATAAATATGGAAATATATGAAACTGAAACACATGTCATTTAATCAATTAAGTGAAAATGAAATGTATCCATAGATATCTGGATGAAAAATATCATGGATGAATAATAACTAAAACTAAATTAAGAAAATTATTTCTTAATGGATATCTTGTATGAGGCCCATGAAACCCTATACCGTGAAGACCTTTCACAAGACAGTTTTAAATATGGGTAGAAATGTGTTTATACTACTTGGAAATAAACTTGAAGGGTTTTTTCCAACTAATTTTTACTCATGATACTACCCATTCATCTACGGAATTTCATTAAATTTTCCTTTACCAATAGAGCTTGCATTAATCAGTCTCTAACCTGTAGGTCTTGCATTAACCAATCCCCAACATGTATACTACATGTACAAAGCATTTAAAAAAATTCCTTATAAAATATCAATATTGAATAAAGGATATGGGTTAATCAATATTTCCCCAAATAATAAAATAACTTTCAAAGTAAAAACTTTTTGAAAAATGGAATATAGTTTAATAAATAATCACTTCCATGTAAAATGATATGGATATTTAGGGGAAAATTAATTTCAAATGATCATAGGAAATTGAATATTTAAAGGGGATTAAAATAAATCAATGAAGTGAATGTGAATAATATCCTTGGAAAAATTAATCATAAACCATCTAGAGGAGGAAATATGATGGTATCAAAACAACATATCCCAAATAAAGAAAAATAAAGGGTTTTTCTATTGATGAATAGAAATACTACAAAATATCTTTTAAAAAAACATTCTTGAGGAAAATATCCATTTGGTTGGAAAAAACTTTTGAAAACCCATATAATTGAAAGTAACTTTTGAAAAAAAAATATTTAAAATTAACCTTTTAAACATGCAAAGTAGTCTTCAAATAAATGATGGTGGGAAAATCTGTACAAGCCATATGAGGTAAAAGAACATTCCTTTATCTCGGAAAAAGGTTAGCAAATTGTATTATTAGGAAATTTAAAAGAATATTACTTTGAAAACATTGTTAAAAGAAAAAAGGGTAAAAATTTATTTACCAAATCATTTTAAAAACATTTTTGAAAAAGTCTATAAAACATGGTTTTTAGAAGAAAATAAGCTTTCTGACCAAAGAGAGATATGAATTCAGGTTTTCTTATAAACATTTTCTAAAACACCTTGATTACCAATGAGTGGAAATATCATACTAATACATAAAAAAGGTCATGATTAACCATAGGAGATTAAAATTAAAGGGTTATTGAATAATTTTCATATAATTTCCTCAAATTTAAATAAATTATCATTAAAATTATCCTTGAGGAAAATAATCCTTCAACATTCCAAAGTATCCTATACCACTTTGAAACATTTTAAATCATAATACTCATGAAGAAAAAAATTAAAGAAAATTACAATATCATTAGATTAAGTATTTTCATTATATATCAGGTAAAATGTAAGTATATACACTATATAAAATAAACTAGGTGCGTAACAACAAATAAGTCTCAATCAATTGTAAATTGGGATGAAATACATTTCTACTTGAGTAAATTTTGAATCATAGGATCCGTGAAAGATTAATAATAAATTGAAATGTTTTATATCATTAAATAAAGGTAATTAATGGTAAAATATATCAAAATTTTAAGTAGTTATATCACATAAAATAAGTGAGTGGTGAATATGAAATTTATCTCACAGGTGTAAAAAGCAAGATGAAAATCCCTTACCTTGCATTTCCTTTCAGGTGAAAATAATTAAAATTCCTATATAATAAACATATGTTAATTATATAATTTATTTATAACCCTTTTCATGTTTATAATTACTTTTGATTCACTTATTACCATTTTATATACAACTACGTAATCAATTATGTTTATGTCGAGTGTTTTGACCAAATTCAGTTTATGTGTCAAAAAAAACTTGAGTAGGTCAACTATGGTCAAAGGGGGTCATTATATAAAATCTAAAAAATAATCATCATGAAATAATTATCATATTTATAGATAAATTATTGTTTTAAAAATGTTCATTAAATATGGTTATGAAAAATGAATCAACGTTACAACCTAGGAGACAGTAGGTCGTACGTACACAGGAGTGACTTTCTCATTTTCAATGATCGTTATGGAAAGAAGGTAAGTAGAGTAATATATTTCAATAATTATAATTATATAATAAATAAAATACTATTACATCATATAAACTTATATATAGAATTTTTTTATGTAAAAACAATCACATCATGTTTAGGAGGCGGTAACCCACATGTCCACGAACAATGTTATCACTTTTTAGTGTATGAAAGAATAATACAGAAAATGATATATATATATATATATAGTTAATTATGTCATTAATATGATATATATATTTTTATGAATCATATTCTTAATTATAATAATCCTTTAAACATTATCTGGATCGTGTGAATGAATCACATCGCTTTGAGGGGCCGGTAGTCCACACTTCCTCAAATGATGTTATTATTTTTACGTAAAATGAAATGTATAAAGATATGTGTTATAAAATAATTAAATAAGAATAAATACATTATAATCATCATATATAACATATATAAATATGGTTTTCTTCATAATGGCCACCATGAGATGCGGTAAAGGAAAAATGAACAATCATCGTTTCGTGAGGCAGTAGTTCGCCGTGCACAAAAATAATATATTTTTTACCCATTTGATGGAAGTGTGAGAAAGTTTAGGTTGAATCATAAGAATAAAAACATACTACTATATTTATTATACTATATTTTATAAAATCAAGGAATAATAATAGTTTATGGGTTGTGTAATGGAAATAAAAATAATGAGCTTGAGGAAGTATGTTACCTCTTAAATGAGTAACTCCTTTTGGTTTGAACCAAAATATTAATTGTATTACCTTATGAACAAGGTGAAAATTATAGGAATATGGAAGGTTTGTTCATGAGATATATGGAAAAATATTGGTCAAGACAAAGTGTCTTGATATGTGTGAGGAAGTGGGAGGAGAAGAGGTCTTTTATATTGGATGAGGAGTGGAACTCTTGTTATATTTTTACAAAGGAATTCCATGCACGTTTTTCACATTTAAATTGGATCCAATAATGAACCAAATTATATACTAGTGGGGATAGGTTCAAAATATGGACATCCAAAAGATCTTTTGCACGTTTATAGGTCTTTTTGGGGCTTTTTTTATGGTTTACTCTCTTATTAAGCTTAATTTTTCTTCCTCCAATAGCCCTAAGGCCTTCATTTTTTATTGATTTTGATAATAAACATTCCAAGGGGTGATTTTGAACCCTTACAAGGCCCGTAGGTGTATGTATTACATGGTCCATAGGCCTTAGAGGAATTCAGTGCCTGTAGGCTTCAAACATTACATACAACCTAGACTAACTACATGGAACTTCTCCTCCCCAGCATCTTCATCATGAAATCAGCTCCCCACCTTTGCATGGATGTTCGGCTAGGCTTTTCCATGAATGCATAAACTTATCTAATTAAACTTTAAAACTGAATAAAATTATAATTTAACCTTATAAATAAATTATATGAGAAAGTAGTTTTGAACAAAAAATTAGTAATTTTAACCATTCATTAAAAAAATCACATGTTTCTGGAAAATATAAAAAATTTACCCTAACCAAAATTTTTAGTTTTTATTTTAAATATGAAGTTTATTTTTATATATTAAATAAATTTAAGTGTCAAAATTGATATTTAAAATGGGTTCTTCATTAAAATGTGGTAAAATTTCCTTTATAAAAAATATGTGTTTATGTGTGAAAATGGGTTTGTTATTATCTTATGCATATAAAACCAAATGGATAAATATAAAAAAATAGTTGATTGATTATATAAAATATAAATTTCATTAAAATAATTAACTAATTAATTATTTTTATTATGTCAAAACTGCTTTGGAAGCATAAAAGTAATAATATTTATTTTTTTATCAAATGGGTTTTTATTTTTATTTCACATTAATTGGTGCCCAATGAATTCATTTTATAATTATAAACCATAAATTTTAATAATTTAGTTAATAATATTCATAACCATTAACATAATAGGTAGGTTATATCATATTATATTAAATTATAATATTTTAATAATACATTGTTATTTGGTGAAACTAGGTCTTGCATGTAACACAATGTATTGAGGAAGGTCGTTCTTGCGTATATTACAAGATAACTCAGTGTTTCATGTATTGAGAGATATATCATGTATTGAATTTATTTAAAATAGTAAATATATAGTATATTATCATGATATTATATTCTGTTATGCGCTTGGTGATGCATGTCATAAACACTATTGCATACGAAGTTGTACTTTAGAATTTTTGGGTGTTACATTCTCCCCACCTTAATTAAATTTCATCATCATAATTTAAACTCAATCTTGGTAATAGAATTTTTGATATTTCCAAAATTTAAACCCCACATCATGAGAAGGTTTTATAAACCATCCTCTAGAAAAGAGAGAATGAGACGTAAAAAGGTAACATTGACTACCATGTAACTAGGTCTCTATGTAGGAGAACATTAGTGGAAAGTGAAAATATGTACTTAGAGGAAAAATTTAAATATTTTTAGGGAGTTAATGATGCTATTAATCATAAATGAGTGAATGGTCAATATAAAGTTGAGTGCCTCAAATCCATAAATCTTGGATGATTTAAGAGACCATCGGTTCAATAAAAATAAGGCGTAGGACAAAATTTTATTTCATAGTGATTCTCCTAGTGTATGGTAATTCTTATACTGACCAAGAATACAAGGAAATATTATTAATTGATAGGTTTAAATTTTATATGAATAATCCTAAATTTTGGTTTTGCAACAATTAAATTCTAATACATCCCTTTACTTTGAGAATTTAATTAACATTAATGAGTTTTTTATGCATGAAGCACTAAAAGAAAATTTTAAAGGATCGTAAGGCCTATAAAAGAGTGATAAGTATAACTATTTATCTTTAACAATCTTCCAAAACTAATATTCTAAATAGAGTAATCTATAATCCTCAAAAGTGATACTACTGGTTCATCATTAATATTTATTTGTCAAATTGTTTAACTAAAAAAATACAAAATTAACCAGGACACTGCATAGGTTAGTGGTTGGAATGAAATCCTTATCATCCTTCAGTCATGGCTTCAAGTCCCACAACCTTGTCGAATTTTATAGCATCCTCGACCAGAACAGCCACCTGAACAGTGATAACAGGCAGACTTCCACTGTTATTAGGTACACCACACCAATCGCTAAAAGTTACCGACTAGATATATGGGTGTAAAAAGGTATAGTGGGGAGGCTATACCATATGGGAAAATAATATATACTGGTATAATCATAATAAGATACCATTAATTGGAAATAAATGACTCAGCAGACTCGATCTAGACACACATAGCGGAAGCACATCCAATATCAGTAAAAAAATGGAAGGTATAAATAAACCGAAGTAGTAGTGGGAAGTAAATAGAAAAGCATACCAAACACCACTTGTACACACTGCTAAAACAAATAAGGCATGAATCCATAGCAGGTCATAAATTTCAATATACAAAGGGATATCATGGCCAACCATTGTAGCTACATAAAAAAACAATTCTAATATAGGAGTGAAATCTAAGATAAAGTAAAACTCTAGCTAGGCACGAACTCAAGGTCCTTGCCAACCATCCTACCAAATAGTACTACGATCTTACTTCTTATACTGATCCTTTAACTTTATATAAATCTACAATGTCTATACACATCCCAAAGGGCCCGTGCTTAGTGTGAGATGAATCTTAGTTGGACACCACCCCATGGTGCATTCCTAGTATAAGTGTTTAAGAATACATGCATCTCTAATTAATGAAAACAATATGATGCAATAAGTTAACACCATCTCCACTGGTGCTCATCAGCCAATAGGGAGTGTCACCTACTTCAGCCAAAGTTTGAATCTCAAAAGCAAAGAGAGTCCTTGGCCCATCGCCCAACGTAACCCTATTGTCACAAAGTACCATTGAACCCTCAGGTTCCACATCAATCATATATCCTGACACCACATGCCTCATGAATCCACATGTCTCAAAGTATCGACACCCCAAAGGCATTACCAAATAATAGTATCTTAGTCCCAAGGACTGCTGCTCAAAATCTCACATCGACCCATGGCACGAAAACCAAAGGAACAATGATGCATGTCCTCAAATAAATATCTAGGACCATGGAATCAATCATGGAGAGCCTTATCCCTCAACTTGATAGCATCATCAGTATCAACCTAAGGCTCTTCACCTTCCATGTGGCTTTCTATTGTAATCCCCCCAAACCATAAATACCTAAACCATAACTATCAGGGGCCTCTTTCCACATGAGTGGTCAGTAGGACTCAATCAACACTTTGGACATCATGGGTGAGTGGTAATCATCGAATAAGAACCTAAGCCACACCATCTTTGGCACCTCGTGACCCTGGGACCATGTCATTCAAATCTGATGGTCTTACCATCCAAGTATCTTGGGCTATGCCCAACCTGAAAATCACACTACCTCAAACCAATGTCCACTCAAGTATCTGGGCCAAGCCCAACCAATGATCAACATCACTCAATACTGATGGTCATGCCATCCCAACCTCATCTCAGGCCTCACCCATCATGACCCCTAGCATCTCAGCATATATAATCCCATGAATTAAAAAAATATAAAACTAATATAAGCACTTTAAACAAGAAATTAAATTTAAGAAAAATGAATTACACCATCTATCAGCAATGGAAAATTATCACGGAGGTCTTTAATGCCTCTAAAAAGATTAATCAAACTTTTAAAAATTAAACATAGCAGTTCAAATCAAAACAATTAATTTTAAACAATTTTGGCACCCACGACCAAAATATATTAATGAGAAACTACCTCTCACCTGACCACGCTCAAGTATAATAGGTATTGGGAATCCCATGACATTCTATATATTTTAACAATCAATTTCATATTCTATAGAAGGGTCTCACTCAAAACCCGTCCTTGTGCTAAAGAGATGAAACCCCCAAAAGTTCTCAAAAACTCAAAACAAGGTATCAAACACCAAACTTAGACTCTTATACATAGGAAAATATAATATCGAAGTCCAACTTGAAGAATATCGGCATATATTTGAGTTTCCATCTAAAACCATGAAATTGGATCAGATGGAAATATCGGTCTGTATGATTAAGGATTAAAGAAGAAGAAGGGTGCATGTGGTTAGCCTTACCGAGGCAATCCTGCAGCATCTGATAGATTGAAAATTGGATGACCGGTAGAGCATATGGTTCATAGGAGGAGAAAAGGGATAATGGTGTGGCTCCCCTACTATGAGTTATTGAGAAGGAAGAATGGGGGAAGAAAAGAAGAAATAGAAAAAAAAAATAAAAATAAAACACCCAACACTAGCTGTATGGTTTTCCCACACAGTTTTCCAAACTGTACAGTAACCATGAAGAATCCACTACCTAAGGATGAAGGCATGCACGACTACCCCACACTATTTGACAAACCATGCGGTAGCCCTCTGTAACTTTTGCAGACGATCCAGCATGGTCGTGTGCCTGCAGTCGCATGGTTTCCCTAAAACGTGCACCTACATCCCAAAAACAAAGATTTTTGGCCTATGACACTCTCATAACCCTTTTTAACACTCAAGGTACTCTCCTAGCCTCCAAACCAACCGAAAACACCATTTAGGACCAATGGAACTCTCATAATTGAGTTCTGATCAACGAAACAAAAATTAGCATCACCACTATTTGAAAAATTCAATCTTGGTGGGAATTTTCACCCGTTCTAAAGAACAGGGTTGTTACAATCTCCCCACCTTAACATAGCTCTTCTCAGAGCTATAAAAATGGATATGGTACCAATATACTCACCTTGTCCCCGCGACGCTGACTACCCCTATCTCAAGGGTATAAGTCTAATTTTTCAAGGAGGCTCCCCACCTTAAGAATTGCCTAACCTGGTCAATCTTGACCTAAATCTAAAATCAATCAAGGTCCAATGAACTATTTATAGACCCATGGTCCTCCCATGATGCATCATCACCCCTACACCTGATTAGGTGCTCACATGTTGCTTCTAACACCCGATCATATCCTGCACCGCATCGGTGCTCGCCTTGAGCCCGTGACCCCCATGGAACAACATGGTCCAGCATCCCATGGATGCTCAAAACAACCCGACCCCTTTCACCTCAATAAAAACTACTTCCTCGATACCCCGATGCCCAAGTAACCTCAAGTAACCCATATCCATCAAATGCCTTGATGCCCAGTGTACCTCAAGTAACCTGTATCCAACGATGCTCCTGATGCCAAGCACCTCATACATATATATTCATGCACCTGAAATGGTTCCAACCCACTAAACAATGCATGGTTAGACCATATACATATTATGCATACCATGCACTCAAAATGGACATCCCTTAATAGGACATGCCAAAATAAAAAAACAAACTATGACCACACCCATTGCATACCTCTAACCATCGTTGGCTCTCAAACCTACTCAGCCTATGGTAGCTTCATGTCATGCACCTAGCCTAACACACAGATGCCGGAAGCCTTTCCTCCATACGGTGTTGAACTAGGCATTGTCCACTGACCCCACATCTAGGTCCCACTATCTCTACCATATCCACTACATGCAGCTAAACCACGACTACTCTCACCTGTTACAGATCCTGAACCAATATCTAAAGTCTATGCCTGACTTAGTCCCTATCTGTCGGCTATCTGAGAAGGATTCATGTAGAACATCTCAAGATGACCCACCTATCCACATACCGACACTCCTTTGGAGGCAAATCACACTGAGTCTGTACATACCCTGGCTACTCACACTAAAAGTAAACCACCGCTGACCTGCCACAAGTTGGTCTAGTTGGGTCCTTAGCCTGACCGCCCTACAGGAACTCATCCAGACCACATTTTCTGCCATCAAAACCGTCACCTAAAGCCACCACCCATCTAAAACGGTAACTTTACCATAGGTTACCCTTAACTTTGAGAGCCTGATTCACTACTTCTAAGAATGAGGCCAGCCTAAAGATGTTTACCTGCACCGAATGACATGTCATAAGACATCCTCAAATCACCTCACCCTTGAGGTGTCAATGCTTACCATACCCAGTGAAAAGTGAGAAAACTCATAAAAAGTAGCTGCATTGTCCATGACAGACATGTCTCCCTACTGATGGTTCAAGAACTCTAAAGCTCTCTATTCGATCATCTTATTTTGGACAAAGTGCTAGAAGAACATGTCCTTGAAGTCCTTCCAAGATATTCCCTCTTGTCTAAGAGCCTGAACCTTCAAATCCCACCACAACTTTCCCAGTCCTCTGAGAACGTACATCACCAGCATGACCCTCCAACTTGGAGGCATCTCAAGCTTCTAAAAGAGCATACGCATGCTTTCTATCCAGTTCTTAGTCACTTGTGGACCACCCTCACACTAATAAAGTAACAGGTGTTGAAAATGGAACTATTGAGTAAGATAGTACATAGAGGGATCCATTCCTTGAGAACCTATATCAAACCCCTACAAAATAAGAACCCGGATTGATCAGAACTGATCATCAATCCATGACCCAAATGTTATCAAGCCTGGAAGCTGTCCTTCCAACACTGGATCCAGAATCCGATCCTGACCCTAAGCCTGTACCTAAGGCTCATTCTCTGCCTGAACCTCATGGTTCTGAACCTGATCGTGCTTCTACAACACTGTAACATCGCCCATCTGAACCTCTATCATAGCTATCTAGGATGAACCCATTGAATACCATTAAATGGCTAGACATCCCATATTTATAACAATATATTCAACGTGTATAGGGAAATAAGTAAAAAAGGAAGCGTATAATGTCACATACATGACTTATTTTAAAGTTAAATTCCATTTAATTTACATTCATGCTTTTTTTTGGTGGTTTCCCAAGCTTTTATGGAGGAATGGGTGAGTTTTCATGAATTGGGGCAAACCGTGAGCCCAATTACAGATTTAAAAATAAATTTTTATTCCTTTATAACTCCTTCATTTTTCAACATTTTTCATCAATTAAAATTACTAATTGTCATACCCTGACCTACTAAAACCACCATATTAATTTGGACCACTTAAGAATCCATAATCATGGCGGATATGAGTTTTTATTTAAGGGATTGGGCCTGCTCGAAAGCCCATTTTTTGCATTAAAAATAAAGTTTAATGCTTTAATATTTGCTTCAATATTTACGTTTCATTGGTGATTCCAACTCTCACCCGAGACCACTTACCTAAGGCGCTCCCCCATTCTCTCATCCCCCAATTTGGATCTCAATAGAATCTTGAAATAGGTCGAAACGTCTCCAGATTTCAGAAATCGCCCATATTTGGAGAGGTAAATTGATTCTTTCATAACTCCTTCTATTTTTACTTTTTCCCCCCATTCCTGTTCCTACATGATCTCCTCATCCTTTTTCAAAACTCACTTGAATGTTTGGATATTTTCAAATTTAGATACTGGTGGATTTTGGGTGTTTTTATTCAATATTGTTTTGATCAAGTGTTTCTCTATTCAATTTCTTCCTTTTCCTTAGGGTTTCCTCCCTAGTTCATTATGTTCTAAAATGTCGAAAAGTTAGGGTTCTAACTTATGGTTTGATTTGGTGTCTTTTTGGTTATATATTTTGGTCTAGGGCTGGATTTATCTTCCTTGCGATGCGACGGTGGTGCGGTTGATGTTTCACACCAAGTTTTGAGGGATTCGACACTTCGGCAGGTGGTTCTATGTGTAAACGATTATTGATGAGTTAGAATGTTGTATTTACTCATTTTTCATATTCCTCATATTTTGGTTGTGGTTAAAAAACTATTTATTATTGATTAGGTTATGTTTCTAATTATATAGTTTCATTTTAACTTGAAATTGGGTGTTTTCATGTGTTACTCATTGGGGTATTATTTGCGTGTATTTTATAACATATGGAATTGGTTTAATAAATATTTTTTGGAATTAAAATTATGGTTTTTAATGTATTAGTGTCATTTGGTCCTCAAAATAGGGTTTTTGAATGGGTTTTATGTGAAAAACATTTTTATACTTCTTGAGAGCATTTTATGAAAATGTGTGTTTTCATTTGGATCTTTTGTAGTGTTATTCTAGGTGATTTTAAAAAACTTGAAAGTGGTTTTATAAATGTCTCTAGGGATTCCAATTATATTTTGGATAGGAATTTGTATGGTTTTTGGTCTTAAATGGGGGGTTTGAAATGGGTTTTGTGTGCAATACATATTTACACCACTTGGGTTCTTTTTATGAAAATTGTAAATGTTTTAGTTGGTTAGAAAAAGTGGGAAAAGGATGCATATGTACTGTTTGGTATGTGTGTTCACTTATTAAGGGTTTTTTAAAGGTTGAGTGATTTTTTAAGATGTCAAAATAATTTAGAATGTTTTGTAAATTTCTGAAATTTTTTATTAAATTGTGATGTTGGAGCGAAACTTGTTTGTGGGCTGTTTCGTGTAAGTTTGATGATAAAATGATTTTGAAGGTAAAAAGGGTTTTATGTAACAAGTGAGCGGGATATTATGAGAGTTTTAATATATTGGAATGGTTTGATAAAAATTTTTAATGTATTTTTGGAAGTTTTAATGAAATGTGAAACGTTTAGTGGGCTATTTTGGTGTGTGTCGGATTTCAAAATCAATTTGAATCAAAAGTGGACTTTTGTGACTTGTGTTGTATACATTTGGGATGTCTGGTGAATTTATGATATGGAAATGATATTTTCATGTGAAAATAATTTTAATCGACTTGTTGAACTTGTTTGAGAACAAAGGGAAAACCCAGGTATCTAGGTGGGTGGATGTGTACGAGTATGCTAGTGAATCTGTGGGGTTTGGCCTCAGTTTCACTTAGCAGGATTGACGCTTACAACTCTGACTAAACTATTATGATGATGATTGGGAAATACTAGGTTGTGGGTATGTTCCCTACTAGTGTCTCATGCATGAGAACTGATATTTGTGATGGTTACTCTCACCGAGATACAAGGTACCTGGGACCCACAGCTAGCTAGTGTCTGGGGGTTATTTCCCATTGTTTGTGCTCACTATATATTTTTTTTCTTACCGTCGACATACGGTATGAGTTGTAGGAAAAATAAGTATCTTTTGTATTTATTTTAAAAGTGTTTATTCTTTAAATTATCCCACCTGAAAACTATTTTTATTTTATGTTGCATCTTTTATAAATTGTAACTAGCATTTCATGTTTTTGAAAACTTACATGCTTTTCATCAATAGATGTTTATCACATGGAATATATTATGGGTGGTATGCTATTGGGATTTGGATCACACCATACTTACACCTTTGAGTGTAATTAGACTTGGTTATTTTTGTTGTTGCAGGTTGGGAACATTTTTTTGTTTCAGTGGTTCAGGTTTCTAGCAGGTCCTTGTTGGTGAAGTCTTGGGGAGATGGCTTGAGGACAGTGCCCCTTAACATGAGGGTTCTTGGAATGTTACCTTTTGGTTTTGTACCTTTTTTATAGTCTTTTTGAGTTGTTTTAAAATATGTAATTCAGTTCTGATTTTTTTTAAAATATTGTTTGGATTGAAAAAAATACAGATTCGTTTTATTGGATTCAATTGTTGGTTTATGTTTATAAACTCGGGTAAATAGTTCCCAATTTTTATTTTATGATACCCAGGAACATGTACCATCCCATGGGGATCGAGAACGACCTTAGGGTCTTGTTGCAGGCCGGGTCGAATGCCGGTTTTGATGGCGACCATATTCGGTTCGTGACATATAACAACTACCCTTACTCTCCCCCGTCACAACCATGTCTATAGTATCCCGACCCCATGTCCTCCTAATCCACCCTCAACATATCCAAGTATGATAATATCATTGGGTCATTCCCATCCTGACAACCATGTTTCCTCAAATCGATGACCGAGTCCCCCAATCATAGTGATCAAAATCACCTCAACCATAGTCCATGCCATCTCATATGAGAACCAGACCCAATTTACCATGCCACATGCAATTTCACGTATATATATAAATCATGTAATATCACATTTCACATTTCAAAAGCATTTAAAGCATGGTATTTCACATTTCTACATGGAATTTTATATTATTCACATGGTATAATCATTTTACAAAGTATACGTGCATTTATAAATTTGAGATACCCTAAATTGTACCTATCAAAAGCCAAAAACTACGCCTTACCTTACCGGGAAAATTTTCAATTATCCCTCACCACATCAGGTCAAGGTTCACATATCATAACCAATAATCATCAAAAACCAAGTGATCCACCAAAGTAGAAATCATATAAAATGTAATATGAGAAAAATAAAAATATAATAACCCACCCAAGGTAACTCAATATATCCCTCATGCATGGGGCTATAGACACCCAAGCACGAGTTCAAAATATTGTTCCGAAAACAACCTATCTCTGGCCTACCATAACCCAAAATATTAAAACTAAAAAGAGTTAAAAGAAACTCCTTTGATACCACTTGTAGCATCCTTGACCGAACCGTGGTAACAGTCTGGGTTCCATTGGCCTTAGGCACACCTCCCCGAACGAAAAAGGATGCATAATAGCAGTGAGGGTATAAATAGGTATAGTGGGGAGTCTATACCATTTGGGAATAGAATATGTACTAGTTCTATCATAATAAGATTACATGAAACAGAAATAAATGACCCAGCAGACTCAAAATAGTACCATAGAGTGGAAACACATCCAATATAATTAAAAAATGGAGACAATAAATAAACAAAACCCGTAGAGGAATGTAAATAGAACAGCCTGGCAAAAACCACTTGTACACACTACTAAAACAAACAAGGCATGGATCTATAGAAGGTCATACATGTCTATATGGAAAGGGATAACATGGCTTACCACTATAGCTACGTACAAAATAAGCATTCTAATACAAGAGTGAAAGATAATAAAAAGTAAAACTCTAGCTAGGAACGACCTCAAGGTCCATTCCAATATCTATGCCAAATAGTACTATAATCCAACAACTGAGGTTGATCTGTTACTTGTATGTAAGTCCACAATGTCTACACACGTCCTGAAGGTCCCATGCAGGGTGTGGGACGAATCTCGATAGTATACCACCTATGGTGCGTACCTAGTATAAGTGTTTAAGTAGAAATTCATATATAAGTAAATTAAATAGTACAATGTTATAAGTAAACACTCTCTCCACTGGTTCTCAAAAGTCACCTAGGAGTGTCACCTGCTTTATCCATTGCCAGAATCTCAAATGAAAAGAGAGTCCTTGGCCCAAGTCATAAGATACCCCTTTAGTCACAAAGTCTTGGTGAAACCTCAGGTTCCACCTCAATCATATACCCTAGCACCACATGCCTCCTGACACCTCATGTCTCAAAGTACCGACATCCCAAAGGCATCCCCAAACAATAGTATCTCGGTCCCAAGAACCCCTGCTTGAAATCTCACATCAGCCCATGGCATGATAACTAGAGGAACAATGATGTCTATCCTCAAATAAATATTCAGGCCCATGGCCTCAATCACAGAGATTCTCAACCCCAACTCGATAGCCTCATTTCTATCAGTTGATGGATCTTCACCTTTAATATGGATTTCTATGAAAAGAACCCCCAAACTATAAATACTTAAACCACAACTATCTGGGCCCTCTACCCACACTATTTGTCAAAACAACCTCATCACAAAGTTAATTAATGTGCACATGACTTAATAGTTGATTTGACCATCATGGGTGAGCAAAAATTACCAAATAAGAACCTAATCCAAACTGTCTCTATCACCTAGTTTCCCTGTAACCATGTCGCTCAAATCTGATGGCCTTGATGTCCATGTATGTCGGGCCATGCCCAACCTGATAGTCACACTGCCTCAAAAAGAAGTCAATGATGCCCAATCATGTGGTAAGAACCACTCAATTATCCAGTACAATCCCAAACAGTGATCAACATCACTAAATCTCAATTTACATGCCATCCCAACCTCATCTCGGGCCATGCCCGTCACGACCCCTAGGCCTTCAGCATATGTAATAAAAATTATTGCATAAATATAAAACATATTTAAGAACATTAAACAGGAAAATAAATTTATGGAGATTAAATTACACCATCTATCAACTATGGCACATTAGCATGGAGGTATTTAATACCTATAACACATTTAATCACACATTAACAAATTAAACATAGTATTTTAAATCAAAATAATTCATTTAAAACAATTTTGGCACCCCAACCAAAATATCCCAATGAGAAAAGATATCTCGCCAAAATTCACTCAATATTAATAGGTATAAATCTTGTCCACAATATCCCACATGGTATAACAATCAATTCAATATTTTATAGTAGAGTCTCTCTCAAAACCCATTGTTGTGCTAAAAACAACAACCCCCAAAAGTCCGAGAAAACTCAAAACAAGGTACACACCACCTACCTTAAAATCATAGACATAGGAATGTCTAATATCAAAGTCCAACTCTAAGAGGATGGATTTATATATGATTTTCTATCCAAATCCATGAAATTGGATCGGACAGAAATAGTGGTATGTAAGACGAAGGATCAAAGAAGATGAAGGGTGTGTGGGGTTAGCCTTACTGAGGAGATCCTGTATCTTCTGAAAGATCAATGAATGGATGAGTGGTGTAGAATATGGATCAAAGGAGGATAAAGGTGAGTATAAATTATAGTGTGTGACCAAGATGGAAGAAAGGAAGAAGGAAAGAAGAAATAAGGAAAAAAGAAAAACTAAAAGAAAACACCCAGCACTAGCCGCACGGTTTTCCAAACCATGAAGCAAACATACAAAAGACACTACCTTAGGCTCCATTTCCACATGGCAACCCCCACACAGTTTGAAAAATAATATGGAAACTATTCGGTATCCCTCTGCAACTTTTTTAGATGAGCCCATGTGGCCATGCGCCTGCAGTCTCATGGTTTCCCTAAACTGTGTGCCTTCACCTACTTCCTAGAAACCGGATCTTCAGGCCTCTAATGATCCTTAAACCCTTATGAACACTTTATGTGCTCTCATAGCATCCAAACCAACCCAAAAACACTATTAAGGGACAACTAAGATCCCAGAGTTTAGTTCTGATAAACAAAACAAAAAGTACCTTCACTACTAGCTAAAAAATTCAAACCGGGTGGGAATTTTGACCCATTCCAAAGACCTGAGTCATTACAAATTTGATTGGTTTTTACCCAGATTACATTTTAACCTTTTATAAAACCAAATTAATATAATTTAAAAAATAAATATGATGGAAATATTTGAATAAGGGTAATCAATAAATTTCCTTTTATCTACGGTTTTCAATACAACCTAAATACATAAATACTTTTTCCATTTATTTCCACAAAGGTACTTCCTTGGTCTAGGGTTTATACATAATATCAATTATGGGATTGGAAAATAGTGATACATTATCTTCAATATAAACCACCATTGGTTTAACCTTAGTTATTCATTTTCATTATCTATTCAAATCCTTCATAATGGTTTTTAAATTAAATGTGAATTATCCTAAGAATATCCCCCGAGAGTGTCAAACCAGGTGCGTAGTAAGGCCCATTTTCAAGTACCAAGTTACCTCAAGTTTGGCTTGGAACACATTATGAGAGTTATTATCCCTAGGTACATCTATTCTAGAACCATTTCTACTTGTAGTATCCATACATGGATGTATTTCATGGAAAACTTCAGAATCTCTATCTAACCAAAATGCTAGGATGTTATTCTATACTTATACTCAAATTACACCTTAAGGATATGTTATCTAATCTATGTTCTCCTAAATGTAGTCCCAAGGTTTCTAGTAAACTTCCTCTAATACCAACTATAGTGACACGACCCTGGATAGCTCAGATATGATGTCTGTAATCAATTATATTAGCATGATTACAAGGAATTGAATCATGAAGGACTGATAGTTTAGTAGTCTTGGTAAACAAGATATATAAATGAGACTTGTATTGAAAATAAATATACTAATTAAAACATAATTTTTTTCTACTTTCAATTTAAATAACTACAAGGATGACTCTAACTGATCTAGTATATCTCTGCATATCACTCAAAGTATGATTCTTGGATTCCTGAAAAAAAAAACATAATAAGGGTGTGCTCAAATGATCGATAGGAGAAATATATATAGGAATAAATAATGTGAATAAAAACTATGGAATGGAAAATAACTGAACGCACATATCATGTAATGAAAAAAATGAGAATGAAGTTGATAAACAATATGGAATGGTAATAAATGGAAACACATTCCATTCAAATAACTAGATAAGGAATAGTAAATATGGTATGGTGGGAAACTGAAACACGTTCCATTTAATGAATGGAGTGTAAATTAAATGTATCTATGGATGTTTTTACACAAAATATCATGGATGAGTAATAACTGAAACTAAATGAGGGAAATTATTTCTTAATGGACATCATGTTTGAGGGACATGAAAACCTATACTGTTAAGACCTTTCATAAGGTGGTTTAAACTATGGGTAGAAACCTATCTATACTACTTGGAAACAATCATGAAGGGTTTTTTTCTAACTAATTTCATCTCATGATACTACCAATGCATCTAGGGGATTTTATTAACCAGTCCCAAACCTATAAAGCTTGCATTAACTTGTCTCTAAACCTTAGGTCTTACATTTACAGGTCCCCAACCCATATAGTGCATATCCAAAGCATTTAAATAAACAAAGTGCCTTATAAAATATCCATATTGAATAAAGGATATGAGTTTATTAATATTTCTGAAAATAATAAAATAAATTTCAAAGAAAACATCGTATCAAAAATGGTATATTGTTCAGTCAATAATCATATACATGAAAAATGATATGGATATTTTGGTGAAATTCAATGTCAAATGATCATAGAAAATTAAATATTTCAAAGTGATTAAAATAAATCAAGGAAGTTAATTTTAATACTATACTTGAAAAATCAAATCATAAACCATCCTGAGGAGGAAATATCATGGTATCAATACAATATATTCCAAGTAATGTAAAATAAAGTGTTTTTTAATATAAATACTATAAATATATCTTTTAAAAAAATATTTATGAAAATATCCAATTTTTTGAAAAAAAAATCATAGGAAATCAATTTTGAAAACATTTTATTTAAAAACTACACTTTTAAATATTCAAAGGAAGATTTAAATAAATGATAGAGGGTTAGTTTGTATGAGGTAAAATAATATTCCTTTTGTATGATAAAAGGAAAAAAATGACTTGTTTGGAAAGAAACAAGAATATTCCATTACAAGAATTTGTAAAGGGGAAAATGTATAATTTTGTCTACCAAATTATTTTAAAAACATTTTTGAAAAAAATTTAATAAATCATTTTTAGAAGAAAATAGGTTCTCCGACTTAAGAGAGAAATGAAGTCATGTTTTCTTAAAAACGTTTTCTAAAACACATTAAGTACCAGAGAGTGAAAAAATGGTATTAATTCATGAAAAAGATAATTATTTACTATAGGAGATGAAAATTAAAGGGTTATTTAACAATGTTATTATAATTTCTTTGACTGTAAAATGAATGATCAATAAAATTATTCTTTAGGAAAATAATCTTTAAACATTCCAAAGTGTCCAATACCACTTTAAAATTTTTTAAATCATAATCATCATGATAGAATAAAATTAAATAAAAGTTATAATATCATTAGATTAAGTATATTCATGATTAATCGTGTAAAATGGAAGTATATACACAATATAAAATAAAATATGTGCATAACTATAAATAAGTCTCAATAGAATGTAAATTGAGACGAAATCCCTTACTACTTGAGTAGATTTTGAATCATAAGATCCAAGAAAGTTAAATAATCATTTAAAACATTTAATATCATTAAATAAGGTGTAATAATGATATAATATATCAAAATGGGATGTTTTTATATAAAAAACATAAGTGAGTGGTGAATATGATATTTATCTCATAGGTGTAAAAAGTGAGATAAAAATCCCTAACCTTGCATTTTTTTTCCGGGTGAACGTACTGTAAATTACTGTATGATAAACTTATATTAGTTATATACTTGATTTATAACCTTTTTCCATGTTTATAATTAATTTTAAATCACTTATTACCATATTATATATAACTACTTGATCAATTACGTTTATGTCGGGCGGGTTGACCAAATTTGGTTTATGTGACCAAAAAAACATGGGTAGGTCAACTATGGTCAAATGAGGTCATTATATAAAATATCCATAATAATAATCATGAAATAATTATCGTATTTTTTTTCCTAAATTATAATTTAAAAAAAATCATTAAATATGGTTTTGAAAAATGAATCAACATTACAATCATAGTGATGGTAGGTCGTACGTACGCATGAGTAACATTCCCATTTTCAATGATTGTTATGGAAAGAAGGTAAGTAGAATAATATCTTTCTAGAATAATAACTATATAATAAATACCATATTTTTTAATCATATATACTTATGTATATAATTCTTGGTATTTAAAAGGAATCACATTATATCGAGGAGGCGGTAATCCACATGTCCACAAACGACATTATCACTTTTTTGTGTGTGAAAGGATAATAAAGAAAATGATATATATATATATATAAGTATATATATTTATATAAAGTTTATTATTTCATAAATAATATATATATTTTTTATATATAATATTTTAATTATAATCATTTTTTATATATTTCATGGATCATGTGAATGAATCACATCACTTTGAGGGGGCGGTAGTCCACACTTCCTCAACCGATGTTATCATTTTTACATAAAATGGAAAGTATAATTATTTGTGTTTTATAATAATTAAATAAGTATAAATACATTATAAATATCCTATATGACATATATAAATATATTTTCTATCATAATTTTCACCATGAGAGGTGGTAAAGGAAAAAATGAACGATCGTTGTTTTTTGAGGTAGTGGTTCAGCGTACACAGAAACAACATGTTTGTTACCCATTAGATGAAAGTGTGTGTAAGTTTAGTCCCAAAAAAATTCATAATAACATACTAGTATATTTATTATAATTTATTTGGTATAAAAGCATAAAATAATAATAGTTGAGGGTTGGATAATGGAAATAAAACTAAAGAGCTTGAGGAAGTTTATTACCTCTTAATCGAGTAACTCCTTTTAGTTTGAACTAAAATATTTCTAGGATTTATTTATGAAAATGGGTAGGATTACAAGAACTGGGGAGGTATTTTTAGGATCTATTTGGGTAGATATTGGTCGAGTCAAAGTGTCTTGAGAGGTGTGAGGAAGTTGGAGGATATGAGGCCTTTTTATAGTGGATGAGGAGTGGCACTCTTGTAATATTTTCACAAAGGAATTAAATGAACGTTTTTCACATTTAAAGTGGATACAATAATAAAAATAATTATATAAAAGTGGTTATAGGGTCTAAATATGGCCATACAATATCTCTTGGGAATGTTTATAGGTCGTTTTGGGCCTTATGGTTACAGTTTTGTCCCTTATTAAGATTAATTTTACCTTAATGATTGTAATTAATTTTAATTAGTATCACTGATATTTTTTTTGTTAAAAACTAATTTGGTCTTATTAGACATTATGAATTATTATTATTCCAACATGTAATCTATTTTTCCAAATTACAATCACAGAAGTGGTAGAAATTAATTTAAAATTCATCCCACAGGCGAGATGACTATGCGGGGTTTTTAAGTCAAAATGCCTGTAAGTTTTCTATGTTTTTATAATCAATTTAAAATTGAAATTTATTCCAATAAAATAAATTTTATTAATTGATAAATTTTTTATCTAATTAAATTTTAAAACCAATTATAAGTTTCATTAAATCTTATTAATGAATTAAATGAAAAGGCAATTTTGAACTAAAATTCGACATTTTGAATCAATTATTAAAAAAAATATATGTTTCTGAAAAATATAAAAAATTATACCTAACCTTGTTTTTATGTTTTTATTTTAAATATGATGCTTATTTTTCATATTAAATCAATTAATGTGTAAAAATTAATATTTAAAATGGGTTCACTATTAAAAGGTGGTAAAATTGCCTTTATAAAAATATAGGTTTTTATGTGTGAAATTGGGATTGTTATTATCTTATTTCTATCAAACATAAAGGATGATATCAAAAAAATTTATTGAATATATAACATATATATTTCATTAAAACCATTAAATAATTAATTATTTTTATTAATACAAAACTCTTTTGAAAGAATAAATATAATAATATTTCTTTTTATATCAAATATGTTCTTATTTTCATTTCTCATTAATTGGTAACCAATGATTTAATTTTATATTTATATAAACCATAAATTTTCTTAAGTTAGTACATACTATTCATAACCACTAATATAATGTCTAGGTTATATCATATTATATTAAATAATAATATTTTAATAATAATATATTATTATTTGGTGAAACGTGGTATTGCGTGTAATGCAAGCTATCAAGGAAGGTATCTCTTTCATGTAATGCAAGATAACTAAATTTTGTGTTTATTACAATATATTTCATGTATTTAAAATAGTACATATTTAGTAGAGTCTCAGGATATTATATTATCTTACGTGATTGGTGATGTGTTTCCTAAACACTATTGAATACAAAGATGTACTTTAGAATTTTGGGGTGTTAGACATTGAAGATTCATGGAGCACTAAACTAGGATCGAGTATGTTCCTCTTAAGAAGGAAAAATTATCATAAAATTCTTCTTGTCATGAAGACACATAATAGTACATCACTGCAAACCCTAGGAATCAGAGACAAAATTATCAAAGGTGGAAACTAAGGGTAGATGGGACCTAAAATGAGCCACCAACATCATGTCCAGAAGGCTCAAGTAATATGTAAATATAGAGGTTGAAATAAAAAATTTAGGTGAGCCCTCAAAGAGTCCTCAAAACCTTCAACCAAAATAAAAAATATAGGATTGGAAGGGGGTCAATCCTCAAGAAAAGGCGCAGGAAAACCTCCCCTCCCTCTGATGATGAGGGGGGGGGGTAGCTGATCTCACCACCATCACGGCTAGGGAATCACCATGATCGAATGGATAATGGAGAATAGACCCCCTTGGAAAAAGTTAACTTGGATTCGATTCTCATGTAATATATTTAAGCTATATGAGTCAGGATACTTTGATTAGTTTAATGTCTTGAAGATTTGATCGAATGCTATATATTTTAATGACATACTACTAGGATGATTTCACTTGGTTTAACATCATGAGTGAAATATAAAATTCCACCTAGTTTAAATTCTTATTACTATGACTTGGGGTACTCCCAAATGGGATGATAATTGTGTGGGGACACTTTTCACCATTTAGGATTACATGATGATGGGTTTTCTGAACCATGTTCTAAACTGAAAGGGATTGGTATCAAGGAAAACATGTGTCTGGGACCAAGATAGATGGTCCCATACATCACTACATATCCTGAAAAAATAGGAATCAACCCACACATTGTTCTTAAAACATTCTTTCATTGATCTAGCTCATATGTAGTGAAAATGGGGAATTTTTATAGACATAGGGTTATAAATAAGGAATCATATGCCAAAGGATCCTATATTGATCTGGATCATGGATAGGAGATAGTAGTTTTCATATATTGGGAGCACAATGAAATGACTCAAAAACCATTAAGAGTTCCCACAGTATCAAATTGATTTTGATAGTAGTGAAATTGTTTTTGGGCCCAAGGTAAGGAGTACTATGTATCCTATGGGAGTAGGAATCGGGCCACACTATGTTATTAAAATTGGTGTTTCAAGATTCTAATTCTAATGGGATAATATCCTCTCAAATGAGGATGGCCATTGTATAGTTTAACATCATGTAGTATGGAAGGTGTCCTATAGTTTTTCATCATGATACTAGCTCAATGTCTTGTAGTTTTACATCACGCGACAAGGATGTTTTCATGAGTTTTTTCATCATACAATAATTATGGTAGGGGTAATTCAATATAGTTTATATTCTTGTAGGTCAGACTATGTCTTATAGTTTTACATTGTGTGACTAGGATGTTGACCATACAGTTTAACAATATACAGTGAGGATGTAATTCTATGTAGTTTAAATTCATATGGATAGAACTTATACTATGCTGGTTAACATCATTTGGAATGGATGCATGTTAACAAACATGAAAATTATAAATATTAATTTTTGAAGTAGGTTTAATTGCTGGGAGGAATAATGATCTCCCCATCCATGGTTATCAAGGATTAATCTTTATTAGAACAAAACTTTTGTATGATGTAAGATACTTTACACTTTGGTTCATTCTTTGGTGGTTCCCTAACATGTATGACGGGGGATTTAAGAGATAAAACTATATCTAATTAGAGAAATTAGTAGAGGAAAACTTTCTTATAAAAGTATTGTGCAAACTAAATTTAATTGATTTCAAGGTTGTGCAATATGAAAAACCTTTGATTAGAAATCCACTCTAACTAATCATGTCAATTATTGGATTTATTGACATCCGAGATTTGATCATAGATAGAATCAAAAAGTGATGTTAATTGATCCTTGATGTTAAACACCACCGTAATTCCATATAAAAGAGAATACGGGGTCACTTTTTCGGAATTATGAGTTGTTTTGTAGAAATACCACATGGAACATGGGAGTTTGTCTATATAAGTATTCTTTTTATTGTCCACCATCTTATATAGTATATTCTAAATACTCTCATTAAAGGACTTTATTTTTCCATTTTCTATATCATGGATGTAGGATGAGTGGTTGGACGAGATGTTATTTTACCTATATTTCATTTTCAACTCAGAAGAATAGAAATTGGTGTTTTTATCTGTAAATATTGTGTGATGGACTCCAAATTTTTGTTGATGTTCATCTTTACAAATTTGATTATATTACATATTCTGAATTCCTTGAGGGGTATAAACCAACCCATTTGGAGAAGAAGTCAGTGGAAGCAAGGATAAACCTGAACTTCCTGGCTATAGCTAGTAGATATGGAACCATGAAAACCATTTCCCACATGAAAAATGAAAAACATTATCTGATTGTATGAAAAAAATCTAGTGGTTTATAGATGAGGTTTTCATATATTTTAAAATTATGGATTTGTTTTGAAAACTCCATTAAATATTAGATCATTGTTGGTCATAAATAGATAAGAATACTGATTTGGTGGGAGAGTGTGGTCCCTTATTGATGAGCACACCAAAAGCCTACACAGACTTCCTACATGAAATTGAGGGTTTCTCATACTTTTATTAATATGAGGAAGATCCCATCCAAGCCTCATTTTTAGAATAATTTCTATGAATTCAAGTCATCATAGAGGATTTAATTTGTTTCCTGATGTTGGATTTGTTCCTTCTTGGCTCATTCTGATGGAAGGATCTTGCTTCGGAGATGGTATAATATTGGGGAAATACATACAATAATGGTATAAACTGATAAGAATGTTTATTTTTCTTCTTTTTGGGTAGTTTTAACTTCATATATTTCCTTAACTTGATTAATAGTGACTGGGAAGACCACCTTGCAGTGTGAGATTGAAATGTCTTTCTTTTCTTATCCAAGATCAACCAGGGTCATGCATGTATTGTAAAACACATATTCACAAGTGTTCTATAAGTGAGTATATTATTTAGCACTATATTTATGGGGAATTATTCCATCAACCAACTTACTTAATTAAGGGGGAGAATCTTCCTTCTTAATGAAACATTCAACATAAATTTACTTTATTACCAACTCTGAATCACCCTTAACATTCAAATGGTCTACTTGTATCTACAGGGATAACTCTAATCATACGATGGGATCTTAGTAGTACACCTCATTTTTTATGTATCCTTCAAAAAATAAGAATTAGCAATGTATATCCACCTTAACTGGGGATAAGAAACCCAAACTAACTCCATTGGTTTTAGTATTTCCATTATTTTCCTAGGTGGAATTCGAGAGGTTCCATAAAAGCACATGTCTCTTTTTTGGGGAGTATCATAGATAACAAAAACATATTCTTCTAGGATATTGATATTCACTGGTATTTTAGAAACGTAACCCAAACCATTCGCTTGGAATGAGATGATTTTCCACCAAACTTAGGTGACATCCCCAAGACACCAAATCCTAACAATAAATTCAAAGGGATTAATGAAACGTTGCGGGATGATTTATCCTTTTAAATTACCATAACCTATAAAGGAAAAATAAAAACAACCAAACCAAATTATATAATTAATGAATTATAACCAATACTACACAAATGAAAAAAAACAATAATGTCATAGTAACAAAAGAAACAAATAAACTAGAACAACAAGACACTAAAATAAAGCATGAATTGGGCACCAAGGTGGTACCACTCTAGAGTCTAAGTACATGACCAACTCCAAATCACTGACTCTAGATAGGTACATCAAGAGGAACCACTAGAGAAATGTGAAATCTTACCCTTTTCTATATCATAGAAAATAACTTATGATTTAAGGAAATTTCTCTCTTTAGTATTTTGGACATTTTGAGATACTTGAAAAAATGAGTGATCTTGCACATTGTTTGGATTTTACACCATGGTTCAGTATGGTACATAACTTATTTCATGTATCTCAATTTTATAAGTACTAGCATGGTCCTAGTTATGTGATTTGATAAGATCATGTTGATATTGAATTGGATGGTATGTTTTTTCATGTGCTGATTCATATCTTGGATAAAAAAAGATAAATTATTGCAAGAAAAAATTATTCCATTGGTTTGAGTGTTATGGAAATAGGGTTAAATTCAAGAAGATATATGGGAACAAAAGAAATAGATAGTATAAAAATGTAAATAAATCTTACAAATCAATGAAAATATCCATCTTTTTTAGGATGGAAATCCTAATGGCGGTAAGAATGTAACACCCTTGGTTTGAGAAATATTTACATTTTATTATTTATTTTTATGTTAAATTTTTTTTGGGTTGAGTCTTGGGAGTCAATAGATGTTTTTTGTCTTTTTGATGTATTTTTTAACGGTGTAAGATTTGATAATGGTTAATGAGAAACTATGAAACTTCTCCAAGAAATCATTCAAGAGATTATGGGAGTTATAGGGTAGGTGCACAATTGGCACACATTTTTTTTCAAACCATGTGAAAAACCATGTAATCATGAGTTTTTTTGGAAAGAGTTATTTTTCATGGTTGGGGAACGATTTTCAAAATCATGCAACATAACTATGCGATCACTTGGGTATTTTCTAGTAACACATGCACAATTGGTGCAAAGTTTGTTAAATATTGCGGTGTAACCAAGTAACGTTCATTAATACGGGATAAAGTTTTATTTTTTAATTTTTTTCACCCAAAACTATAATTTCACTCTCATTAACCCAGACTCTCAGACATTAGGATTCCACTTGGCATACTTTGAAGCTCCTCTCCCTCCAGAACCTGATTTTAATGAATCGAAGTGTTGGATCTTGGATATTAAAGGTAAGAGCCCTTTTTCTCCTCATTTCTCTTTTATTTCCAGATATTATCATTTTCCTTAGGTAAGAATGTTAGATATGATTTAATATATATATATATATAAAATATGATATGTTTGTATGAGATATTGTTTTGATGTATTGAGGAAAAGAATTTTTTAATCCAAATCTAGAGTCTTATTTATAATGTACTTTAGTTTCATTACCCAGTGTGAAGTAGGTGGATTCTATTTCTTCCCCACTTGTTCTAGAACATAAAATCTTGAATACTTAAATTAATTAATTTTAATCTTAAATAAAACTCTTTTTTATTTCTTTCTAGAAACCCCATTGTTTGAAAATTTTGAAAACTTTTAATTTTAATGGTTTTTGGGAAAACAATTTGATTTATGGTTTAAAATTATAGTCTTGATTCAACACAAGAAATATGTTCGATTAAATATTTTAATGGGAAAAATTAATTTATGTGAAATGAATTGGTGCAAGAACTTAGAATACATGGGTGGTGTGCGTTTATATTTTCATTGAATGTGGACTTACCATTATGGACTTGGCATGAGGTTTTAGACTAGAGGAACCTAGAGAATGGTTACCTAGTGATGGCTTGGTGGATCGACGAGTAACCATTCATGAGTATGAGACTATCACTTATAATGCATCTGAATTTGAGAAAGAAGACGTGGTTTGGGTATTATGAGTGGAATTAAATGATAAATTGTGTCTTATTTTAAATTTAAATTGTTTTAAATTGGTAAACTACATTTATATTTCTCTCTTTGTTGTAAATTTTATTTTGAAATATGAGATAAATTTTTCTTATCCAAGTGTCAAGTGTGGGAATAATTTTGTGGATTATATAATGGGTATGATTACTCACCCCCGATATATTCAATTTGGTGTGTATTCAGACATAGTTATCCATGATATATGAGAGGTGAAGATCTTGTATTTCTTTAGCAGTTCATATTGATGTAGCTTTCTGGAGTTAAGGCTTTGGAGCTAGTCATGTCCTTGGAGTTTGAAGTGATTCCACCTTTATTTTAGTATCTTGTTTCACTAATTTTCTATTTACATTTCTAATCTTATATTTTTGTTTTTTTGTTTTTTATTTGAGTTTTATTGGTTATAATTATTTCATTAAATAGTTTGGTTTGGATTTTTTTTATTTTTCTGGACCAGTTGTGGTTGTTTAAAAGTGAAAATCATCCCACTATGTTTCAGAAACCTTTTGAATTTATTTGTATACTTTTGTGTCTTGGTAACATCACCTAAGTTAGGTGGAACAAAATAAATTTAAATTCCAATGGTTAGGGTCGGGATTTTATACTAATTCTTTATGGGGTAGGGTGTACTATAAGAAAATTGGCTAGCACCATCACTTTGATTGCTTTTTATGATACAAACTGAATGTAATATTGTTATAGGATAATCTCACATCAAACCAATCATCCAATCAACTTCAAACAATTGAGGATATACTTTAGGGGATCAATGTGAGAGACCTAGAGATCCTCACTCTTTTACAAGTAGTGACTTCACACTTTTGCTACGAAGATCAAAGTGAGGTAGTTCTTCTTAACATCAGAATATCAAGTATTGGTATATAGAATTGTTCTTCTAATATAGAAGATATTTTTTTCTTTTCCTGCAAAATTTTTCTAGACATTAATGGAAATGAGTGATTTAAATATGGTGTCTATATACAAGATGATTGGTTCCACTTCTAATGACAACATCAAGAATGGAGGGTGTAGAAAATATTGCTTGATAATTTTGAAGTATTTTTTATAGACTTAATCCCATCAGTAGGTGAATCATTTTTCATTAGATTTTTAAAGGGGGTGGGTAATTTCATCAATATTTTATATAAAATTCATGACGTAAGAATGTAATCCTTGAATCCCTCTCAACTATTTGATATTTCGTACAAGTGGAATTTCAAGGATTTTTTTAGTCTTCTCAGGGTCATCTTTGATGCCATGGTGGCATATGACGAAGCCAATGAATCTTCTTGACATAACCCTAAAATCACACTTCATGGGATTTATCTTTAAGCCATTCTATCACAGTTTGTTGAAAATTGTTTTAAGGCCAAAAATATTATCACAAAAATGTTGGTATTTAACCGCCAAATCATCGACATAGTACTCTAAGATATTTCCCAAAAGTGGCTTGAATATTTGGTTCTTGGTGCATTGATATGTGGTACCTAAATTCTTCAAATTTAAGGGTATTAAATGATATAATAATATCCCTTTCGGTTATTTAAGAGTGTTGGATTATTCAATCTCAGTGGAAATTATGATTTGGTTGTATCTTGAATACCCATCCAAAAAGAAGAGGGCTTAGAATCCTATATTCGCATTGATCGGGAGTTCTATAATTAGAATCAAGAAATCATCCTTCTAGATGTTCTAACTAGGATCTTTAAAATCAATGCCAAATATAATTTTCACATTCCTTTTTTTAATGAGTAAGATGTTTATTATCTATTTTAGGTACTAAAAATTCTCCATGAATTTTAATTTAATGAGCTTGTCAACTTTGGATTTGTACTTAGCATTATGGGATAGACACATCCTCCTAGCTTCATGCTTGAAACCGTGACGATCATCTGGTAGGACCAGATAGTGGGTTGCCACATCGGGATCTAATCCAGGTTTTTTATATAATTATATCCATACATATCATGTTCTTATTCAATAAGGATATATACATTTTTTGATCTTCAAGAGACATTGATACACTAATAAATATGAGTTATATGTCTTTGTTTATTCCTTGATTTATTTGTCTAATCTCATCGATCATGGTAGATATAACTTCCTAAAATATTGGAGGGTAAAATCTAAGATCAACCTTCTCCACTTATTCTATATTGATTTCAACAAAAGTTGGATGTGAGGGGACATTTTCATATTTTTTGAGTAATGAAGATATTTCCCTTGGTTTTAGAGAGGATTACATAAATAACTCATCAATAGGGGTATCCTGTAAAATTTTACCATAATTATCACTATCATCGGGTTTAGAGGCTGAACTAACATATTTAGATTTAGGGAGTGAATATAGGGAATTTCCAACCCCTAGAGGTGATGGGGAAACATATTTGAGTCCCATAGATGATGATGTGGAGGTATCTCCAAAATATGAAAACAATGGGTGAGAACCTTCATCGAGAACATTTTCATTCTTAATATATTTATACCCTTGTTTAATTAAGAAATTTTATGATGATAGAGACTATATATTAAGGATTGGGATAGATCAAATATCATAGTATCTCTCTATTATAGAATGATTTCTCTGACCTGGCCAATGGTCAATACATACTCCTCACTGATCCCATTCAAGGGGTTCCTAGGAGCCATTTCCAAGTCATTTGGGATGGTAATTAAAGTATAATTTTATATAATTATCTTTTTATTTTCCCTTTCATAGAGTCCAACATCTATGTACCAGGATTCCTGAGTCTCAAAGGTGGAATTATGACCATAAACCACTCTGATATTTCCATTGAAAGAATACTTCAGGAAATGATGTTATGAGGAAGTCACAACTACATGATGATGAATCAATAATATTTTTAGTTGGGTATTGAAATATATGACTTGATGAACAACCATGAATTTAGAGTCAGATATGAGGTCACCAAATTGTGATATTATCTTGATTCATCTAAGAGTTTTCTAATCACTCTTATCGTATCCTTGGATTGTCAGATTGGAGGGAGAAAGATTAGTCTCACTGTAGTATAAGCTTTGTAGTGTTTATTATGGTATGGAGTTTATCCCATATCAATTATCAAGAATTCATTATGTATTTCATTGGCACCAAGATTTCCATAAATGTATAATGTTATGACGTGTCCTTATAGAATAACCTATCTATCTTGCTCTATAAAATAGATAACCAATGAAACCCCTTAGGATCAGTCTCTAAAAAATAGACCTTAGTTGATTCTATTTTATCCTTGAACTCTTGAGGGATTAAGTGGGAAAAAATGTTCACTTACAAAATATTATTTAAAAGATGAAGGTAATCCAAGATCTAGAGCTTGTATAGTAGGATAATGAGTTGTTTCTAGATGTCATACTTTTCTACTAGGGGTCTTCATTTTCAACCAAGAGGTTATTCCCTAGTATAAAAATCAGAGGTCGATATAGTCTGTGATGACGATACCTTTTTCTGGAAAATATCTAAATACATGTCCACTATTCCCATATTATGTTGACATGATCTTTCCAAAATCTTATGATGATCATATTGGGTTATATCTTCCAACAATTCCTCTAATATGATGGGTTTGTACTAAGCTCTAGTTTACTTAGAAGTTAATAAGATCTCTTTCTGACCCCATAGAAGTTTATGTCTCTATGTTTCTGCAGTATATATGGATTTAAAGGAGACATGGCTTTAATTATGGGATTCTTTTTAGGATTCTCGCTGACCTCTTCATCTTCGGCCATCTTGGCCTTGGTGGCTTCTAATAGAGTTAATATTTTCATTATTATTAATATTTTTTCAATGATTTAATCCCCCTAAATTATTCAATTTGAGTGTATTTGCATCATTTATGTGTTTTTGGTGTATTTTGGGCTTAAATGTGAAAATGGGGTAATTCTGTAAAATAGACAGTTTTATATAGATTCTATTGTTTGGACATAACTTTTATATTATTGATCCAATTTAATTGAATCCTTTTTTAGTCTTCATATGCTCGTGGGCTTCAATTTTTTATTCTTGACCAAAACCCAATTCGTAACCCAATGGTACATAACATTCAATCAAGTGGAGAACCCAGTCTGGCTGGACGAATGGACCCCACCGCAATAAATCTACAATATCTCATTCAAAGGACCTTAAAATTTGGTTATTACAGCTGGTGTAAATAGAGGACATTCAAATACCTTTCACATTAAATTTCATAAAATATGAATCTCATTAAGGCATCTCTTTGGTGCGTCCGAGTGGAGTGGGTGAAATAGTTTTTGGCAGCGAGAAAAGTAATGGTAATTGATTCGACCATATATTTATTTACACCAGTCCAATGAATATAAAATTTTTAGGGTAGATATCAAACTTAATTACCAACTTTCTATAATGAGGTTCCTTAGTGAGTTTCGGTCGTATTGTGGTCATAATAGAGGAAAACTTCTGGAGGATCAAAATTTTTGTTCTATCTTTTATTTATTTTACTCTTCTTAGTTTTGTAATGTGTTCTTATTTCTCTTTATTCAAAATTACCCTTACCATGGTGGGGTAAACATATGTGTTTTAGGGAAGGATAGGTTTTCAATTTTTTATTTCATGAGTTCTTGCTATCAATGTTTTAAAACCCTCTTTTCTCTTCTTCAAATCTGTTTCAATTTCTTGTAACAGTTTTTATTATCATGTACAATTGTATCTAATTTTAGATTCTATTGTTTATCTATATTTGGTAAATGATAAATATATCCCTCCACTAGGTTCAGTTTTATAAATTATGGAATAGACCATGACATAGTGGAAAATTACTCGATGATCACTGGTACGTGTGTGAAGAGTAGTAAATGTTCTTGATTGCTTGGGTTAAAAAAGTCCCGATTAGGAATTTCCTATGATAATTGGGGGTATTCGCTACAACTTTATTATGCATTGGAAGGAGAGTAGACCCAATATGAGGTTTTAGTAAGGTTTATTCTCACATTTTTATTTGACGAATTGAGTGAGAAGAAACGATTGTGGATTCTCACTCTTAACGATTTAACAGAAGAGAATTGGGTAAAGTGAACTGTGATAGAATTACAAAAGTAAAACCAACCCTAAACTGATCACCATTCCATATCACTTATTTTAATCACATAATTTTTCAATTTTTTAGAAAAATTTCATTGAATTTATTTACTTTATTTAGTTTCTTTCTTGTATTTTCAAAATCATGCAATTTCAAAAACAGCGTCACCTTTCCTTTTATTTTAAGTGAAAACACTATTGTTGAGCACTCCTCTTGGGATACAAACTAGGTTAACCACTATATTATATTTTAATTTAGTAAATTATTGTGTTTTCCACACTCCATGATAGGAATGTGACAAAACTTGGTGTCTTTTCTAGGGAGGTAGCGCCAACGTTTATTTTCTTTTCTTTCATTTCTCTTTTCATCTTTTCTCTTAAAAATTGCATGACTCGAACCTAAAAAACTGAAACTTTACCCAAAGGTCCTGAAATTAAAAGAACCTTGTCGAATAAACATCAAATCATTAATTTGGAATCTGAATTTGAGGAATTTCCCCTTGCAGAATCATGTGAAACTTGAAGTGTTGACTCTGAGCCTGTCATCATTGCTGAAAATTAAAACCAAACACTTAGAGAACTATGTGCCCCACAATTCCTTAATAAAAATAATCAAATTTCTGTGAAAGTGTTACAAAATGATTCTAAAATGAAACCTAACATGATTTCATTAATTCCAAAGTTTCATGGTTTGGAAGGTGAAGATCCAAACAAACACATTAAAGAGTTCACACATGTGTGATCATCCTTCAGACCTTGTAGAGTTGTTGAGAAGCAGGTAATGTTGAAGGCATTTTCGTTTTCATTGGATGTAGATTCTAAATAATGGTTGTACGGCCTAAAACCAGGAATCATACATGACTGTAATGACTTGGTAAGATGTTTTATGCAAAGATTCTTCCCCTACACTAGAAGCACAACCATTCGGAAGGAAATATAGGCCATACGAAAATAATCTGGAGAAACCCTTTATGAGTAATAGGAGATATTTAAGAAGCTATGTGCCAGATATCCACATCAATCCATTGAGGAACATCACTTTCTTATATTATTATATCAAGGAATACTGGACAATGATATAAACCTTCTTGATGAATCATCTGGAGGTGCACCGATTGACAAGTCACAGGAAGAAGCCAATGGCTTGATTGAGAAGATTTCCCAGAACTCGCAGCAATTTGGAACAAGAGGTATTGGAAAAAAAGGTATTCATGAGGTACACACTTCTCATACATCACCCTTACTAGAAACTAATATTGAATAGCTAACTAGTATGGTGAGGCATATGGCCTTGAATCAAGTTAGAGACCAACAAGCGCCAGCTAAGGTATGTGGGTTATGCTCATCACCTGATCATTTTACTAACCAATGTTCAGAAATATAGGGAATGAAAACATGTGTGGAAGCCTTTCATCCAAGGAAGTTCCAACAAAATCAAGTATGGAGAGATCCTAACCAATTCGAATATGGGTTTGGAAATCAGTAGAACCAAGTTAGAGCCCCGTACAAAAACCATTTTGAAAACCAACCACCATTCCAGAATCAATTCCATAACCCACCACTAATTCAACAAAAGAAGTCTTATAACCGACCTTCTTACCAAAAACCAACCACTTTCCCAAAAACCTATGAGCATCCATCCACCAGTGCATAACCTCTAATTCAAAGCCAGCAACAAAAATCTGAGTTTTAGTGGTTGAAGGACACTATTAAAGATTTGTCCAACAAGTTTGAATGTCTCATGGAATTTCACACCACAAATACAGGTAAAATACCTTCTCAAACAATCCCAAACCCAAAATATAATGTTAGTATTATAACTACAAGAAGTGGAAAAGAAATCCCACCACCATCCACCATTGATCCTAAAACCAGACCACCTGGGCTAAGGTAGAATGAAGATGGAAATGATGAAAATTCAATGAAAATGCATCGGAAAGAAGATAAGAAAGAGGAGGAGGAGAAGGATAGGCCAAGGAAGAAGAAACAAGAAATGCGATTTCAAAGGAAACTGAGGGAGAAGAAAGATATACCCCCACCATTTCCATCAAGGATGATTGAATCAAAGAGGTTGCAAGAAGAAGCATTGCAAAAAAAATATGGACACCTTCCAGAAAGTGGAAATCAACACACCTCTGCTTAAAGAACTCAAGAAAATTCCAAAGTATGCTAAATATTTGAAGGATATTTTCACCAAAAAGAGGATACTTCAAGGGAATGTGAGTATCAATTTGGGAAGAAGTGTATCAGCCCTTATCACACCACAATTTCCAACCAAATGTCAATATCTAGGGACGTTTTCTATTCCATGCACCATTGGTTCATTAAATTTCTACAATGATTTGTGAAATTTAGGTGCATCAATTAATGTATTTCCTCACTCAGTATATACTTCTTTGAATATGGGAGACTTAAATCCCACAAGAGTGTTGGTCCAGCTTGCAAATAGATCAATAGTTTTTCCAGCAAGAGTTCTGGAGGATGTCTTGGTAAAAGTCAAAGATATTTTATTCCCTACTGACTTATATGTGTTGAATATGGAAGATGATAGGATCCCATCACAATCACCCATCATTCGGGGGAGAACTTTATTTGAAGAAGGCCAAAACCATTATCAATGTCTCTAAAGGGACACTTATTGTGGATTTTGGAGACATCACTATCCACTTCAATATTTTTGAGTCCATGTGGCACCCATCAGATGATCATTCACTCTAAACACTCTCCCATGAAGATGGTTCAGAACCAATTGAAGAATCAGGTATGTTTTATGAATTCTTATCATTATGAGAGAATTTTTTTATTAAAAATATCACTAAACATATGAATGCCCAAACTCATAGAGATTATGATTTCCTGTTGGAAGAAGAGGTAAAATCTAATTTCTTAGATAATTTGTTAAATGATGATGAAGATGATATGATTTCTTGTGTGCAGTATGTCAAACCATTGGAAGTGGGGAACCACAATTTAGTTTCATCTCTTGATCATCCTCCTGATCTAGAATTAAAACCACTCCCCACTGATTTAAAATATTTTTACCGTATAAAGGGAGAGAAATTAACAGTAATAATTGATAATAATATATCTAAAACACAATAAAAATCCTTGATTGAGATTTTGAGAGATAATTTCCAAGAAATAGGGTTGATCTTAGGTGATATCCTAGAAATAAACCCAAAATGTTTCCCACATAGATATTTTTTTTGAGGGAGATTCCAAGCCTGCCAGACAACCCCAAAAGAGGTAGAACCCCACCCAAATAGAGGTTATGAAAAAAGAGATTGAGAAGCTGTTAGAAGCTTGGATCATATACCCCATATCATATTCACAATGGGTTATCCCCATCCATGCAGTCCCAAAGAAAACTGGCCTAACCATTGTGAGGAATGAAAAGAATGAATTAATCCATGTGAGAATTTATAATAGCAGGAGAGTGTGCATAGATTTTAGGAAATTGAATTATGTCACTCGAAAAAGATCATTTACCTATCCCTTTCATTGACCAGATGCTAGAGAGATTGGAAGGGAGAGATCATTATTGCTTTTTAGATGGGTTTTCATGTTATTTTCAGGTAACCATTGCTCTCGAGGATCAAGAGAAGACTAACTTTACTTGTCCTTTTGGAACTTTTGCATAAAAAATGATGTCATTTGGATTGTGTAATTCTCCAGGTACATTTTAGAGGTGTATGGTAAGTATATTTTCTGATCACATTGCATATTTCTTGTAGTTTTTCTTGGATGATTTCAAAGTTTTTAGAAATTCTTTTGACCATTGTTTGAAAAATCTGGAATTTTTTTTGAAAACATGTATTAAAAATAACCTTGTTTTGAATTTTGAAAAGTGTCATTTTATGGTTGGGAGAGTAATTGTACTTGGGCATGTCATTTCACAGAAATAAATTGAATTAGATAAATCAGAAATTGAAGTGATAAATTATTTTCCTTACCCAAGTTATGCCAAACATGTTAGATCATTTTTAGGATATGCAGAATTCTACAGGAGGTTTATCAAATATTTCAGAAAGATTTCTTTCCCTATATCTATATTAATTTTGAAAGATGTTGATTTTAATTTCAATGGTTCATGTAGGGAAGCCTTTGATGAGTTGAACTGGAGATTGATTACACCACCAGTAATGTAAACACCCAATTTTGAAGAACCATTCAAGCTACTTTGTGATGCTTCAAACCAACCCGTTGGAGCAGTACATTCTCAGAGAATTGAGGGAAGGACACAAGTCATATCATATGCCTCAAAAACCATAGATGAGTCCCAATTCAACTAAACAATAACATAAAATGATATTTTAGCAGTTTTTTTGCATTAGAAATATTTATATCATATCTGTTTGGAACTAAAGTCATTGTGTTTTCTGATCATGCAGCTCTTAGGTACTTGATGAAGAAGGCTGAAGAAAAACCAAGGCTAGTGATATGGATGCTACTACTGTCGAACATTAACATATAAATAAAAGATAAGAAGGGATATCACAACCAAGTGGATGATCACATAAGTAGACTACCCAACACTGCTGAAATTGAAATTCCAGACACTGAACCACTAAATGATCACCATATAGGAGAGCAGTTGCACTTGATTGAAGGAGAAGTACCTTGGTATGCTGACATGGTAAATTTTCTAGTAACATCTTAGGTCCCATCTCATTTAAATTCTCAAAAAATTCACAAATTTAATGATGAATCTAGATATTACATCTGGGATGATCCATTTATTTGGAAGATTTGCAATGACCAAATGATCAGAAATGTTTTCCTAAAAATGAAATTGAATCAGTCTTTAAGATTTGTCACAAATTAGCTTGTAGAGGACACTTTTTACATCAAAGTAAAACAAAGAAGGTTTTATAATCTATACTTAATAGGACAACACTTTTCAAATATTCTCATGAATTTTGCAAACGGTGTGAAAAATGTCAGCTTACAGGAAATATTTCAAAGAGACATGAAATTTCCCAAAATCTACATAATTTTTGTGAAATTTTTGAAGTTCAGGGGATAGATTTTATGGGACCTTTCCCAATGTCATTTGGAAATTCTTATATTCTTCTTGCTATTGATTATGTTTCCAAATGGGTGGAATAAAAAGCCACCAGGACTGACGATGCTAATGTTTTTTGTGATTTTGTTAAGGCTAACATATTTTGTAGGTTTAGAGTTCTCAAATTAATCATTAGTGATCAAGGGACTCAATTTTTTAATTGTAGAATGGATTATTTGTTGAAAAAGTATGGGGTTCATCATAAAACATTAACTCCCTATCATCCACAGACTAATGGGAAAGCTAAAGTGTCAAATAAGGAAATCAAAAGAGTTTTGGAAAAGAATGTTAATTTAAATAGGAAGGATTGGAGCCAAAGGTTAGAAGACACATTATGGACTTACAAAACAGCCTACAAAAACCCGATTGGAATGAGTCCATATAGACTGATTTATGGGAAATGTTTTCATCTACCTTTTCAATTGGAACACATGGAATACTGGGCTGTGAGGAAGATGAATCTGGATCTTGAAAGTGCTGGGAAAGAGAGAAGATTGTAGTTACAAGAGCTGGATGAAATTAGAGGGGAATAATTTGAAAACTCTAGGATTTAAAAAGAGAGAACAAGAGTGTCTCATGATAAACTGATCAAACCAAAAGACTTCCATCCTGGAGACAAAGTGTTTTTATTCAATTCAAGACTCAAGCTGATTCCAGTTAAACTTCATTCCAGGTGGGGAGGTCCATTTATAGTTACTCATGTATATCCTTTTGGTGATCTACAGATTTTGAAGGATGGTGCACATGAGCCATTCACTGTCAATAGAAATAGGCTGAAGAAATTCTTTGGGACCATTCTATCAGAGCCAATAGAGGAGATCACACTCCTCCAACATGTTTATCAATAAAATCCACCAGGTCTTACCTATCCTTTACACTTTCTTGCTTATTGTGATTCATTTTTCAAATCTTATTATATGTTAAATCCATTTGAATGCATTATGGACACTTAATCATTTAAGTTTGGAGGAGGGAACCTTTTTAGTTTAGGATTTTTAATGTTTGTCTTCCTATTTTCACCTATTTTAAATAAAAAGGAAAACAAAAAAATGAGTTTCTTTTTCAAATTTTGTGTGTTTTTGAAAATTTTGTGCATGAATGATTATCTTTGAAATTTTTGAAACCCATGTCCATGAGTGAAACAATTTATTCTGTGAAACTGAGCTTAAAGGAATGCTAAAAATGACTTTGTTTCAAGTTCAATTTATTAGGAATTTCATGAAATGTACTCTGATTTTTGAGTCACATCCCACATATCATTTTCTTTATATTTTAAATCACATTCCTGTGAGGCTTCTAAACCTATTATTTTCATATTCTTTACATTCACCTCACTTCTTGAGAGAGTCAATCATGCTTTATTAAACTAGAATTTGATTTATTTCTATCAAAACCTGAGGGTTTGAGGTACCTATGTTTTAAATTTTTGAGGCATTTAATTAGTTTTAAATCCTCATTTTCAATAATTTTTTTTATAATGGCCTACCTTGAACATTTTATCCTTGTATCCTTCATAATCCATGAACATCCTCTTAGGATAGCCATATTACAAGACAATTTTCCCAATCTAACCTTCTCTTGAAGTAAAATTGCATGATCTAGTTAAACGTAAGTGTGGGGGAAGATGTATTGTATTGTACTACCTTATTTGGGGATACTTTGGGTGAAAATAAAATATTGAAGATTTGTTATTTCTGTGAGAAAAAATCAACTTGCTGAAAGCTGTGCCTTTTCTGGTGCTTTCCCGATGAGAGAATTTGTGCATTTCTGGAGCTTCTAATGAAGAAAGAAAGTTGTTCCTCTTCTAGAGATTTAAAGAAATATTATATTTGAGATGATTGAAATTTTTTCTGGTAAAATGACGAACTTTGTGAACATTACTTGATATTCCATGAATATGGAACTGATTTACAACTAAGGGGAGTGAAGAGGATACCATACTTGTGTGAAAATTAGAGTAATGCAATTTTGCTTCAAAAAGAGCCAAGCCCTCTTCATTCAACCTCAAAATGTTCACATATAAATCCTACCAAAAAATTCCATAGAATAACCTTGATAAGTATTCATGATAAACATATGTCTTTGAAACTCATCAGGTGGATATGTAGGAATTTATCAAGCCTATGGTGACCCTTATATGAGTTTAGATGAGAAAGACATTGCTAAAAAATGAAATTTGTGTGATGAGGGATAACGAAAGTTAGGTAAGTGTTTTATGTGAATGGGAGGATAAATTCATAGTAAATATATTTAATTATCTTAAATTAGGAACATGAAATAATATATTTTTAAGAGGCATGATATATTTTGTTTCTTATTGTCAAATTGGTGGATCTCATGGATATGTGTTTTGAACTTACTTTGATTTTATTTTGATTCAGAATTTTCCAGGAGTCCAAGTGATATATGTGGAAGAATTTATAGAGTTAAAATTTTCATTTTTATTAATATTCATTTCAATTATTAATCCCTCTAAATTATTTAATTTGAGTGTATTTTTATAATTTATGTGTTTTTGGTGTATTTTGGGCTTAAATGTGAAAATGGGGTAATTATGTAAAATTGACAGTTTTATATAGCTTATGTTTTTTGGGAATAACTTTTATGTTATTGATCTAATTTAAGTAAATAATTTCTCGTATTATTCATATTCTTGTGGGATTCAGTTTTGTCTTCTGGACCAAAACCCAATTCGAAACCCAATGGTACATAAAATTCAATCAAGTGGAGATCTCAGTCTGGCTAACAGAATGGACCCAACCACATTAAATCTACAATATCTCATTAAAAAGACCTTAAAATGAGTTGATTATAAATTTTTTCTACATAGGACTTTCAAATTATGGTTCACAATAAATTTCATAAAATATGAACTTCATTAAGGCATCTTTTGGGCCCGTCCAAGTGGAGTTGGTGAAACAGTTTTTGGTGGCCAGAGAAGTAATGGTCATTGATTCGGCCATATCATTCATTTACCCTATCCAATAACTCTAAAAATTTTAGGTTCGATAGAAAACTTCATTACCAACATTTTATAAGTATGTTTCTTAGTGAGTTTCGTCCTTTGGGTGGGCATAATAGAGGAAAACTTCTAGAGGATAGATTCTGGAGGATCAAAATTTATGTTCTTTCTTTTCTTTATTTTACTCATCTTAGTCTTGTAATGTGTTATTCTTGCCCCTTATTAAAAATTACCCTTAACATGGTGGGGTATACTTCTGTTTGATTGTGTAAGTATAGGTTTTAAATTTTATATTTCATGAGTTCTTTATATTAATGTTTTAAAATCCTCTTTTCTCTTCTGCAAATCTGTTTCAATTTCTTATAACAGTTTTTATTATCATGTAAGATTGTATCTAATTTTAGAGTCTGTTATTTATTTATATTTGGTCAATGAAAAATATATCACACCACTAGGTTCTGGTTTATAAATGATGGAATAGACAATGACTTAGTGGTTAAGTACATGGTTATCATCAGTATGTGTGTGAGGAGTAGTGAATGGTCTTGATTGCTTGGGATAAACAAGTCCCGATTGGGAATTGCCTAAGATAATTGGGGGTATTCTCTACAAATCTATTACACATTGTAAGGATATTAGACCAATATGAGGTTTTAGTAATTTTTATTCTCAAATTTTTATTTGACCAATTGAGTGAGATGAAATGATTGTGGATTCTCAGTCTTAACGATTTTGCAGAAGAGAATTGGGTAAAGTGAAATGTGATAGAATTACAAAAGGAAAACTGACCCTAACCTGATCAACATTCCATATCACTGATTTTAATCACATCATTTGTCCATTTGTTTTAATACATTCACTTAATTTCTTTACTTTATTCAGTTTCTTTCTTGTATTTTCAAAATCAAACAATTTCAAAAACAACATCACTTCATCCTATTATTTTAAGTGACAAACACTATTGTTGAGCACTCCTATCTCTAGACAACCTAGGTTAACCACTATATTCTATTTTAACGTAGTAAATAATAGTTTTTTCCACACTCCATGTCAGGAATGTGTCTTCTTCTTTCCTTTCATCCCTATTTTCTGTTAGGGACTTCAGGATCGTATATAAATTTTTCATCAAAAAAGGGCTACCAAATAGTTGACATTGATCAGTTTATATAATGAATCTTAATATAATAGGGGTTATAATTGGTGGGGTTGGGTCCATGATTTAAATATTAGGGGTATAAAGTCTTGAAGAGTCTGATTTAGATAGGGAATTATTCTTATTTATTTCTCCAATTCCTTTCCCTTCAAGCACTAAGTGTGATGACTATTGGAAGAATGTGATACTGAAGGGGAAACTTTAGCTATTTCTGGGGAGATTGAGGCTATACCTAATTGGTTCACCTAGGCCTTAAGGATTTCATGCACATGGTTACTGACATTCCAGTCATAATTTTTTTGAAATTATATGAATTTTTATTTGATACTTATTACCATTATCCTTACTAATTTGGTGAAATGGAAGAGATACATGATACTTATTATGGGATTTTTTTCAAACATTACATGCCTAAAATCAACCATCCTCAAAAGGATTTCATGGAAGACAAAGAACTCTTGAATTTTATGAATTAGAATCTAAAATAAGTGGAAGTAGTCTAAGTGGTTAGTGAGACCAACCTCTTTGGGTTTTTTAGGCTCTGGTAACTTGAGAAAACTATATTCTAGATCTATAATAAATTATCCTTTAAATTTATCATTTTAAAATAAATGTATTTTTCTTAAAATTCTAAATTGGTGGATATCATTGGTCCTTCCTCTCATCCTGATGGAGAATTTGTTATTTTCACTACAGTTCAGGGGGAGGTTTCATATAATGTTGTACAATCTTAGGTTTCCGGGATGATACTTGAGCTAGATTAAGTGCAATAGTCACCATTTGCGCTTTACCAGTAATATTTCCCTATGATGTTGGTGTCATCTTAGTCTTGTCCTTTTTTCATTGAACCAAATCATCCGTACTTTTCACAATTTTTCTACCTATTAGAATCCATTGGGATATTTCTTTCATATTGACGGTTTCTGTAACTCATCATAGAGATTCTCTATAAAAAGATCTATTAGTTTCTATGGTGGGAGTTGCATATTGAGTGATTTCATCAGACCTTTATATAAAGATATTAAGTCATAAAATCTCTCATTATAATATTTTCTTATATTCTAAGTGGTAAATGACTATTTTATTTCTCTGTGTTGAATTGATCTAATAGAGAAACTATCTATAGAGGTATTCCCAATCAACGAATGGCCAAGATAGTAAGATGATGTACTCGATAAATTCTATTATTTTTAGAGTCTAAATGAAACACCTAATCTTGGATTCCTATTAAGATTCAAGTTTTGTTATTATTACACCACATTGAGATACAAAAAAAATTAGAGGTGCTACTTTGGATATCCAGTGTCATTAAATATTGTTAGGTTTGGATTCTAAAGTAGGAAAAAGGAGGAGTTTCATCCACCCAACAAGTGTACGACTTCTTTATAGTATTCCCCAGTGATCGAATCCATTCAATTATCTAAAATTAGGTTGTTAGATACCTGATTGAGTCAAGAAGTTCTAGTAGGATGGTAAGTTGATAAGATGCTTGAGTAAAAGCAATTAGTGGGGATTGGTTTGGTTGATCTGCATGTGTCTGTTATTGACACCCAAAATGAGTTTTTCAAGAGTATTTTTTATAAAATTTATATGGTTGGTACCCAAAATAAGGAAAATCATAGTAATTTCCATCTTCTAGGATTATATATACTGGGTGTTAGGATCCATATCCTGCTAGATGGTGAAGGTATGCTTGGATCAACTGAGTATCCTTCTCTTGTTGGATATGTACTATAGAAGAAACATTGACTTCCACCTAGGAGTCTAATTTATAAATAATATTTACATTGAGTAATTCCTAATTGAGTTATTTAGATCTGTCCATATCATCTTTATATTGATCAAGCCTTTCCTTGATAGTGATATTTTCAATCTCCTCGGGTGGTGGGTGGGTCGTGGCTACACACTTTCCCTTTTATTTGTCCAAAGCTCCCCAAGAAGTGAAAAATTTCATATTTATAGGATTACACATATTCTTATCATATCTTTGGTGTTAGGTATGTATACCCTCCTTTAATGTTTCAATGTAGATTGTATTTCGATTAATTGATTCCTCATCATGGTCTTCAGTTTTTTTGTCACATTCCAAGTAATCCATAGAGGTGATTACAATAAAATTTAATGATTTGTAATATAATTCTATAATCAAGTTTTTCTCTAAAACATAAAGAGATCTGTTATTCTCAAGATATTTTCTAGGTTTAGACTACACTCTTCCTTTATGTTGAACTTCATGATGGACCATTTTCCTTGAGGCCTATTTGGGGGTTCACCATTACTTTTGAGTGATCCCCTAGAAGATAAACATAGAGGTAAATCTTAAAGGAATCCACACTAATATTCAATAATCATAGAATTAATAAAAGTGATAATCATTTATTTTAAGGAACTAGGAGGGAGGTTATTGTGAAAATTATCCACACCTAGAGAAGATCTCCTTCCTTGGTGCAAGAGGGAGTGGTACTATATATGCCCATAGCCCTATATTATGGGGGTTTTCTTAAATATTCTACCACTTTATCTTAGATTTTATGGGGTTTTGATATCCTTAGGGGTGGCAGAAATGGTAAATATGATGAAAATAATCCCAACTCTATGGGTTGGGGAAAATTATGTATTATCATAGTGACAACTACTATAGTTTCCCATTTGATCTTTCAAGAATTTATTTGATAATAATCTTACTGAAATTCTAATTTTAGGTATAACCCACTGGATGTCAATGGATGATATATAGTTGGAGGGTTTTCTACACTCAATCATGAAGCCTCTTAAAATATTTTGAAATTGTGGAAAAACAATTTCCAAATTGCTCGCTCATGTAATTTATGATGTTTTGGGTATTTGGATGTAGAAATTTTTTTTTGAAGAGACTATTAAGAATATCTAGACCCTGGACCTCCGTCTTTTCCCAAGTTCATTACATTTCATGATGAAAACTCTAAGAGGATTCTGATGGATAGGGAGTGGAGTTAAATTCAATGTTATGTGATCATCCCACCCTTTTATATTCATGCTGATAGGGGATTTAGTGGCAAGATATAGTAGAGATTTTAAGATGATAAGGAATGTTTGATGGAGTTCTTCACACTATATGCCTAACATTGGGTGCCATTAATCTAAAATGAAATCCAATTTAACTTTATGGTAGAGTTCTCTTATTTTCCTAACATAGTTTATATGCTCCCCATAAGACTTTTGTTTTCCATTAAATAGTGATAAGTTATCCATATATTTGAACCATGAAATTGTATAAATTATTCTATTAGGGATTTCATAATTTCATTCTTGAGAATGTCCATGGGTCAGAACATAATTGGTATATTTTTCTCAATAGTTCGTTATGATCATGGAATTCTCCTTATATATAGAAAGATATCCATCCACTTGACCTAAACTGGTAATTTCCCTGTTTCCTTATCGAGGGGGTATTACTATTTGAGATATCCTCCTTCACATCAAGGGATAATAAATTTTAAGGTGGAAAGGATAATTACCAAAACCTAGGACTATACCTTAGTAAATATATTATATCTTCAGTTTATGAAGAGGAACATAATGTAATTGGGCTCGAACATTCAAGGATATTTCAATAGGGGTTTCCAAACCCAACCTAATCCAATAAACCTGAAAAAACTTGACTTGGATGGGTTGGGTAAATTTGGGTTGGGTTGGGTTGGGTTGGGTCATTGGTTGGAAAAGTAATGACCCAACCAAACCTCACCAGTCCCTAATTTATTTAATTAGGATTGGGTATTCCATGAGATGATGTATTTCTTGTATTTTTTAAGAAGTTTTTTTAATTTCTAATTTAATTTAATGTGTATTTATTTGAAAATTTGAATATAGAATATATTAATTGTTTAAAATTTGTTTAGATTTAATTTAATTAATAGTTTTATATTTTTTTATTCTTTTCTAAAAATTTTCATTACCTGGACCAATGGACCAAACCGAACACAAATTATCCCACCTCAGGTTCGGTTGGGTCAGGTCATTATAAAAAAATGTCTCTGACCTGACCCAACCCAACCGGACCACTTTTTATTAGGTCAAGTGATTTTTTTTTCTAAAAACCTGACCCAACATGACCCATGGACACCCCTATCTTTTAATATGAGTGAATATATTTTTTTAACATCAATAAGGAAAGTACCTTGTCATCAGAGTGTGATTCCACTGTAGGCAGTAACTTTGCAGCAGATTTGATGGGTAGGACCTCCATGGTGGTCATTTCCAGATGAACTAGAAAATGGAGAACCATTTTTGATTGATCTACTAGATAAGAGGAATATTTTCTTATCTCTCACCATGAGAAGAGTTCCCATTATCGATCAATGTTCCATCACATGGCGTACGTTCATTATGAATGTTCTGGGGAGGACCTGCAGAGTTGTGTATTATAGTATTACAGGTTAGATATTCATGACTACAACTACATTCCATTTCTGTGAGGATTTGGTAGATTATATGGTTTCTAGTGAAATATATTGTAAATACTCATGAAAATTATCATCAGTCATGGCTTGAATATGATCTTGCTCTTGAGTTACATATTTCCCTTAGTGAGATCAACTTTCAAATGTTCTACATAGGGTAGTTAAAATTAGGCATTGTGCATAGTAACCTTTATAGTTAGAAGCACTCTTAAGAGACTCCTATGTTACTTTTAGAAAATGATGATAAGCATCTTGATTCTATATAAGGATATGATCTTATCATTTAATAGCGGAAAAAAATATTTTATGGGTCTCCTTGAAGTGGTATGGGAATAAGACTTCCTATTAGATATATTTGGGATATGCCACTAGCTATCCATGGATTGAGGGCGAGTAGGGATATGAACCTACTCTTGAGAAAATTCTAGAGTATGCCAATGAGTTATAGTAGTGATGGAAGGAATATGATCCTCCCCAAAAGTGGTCTTTGAATTTTTTGGACTAAATCTTCCTGGAATTGGAATATAAGCCTAGTACTAGTCTTCTTTCTTCAAAGGAATATCTTGATGATCCTCCCAAATGGGAGTGGGAATATGAGTCTACTCTTAGGTAGACCCCAGAATATGCTACTACGATGCTCTAGAGTTGATAGGGTTAGGAATATTATCCTTTACCCTTTTTCTTCTAGAATATTCTAGGGAAATTCCCATGCTACTATAATATCTTAGCAACATAGAAAATCATACATAGGAATACGAGCCTACCCCTCCATTACTACTAGAAATTGTTGACATGATTTTGTTGTAGGAATGGGGATATCAAACCATTCCTTGGTGAGAGTGGTGATATGATTACACTGTAATACTACATTAACCATTGAGATTTCCCAATATTATCAAATGTGTAATATAAATACGAGCTATCCCTTAGATGAATGATGGAATATGACATCCTGTTACTCTAGATTCCACCTAGGTATGTTTACAAAACTATTGAGAATAATCAGGGAAACAATGTTGTGGTTCTGTTTTTTCCCCATTATGTTGAAAGAATTCATCTAAAAGATGGGTATATGATCCCATTCCATATATATTGTACCTATATGTCCCCAATGAGATCTCATGGGCATCCAGTCTTGGGTGACTAGAGCTAAGACCTCTTGGGTGGCACCCTCAGTAGGTTACTGAGAAGTATAGGTCATACGACATTGGTAGATGTGAAAGTCAGTAGGATTTCTCTTATGAAACTTTTGGATGGTGTGTAAGTTTTATAAAACTTCCTTTTCTACCTCCATAAGATAAGAGAGGTAGGTGTTTTCTTTCTTTTGTGACAATCTTATGAAGCAGTTTGTGATGGTCACAGGTTCTACAAGCTTTTCCCCGACCCTCCTCTGTCGGGGAGGTGACCTGCAAGGCTTTATAAATTGGAGCCTCTCTCACATAGCCTCCAAGTATTGGATGGAACCATTGAAGTGGTACACCCTCAAAAGTTCATTTTTTTACTTTTGGGGGGAGATGCTGCATTTGTGAGAGCATTCACTTCTCCGTACATGAAAAAAATCAGGTAGTGGTCATGGAGTTCTCCTATTTCATGGACAGTGACATTTATTTGGATTTAATTGGAATATATTTTGAGGTGTCCTAAAAATAAAAACAAACATAAAAAATAATACCCATCAGTATAACATTACAAGTATGAATAAGATGCATTGATCATTATAATGGGAAAAGGGTAAATCTGTTATTTTTATTATTGAAATATTCACATCAGAGTCACCAATTGTTTATTAAATGAGTCATGTGAATCAAAATGGAATGATTCATGGTTGAATAAATTATTATTTTTAATAATGTATTCACATTGGTTCACCATTTTTTGTTGATTTCTAATGATATTTTTTTCATGGAAATAAAAACATCCAATGCATTTTATATATGTCACTTTGTAGACTTTATTTTGAAAAGTAATTAATCATTGGTATTTCGTAACAATGAATATTCAAAATTACCATTGGTTTGGAGTATGGGAGGTCAGGCTCATGTCTACATTGTGGGGGGGGGGGTTATTTCATACTCTAGTACTCTCTTATAGATTAAAGTCATTTTCATGAATCCTTCGTGAATCCAAAAACAGAACTAGTTACCCTTTATGTAAATGATATATCAAAACAATATAGAAATGTGAAAATTTGTATGTATTATAGGTTCACCATATTTAAATTTCTCATTAATGATGATTGATTTGGTATTCTATGGTTTAAATCTACACAACTAGGATCTTTAGAGTTTATTTCCATCCAGGGAGGCGATAGTTTTTTCTAGAGTTAGAATCGAGACCATGGAAGGAGAATTTTATATAACCATGTGAAAGGAATTATAACCCACATAGTTGGTGTCACTTAATGATTCATTTCATACCTTTTAAGGACACCTAGAAAACACTGATTTTGTATAGTTTAAAGTCATACAAAGTGGAATTATTGGTGAAAGATACCTAGTAATGGTTGGCATGTGTATTATTCATGAGAGGCCCATTTTGATTGACCATGAGGGTAATATGCTCTAATAAGGACAGTTTAGTTTCATAAGAAATATGTCCCTATGAGTTATGGGTTTGGTTTGGCTAAAATGAATATTTCCCACTAACCAGAATCAATGTTTCATCACAAATATGGTACAATGGAGGATATATATATATATATGTGTGTGTGTGTGTGTGTGTGCTGATACCCAAATAGAATATGGGACTCTAGGAGGGGTATGGTTTCATCAGGAATATGTCCTAATAGGAAGAGTTCCCATTGAATATGGCCTTTTTAGAAAAGATTTTCTGGATCATAGGGAATATAACTTATTAAGGATGGTTGTTAGTGGATTCATGAGGAATATAGCCTTGTGGAGATAAAATGGAGGGAATATGTTGAATGATGTTGGGTTTAAACCTCTAGGAGGAATTCTATGTATGATTATCAATATGAATCAAATCCTATATAGTTTGAGTTTTACAGTTTAAATTCATATGAATGGACTGTACTATGAACTTTAACATCATGTTGTATGAACATTATTGTCTAGTTTTACATCGTGTGACTAAGACATTGTCTATATAGTTTAAAATCATGTTGTGTGGACATATAAATCATCAAAGGTTCATAAATAGAGGATTGAGTTTGGGATTATGTATATTAGGCAACCCTTGGTGAGGTGGGGTTGGGGATTACACCTAGTCAGATGCCAATATTGGAGGTATTTTAATCATGCTAATGAAACTAACAACATGGATATCAAAGACCATATGATTCACAATTAGTATAATAAATAAGAGATAATATAATATTATACACATTATATAAAATTTTATAATTATATTTCAATGTGGATTACACACTATTGCTTCCCCCACACACACTTCACTGGGAATATAACCCTTTGAAGGAATATTAATCGTAAGTAATATCATTAAATGAAAGAGATTCATTAGGGATTACACATTCGTTATAACTTTTATAATAACCTTATTTAACAAGGAGAATAAATCCATATTTTATTTTTGAGGTTTTTAGGGGACTTACACCCTGAGTAGGCCCATCATCTCATTTTCCAACCTATTGATAGGCAGGAAAAGATGAGGGAGGTCGACTCTTAGTTACGGAACTGGAACGGTAGATATAGGCCTTACACCGTCCTTGTATTCCTCCCCTATTGAAAGGAATTATACATCCACCTAGATTACACGCTAATTAGATTAAGGTTGGGGTCAGCCAAATTAGGTACCATGGACCAGGGATGGTCTCATAGAAATACCTATGATGAGGACCTTCTTTATAAATGGAATTCATGACTTAAAATTCCTTGAGGGCCCTATCAGTTAGTGGGTAAAAACATGATATATCTTTTATGAAGGTAAAACATGATCTAAGGGGAACACATGAGCATCAAGATCATGTATTTCTGGTGGCCTTAGAAGATGCTTCCTCTTGTCCTTTTAAAGTTCACCTTGGAAAAAGTGTTCCATAAGCTGGCCAAATAACCCTTTTATAGGCATCTATATAAGGAGGGAGCTCGAACATTCTATATGATCATAGTCCACATGGTAGGTATGTAGAGGGAACTATACTACATGATAGGTATGAAGAAGGTTATTATTGGCATGATATATGTTTGGTGGAAGTTGGTTCTTATGGTATGTTGATGCGTAGAGTGCCGAGCCTCATAGAGACTTAATGATGAATGAATGTCTGCTAGGGGTCTATGTAGAATTATAGTTCTCATGATTGATTTTTTGAGGAAGGGACTCTTCTCAGTATTCGAGTGGAAGAGGGATCATGTGGTAAAAGTGTCATGGTTTGGTTGTTGATTGGGAGAGGGATCACATATCATGTACACACGTTGATGGATAAACCACTCAAAAGAAAAGAATCCATGCACTATTATTTCTTATGAGACCTTGTGGAAGAATCATTGTAAAGGAAATAGTTTCTCATGACTCATAGATTTGAGAGTTACCTTGTGAATAATTCTTTTCACTCATTCTCTGATGAATCTCGATGTTTCCTTTTTTGAGAATGAATAAGGTATTAACAGGTAAAGTTTTCATAAAGAAACTTCTAAAATCAACATCCATATAGTTGAGAGTGCATGTACATGAGGTTCATTTTCAAAATTTTCAATCATGAGGGTTATGTTGATTGAGTGAGAGACCATGGGGATTGAAATCTCAAGATCATACAACCAGTATGTAGATGTTCAGTCGATGGTCGGTTGCCTAGATGGTGGGAAATCATGAGTTTTCTCTTCCGTATAGTCAAAAAAATTGGTACACATAGGCATGTTGGATAAGCAATTTAGGTAGGTAGATCTATGGGGTCTATTCTCTACTTTGTGTTTGGAATGTTTGTAGTTTTAAATAACAATATTTGAGGAGTGATTTCAATAAAAATCCTTATATTCTAATGCCTTGAAACAAGAGAAAATGTCTCCTAAAATTCAATCCATTCAACCTAAGAATAGAATTTTTATATTATTGTTGTTTAATTATTCACTACATTACCTTTTTCATTCAACTTTTTATAGAACACCCACTTTATTTTAATATCATTTTCTTTTATTGGCTTAGCTACCAACTCCCAAGTGTTTTTTTCTCAATCTGACCTAATTATCTATTTATAGTAAACAAACATTATTGATGCTTCAATAATTCACCAAAACATATTGGTTTGAGTTGAGAAAAAAATGGGGTATGTATTTTTTTCCTCATGGTTCTCCATGTTTGAATCACTTGTTTACAATCTCTAATTATATTCTAAACCTCCACTTGATTTTTCAACCATTAATTAATTTAACTTGGTTTTTATTCATCACTTAAAAGTTTGATGTAGGATCAAAATATAAGATGTAGATAGTCAATTACAATAGGGGGTGACTTTTAATTTTAAAAACATTCATTTTTAACCTTAAGGAAACTTTGTTTAACAAATCTAAATAAACAAGATTCAAAAAAACCCTCTACTATATTTAACAAAGAGATCGGAAGGGACTAAGGTTCAATTACAAAGATATTATAAAGAAATAAATACACATGTATACTTAAGTAAGATTCTAGATTAAATCATAATGATTCTTTAATTAGAGTTAATATAATATAGAAAATGCAAGAAAGGTACACTTTCTATCTTTAACAAAAATGCAGCGTAATTTAAATAACATGTTATTAAACAAGTAGTAAAAGAGTAATGATATAATTTAATCCAAAGTGAAGGGTATCAAAAAACCTTAGATAAAGGTCCCTTGATTGATAATTTCAAGAAAGTGTGTCTTACCCACACCTAGATAAGCCCCCAATGCAAAGATCGGTATCTGTCTTGCTATCCCCGCAAGCCCTCAATATGTAAGGTTATCAACATCTCTATCTTCATTAATCATGAATCCCTTGATTAACACTACTGAAAATTTGACATATACCAATGGTTTAAACCATTGGGATAAGACTTGAAACCGTTGGGATAGGAAATCCCAACAGTTTTAATAACTGTTGGTATGTTAGGTGTCGAAATAGCCCTATTCCATTGGTTTATTAGAAACCATTGGTATAGGCTGTATGAATGCATAAATTACCAACGGGTTAAAGGAAACTATTGGTATATATGTGTACCAATGGTTCAAGAACTTTTGGTACACATACGATCCAACATCTAACATGTTCCAATGGTTCCAAGAAAACCGTTTGAATATATATATACCATTGGTTTTGGAACTGTTGGTATACATGCAACATCCATTTTTTCCAATGGTTTTAATGAAACCATTGGTATATGTAGTGAATCATACAATACACTAACGATTTACAAAACTGTTGGTATATCTTATACACCCCACTGTAAATGTAGAAAAAACCTACACCTCCCCACTACAATTCCAGAGACCTCCCCTCTGCAGTATTGCAATTCCAGAAAGCATACAACGACCTCCCCTCCTATGAAATTCCAACAGCCTTCCCTCAAGCATAAAAAATCCTCCCATCTTCAATTCCAGTTGCCACCCCTCGGAAATTCCATCGGCCTCCCCTCTGCAATTCTATCAGCCTCCCCTATACAATTCCAACAACCTCCCATCCTATGCAATTCTAGTAAGCAACATACAACATCCTCCCCTCCTATGTATTCCCTTCTCCTTCATGTGTGAGTGAATCCTCTTATGGCAGAGTTTGGTGCACTAATTAATTGAGGGGAGTGAACTTCATAATTATGAAGGTTACTACTAAGGATTTTCAGTAATATTGAATGTGCTCAAGGTATTAAGGGTAAATGGATAAAGAGGATTCCACCCAATACCGATATGAAATTAAATGTGGATGGAACATGAATGTCTTAGGAAATGGGGGGAAGACTATTTAGAGAAAACAGGGGATTAATGATTATATGATTTAGTTCCTTCTATAGTCCAAGTAATTATCTTGGGGTAGAATCATGAACCATGGTTACCAATATTATGTTTTGTAGGATTTATAATATTCCACTATTTTACATAAATTAGTAGTGTTTTAGCAGGTTTCAAAAGAAGGTTATGTTAAAATATGGTGTAGTTAACTGGGTGTTCATGCAATGTCATCAAATATAATCTATCATGGTTATGAAGTTTATGTGTCACTCTAGTTTATGTGGGTTAGTAAACTAGAAATGTAATTAATTTTGATAATTTGTTGGATCTCAGAAGAGTGAATTATGAATACCTTTTCTGGTCGGAATTCTCAATTACAAGGGATGCGGTCTTATTACTCTTGGTTTTTATGTTTACAGTTGAGGTATTTATTAAATATGATCCATGAATTTTCCATTATTATTTATGGTTTTAGTTATTAGTATGCTGGCATGGGGCCAGTCCACATGAATAATTCATGGAATGTAGGGTGGGCGGGCTATCCACGGGGGGTTTGCGTGGCTATCCACGGGGTGGGAGGGCAGTCCATGGGGGTAGCAGGGCTCTCCAGTGGGGTAGGGGGTGTCCAGGGGCATGGGAGGGATATCCACAGGGGTGGAGGGCCTGTCCAGGGGAGGTCGGGGTGTCCAGGGGGTGGGCGGGCAGTCCACAGGTGTGGCAGGGTTGTCCACGAGGGTGGCGGGGCTGTCCAGGGGGTACGAGGTGTCCAGGGCTGGGCGGGTTGTCCATGGGGGTGGCGGGGCGGTCCACGGGGGACGGTGGGGCTGTCCATAGGGTGGGGGCTGTATAGGGGGTACGGGGTATCCATGGGGTGGGCGGGTTGTCCAAGGGGGTGGCGGGGGTGTGCCCGGGGGTGGTGGGGCTATCCACGGGGGTAATGGGGCTATCCAGGGGGTATGGGTGTCCAAGGGAGTGGGAGGGAAGTCCATGGGGGTGGAAGGGATGTCCAGGGGGTTGAGGGTGTCCAGGGGTGTGGGTGAGCTATCGATGGGGGTGGGTGGGGGGGGGGGGGTCCTGGGTGGTGTTTAGAGGGTTGGGGAATTTCCGGGGGTAGGGGGTGTCTAGGGGGGTCAGCGGGCTGTCCAAGAGGGTCAGAGGGCTGTCCAGGGGGTATAGGGTGTCCT